>CM021765.1:155776338-155835488 GCA_011076525.1 Nettapus auritus
CTTCCCTTCCCTTCCCTTCCCTTCCCTTCCCTTCCCTTCCCTTCCCTCCCCTTCCCTTCCCTCCCCTCCTCTCCCCTCCCCTCCCTGAATTTGTTCCATGTAGAAAGGAGAAGATTAAGTCTTTCTAAAGGTAATTATACAGAATATGGAGGTATTCTCACAAGGAAACACTATGACAGGAAAAGGGTTAACAGGCACAAATTCCTTCAGGCAAAATGCTATTTTCATAGAAGAAACAATGTTCTTCACTGGGAGAGCAATTGACTATTGGATAAGGTTGCACAGATAACTGATGGAATCGCTCTTGCTGGAAATACCTGGGATGGCTTATCAGGGCCCTGAACAACAGAAAGTTGGACATGCTAATCCTCAGAGACCAGTTTCAACTTAGAATTTATTATTAATAGTAATATTATTAATAATTTTATTATGTGCTTTCTGTGATTTTAGTGTTGTGGAATGTTGTGGGAAATGCATAATGTCTTACCCAAATTGTTTTGGGGATTAGTTATCCACAGGACTGTGGCTGAACTTTGTCTTAAAAGATAAATAATTTGACTGATAAAAATGTCAGGGACCAAACATGAAGGCAATTAAAATAGATACTCCGTTTTGCTGACCTCATCATCCTGTTTTCTTTAATTTAGTAATGCATACAAAAAAAGATGCACCAGGACCAATATCATGTGTTCTCATTGATTTGAATGCTGTAGCCATTAAAGTACTATGAAAAACATGGGTATAAACATGCCTGAGTGACTTAAGTACTATGTGAGCATGCCTAACAAAATTAAGTTAAGGAAATGTAATTACCAGAATGCTTGGTTCCTACATGCTAGCTGGCCTCAAGTTTATGGTAACTAGTTTGATGAAAAGATAGCTAATAAGGCAATTTATAATTTAAGCAGCTTTCTCTGAAATTTAGGCACCTCAGAAAACATAACGAACATGATCAAACACTACTGAATTAGTGTTCTAAATTTGGACTTTTATGCCTAATTTGTACCTAGAAAATTTGCTTTGCCTTATTTATTCATAGCTGAACTGAGTACCTAAAACAGGGGTGAGTGCAGCAAACCACATATTTAAATTAACCATTAAATTTAAATGCTTTCTTAATATAAAACATTGTTTACAACACCACTTAAAAATAGCTCTTACTGGTGGAAAAAAATGAAAACACTGTGTCAATAGTGTATATATTTTAGGCATCACTGTAATAGCAGAAAAGTATATACAGAGTAAAGTTGAATGTCAGATAGGTGATTGTCTACAAACTTAGTATGCAGGAAAACTATAAGGGCTAATTATATTGGTACATAACTTTAGAACTAAGTCTTGTGTCCCCTATTTGAAGTTTACTGTAACTGTAGCTTACAGTTACATTCTGTACTTTTAATTTGATTGGGTTATTACTAAATGCATGATTTGGCCAAGCATTTGAATTGTAATTAAATGAAAATATTCAAGAAGTATACCAAGTGTCACATTTGAAATGAATGTTAGAAAAATAGACATGTGGGTCCTATGATGTAAAAATTTTAATAGAAACTGCATTTTCCATTAGGAGAAAATTGGCAATTAAAATTAGCGTATGGTTTAGCCTAAACTGATACCGTGCACACAATCAGAAGAAAATTAAGAAGAAAATAATCTATGTAAAAATGAAGATACTCTCAAAAAAAATCTATGAATATTAGCACAGATTAATAATGTTAAGGAAATTAACAGTATTTAATTTACTAAAATTAAATAAACTAAACTAAATTAACAGTATAATAATACTGTTATTAAAAGTTGCCCTTTTCCAGAAAAATACCTTCCCTTTCATTTAATCTTTTTCCAAGGAAGTAAGAACTTTGTGATTCTCTAATTTTACACTGTTGCATATTATTCTTTTAGCAAAGATAAAAATTCCCACTCATACACATGCATGCATTTATATATATTTTCATATTATCCTGATGATGAGTATTAAAATAATATTACTTGCATCCATTCCAAATTTTGAAAAAAATAAAAACAATCTAAGTTAGAAATTGAATAGAAATGAATTGGAAAAAACAGAAACAAACAAACAAAAAATATGTTGACAGTATGCTCAAGAGCAGAAAGAATATCATTTTTGTGGTATCCAGTTTTCTGCACAGGGATATTCATAAGCCTTTTAAGTATTTATCTCTAAATGTCAGAAGCTTAAACATTTCTCAAAAAAGATGTCAACTTTAAATTAATGTGAATTCTTTAAAGCATTTTTAAATCTGAGACTGAAATTTAGATTTTCCCTCACACTTTAATAGAGAATTTAAAAACATTTCTTTTGAGTTTCACTCAGCCTACAATAAGTCATTTTTCCATATAAAAATCTTGACAGTGGAAGAGGTAATGGACTCTTAATCATTAAGTAACTATTGCAAACTTTATAGCTATATGGGAAGATGAAAGAAGTCAGAGGTTACCTCAATACCATCACTCTCAGCTAGAATTACCTCACTGAAAACAGATGTCTAACGTTAAATTAGATTGCACTCACTCATGTAAAACTCATTTAGGCTAACCTGAGGTTGTGTCCTCTGCCTCTCACTGAACAGGTTGATCATGCACGCTTCTGCACAACTTTCTGGCTTCCAGTAGAGCTGTAGAGAGTAGAGCTGGCTTAAAACTCACCAACCAAAAGCAATTAAAAATAGCTATCTGTTCATATAGACATAACCAAAGCATTAAAAACTGACTTAGACTCTTGCCTTTTAAAACACTTATGCATATTCTCAGTTCTGAGCAGTGAGTGCACAATATGAATCAAGTGTATTCCTACTAATTTACAAAATCTTAAATAGAGAATGAGGGTTTGTGCAATTAGGAAAGTGTGCTATATAGACTTTTTAGATACATTAAACAAAAACAACAACAACAACAAATTAGCTAGTCTTTGAAAAATATTGCTAAATACCAATTAAAGTAACATTTTTTCTATCTCAGAAAGTCACAGAAGTTGCTAATATTTTCATTAAATTCTTAGATATTAAACAATTTTCTACCATCAAAACTATATGAAATATTTGTTCCTTTTTATAAAAGAAAACACTTTTCAAATTCTTGAACATAAATGGAGCACAGATGGAATAGTTTCTGAAAATTGGGTGATGAGGCAGAATATTTCCTTAACAAGTTCGCAGATGATGGAAAACTGTGGGGAGTGGTTGGTATACCAGTGAGCCATGATGACATACAGAAGGACCTGGACAGACTAGAGAAAAGGGCTGACAAGGAGCTCATGAAGGTCAACAACAAGAAGTGCAAAGTCCTGTACTTGGGGCGGCACAGCTCCATGCACCAATATGTGCTGAAGCCACAAAGATGGAAAGCAGTTTTGCGGAAAAGGACTTGCAAAGGACAAGGGGCAATGGGCTGTGGTGGTTTTACTCGGATGGGCAGCCGAGCTCCACCACAACTGCTCTCTCACTCCCTGCCTCCTCAAAGAGGAGGGGGAGAAAAAGAAGTCAACACAAAGAGCTTGAGGTTTGAGATGAGAATGATTTAATTAAAGGGAAAGGAAATGGGGAGAAAAAGTAACAAAAGAAACAACAAGGCCGCGCGGAAGCACAGAGAGAAAGGAAAAAATATTCTCTACTTCCCATCAACAAGCGATGTTCGGCCACATCCTGGGAAGCAGGGCCTCAAAACACGTACTGGTTGTTCAGGAGAGAGAGAGCCCTCCCCCACAAGAGCCCCCTTTATTGCTGAGTGTGACATCAGGTGTTATGGAATATCCCTTTGGTCGGTTTAGGTCAGCTGCCCTGGTGATGTCCCCTCCCCATCAATTGCCCACCCCCAGCCTGCTGGCTCCTGGGGCTTGGAGAGAGTCCTGATTCTGTGCCAGCACTATGCAGCAATAGACACAACACTGGAGTGATACCAGTGCTGTTCCAGCTACGAGTGCAACACTGTGTGGGCTGCAGCAGGGAGAAGTGACTCCATCCTAAACAGACCCAACACATGGGCACAAACTGAAACACAGAATGTTCCCTCTGAATATCACAAAACACTTCATTTACTGTGCGGGTGACTGAGCACTAGAATGGGTTGCCCAGAATCTCTCTGCTTGGAGATCTTCAAAATCTATCTGGACACGGGCGACCATCTCTAGGCAACCCTGCTTGTGAAGGGGAGGTTGAGCCAGATGACCTCCAGAAGTCCTTTCTCTTCCAACCGCAACAATTCTGTGATTACTTGAATTCAGACTGGTTAGTGGAGCAAAGGACTACTGACTACTCAGAAAAAGATGATTTTCATTTTTATTTTGAGGTCAAAAAAGCAGACAGGCTACATTTTGAAGGTCATGTGGTACTAGCTGCACTTCAGATAAGAATTTCATGTTTAGTCTTGAAAGGTAGAAAATTTCCAATTCATTATTCCGAAATATACTGAAAATATGCAAAGTTAATAGAAGTCTGTAAGTAAAGTGAGCTATTGTAATTGTAATAATTTTAACATTTTAATACCATTATTTTATCATAAGAAGTATACTTTTACTTTGAAGGAGTACTATTTTTGGCTAGAGTTATTTTATTTTTTTTTCACAGTAGCCTTTATGCTGCTATGTTTTGGATTTGTGGTGAGAATAACATTGATAACACACTGATATTTTAGTTGTTCCTTAGCAATCCTTATACAGAGTCAGGTTACACAGCTTATCACACTGCCCCACCAGTGAGTATGAGGGGTGTGCTCAAGAAGCTAGGACGTGAAAAAGAGGACAGCTGACCCCAGCTGACAAAGGAATCCCATACAATGAGACATCAAGTTCAGCAATAAAAGCTGTGGGAGAGAAGGAGGAAGAGGGAATATTCAGAGTTAGGGCATTTGTTTTCTGAAATAATTATGTGTGACGGAGCCCTGTTCTCTTGGAAATGGCTGAGCATTTGCCAGTAAAAGGGAAGTGCTGAATGAATTCCTTATTTTGTTTTGCTTGTGAATGAAGGTCTTGTTTTACCTATTAAACTGTCTTTATCTTAATTCATGAGTTTTCTCACTTCACCTTGCAGATTTTCTTCCCCATTCTACTGTGGGGGAGTGAGCAAGAGGCTGTGTCATGCTTGGCTTCCTATAGGGGTTAAACCACAACAAAGGCATAGATATTCTAGTTATGGATTAGGACATATAAATTCACAGAAATGAAAAAGATTTCCAGTTTCTCAGAGTTACAGGAGTTTAAGGGAACAAATAACAACAGAGCAGAGGCTGGTAAGTTCTGTGAAGCAGACAGGTGATCACTACAACAGAGAAAAAAAAATACTGATTGTGTTAAATTTCTCTATAATAATAGCACAGCGTAACCAGAAATAACATTTCCCAAGTCTTGTTTCCACTTCAAGTTAGTCTTACTTTATCATCATGTCTGTGACCTATGTAATGAACAGCTATATTTTAAAAAACAAACAAACAAAATAAAACAAAAGCTTTCTTGCTCAGATATGCTTTAAACTGAAGATTTTTGTTTTATTGTAAACATTTATTATTTCTAATTTACTAGAAATAACTCTATAGGTATGATTTTTTTATGTTGTTTCAAGTTATGAAAAATGAATTTGAAATATTAACGTATCTTTCATAGGTTTTTTAAAAGTGGATTTTCTTTTAAAAAGAGAATACCATTTTCATACTGTATTTCATTTTCCGCTTCGTTTCAGTAATAAAAGTGTTTATTCTGTATGTACAGACTTTGGAATAGACCTCTGAAACACATTTTTTCTTTATTGCCAAGTTTCTGTTTGTAATAAATTTTTGTTTGGTGTTAGAATCTTTGCTTGCAAAAAAAAAAAAAAAAAAAAAAAAAAAAAGATATTCTTAGGTACTATTAATACTTAAGATACTATTAATCCTTACTATTTAGATGTGAAACAAGTTTTAAATAATTCTAGTTGCAGCAGATTATTTTTTTTAAAGCTGATGCCTGATCAGTGTGAAGCAGTATAGCTGCTTTTATGAGGTTGTTCCTTACTCTCATAAGGTGGTACTAGAGAAACTTAGTTCCTCTGTTATCATAGGATCATAAAACGGCTTGGGTTGGAAAAGACCTTAAAGATTATCAGGTTACTCAGGGCCTCATCCAACTTGGTCTTGAACACTCCCAGGGATGGGGCATCCACAACTTCACTAGGCAACCTGTTCTAGTGCCTTACCACCCTCTGAGTGAAGGATGAACTCCAAACAGCTAATTTATCTGTTTTCCACTTTTTTTTTTTAAAAAAAATTAGTTTTCCACTTTTGAAAAAATTAAGAACTAGAAAATGTATTATACATCCCTCTTCTAGTTTTAAATCATTCCCCCTTTTCCTGTCATTATCTGACTGAGCAAAAAAGTTGCTCTCCATCTTTTCTATAAGCCCACTTTAAGTATTGAAAAGCTACAATGATCTCTCCCCAGAGCCATCTCTTCAGGTTAAACAGCCACAGCTCTCTCAGCCTTTCTTCATAGGAGAAAGTATTTCTCTTTACAGAGAGGTGCTCCAGCCCTCTAATCATCTTCATGGCACTCCTCTAACAGGTCCACATTTTTCTTGTTCTGGGGACCCCAAACCTAGGTGCGGTACTCCAGGTGGGGCCTCACAACAGCGGAGTAGAGGGGCACAATCACCTCCCTCCAACTGCTGGTCACACCTCTGTTGATGCAGCCCAGGATGCAGTTGACCTTCTGGGCTGCAAGCACACACTGTTTGTTCATGACGAGCTTTTCATCCACCAGAACCTCCAAGTCCTTTTCTGCAGGGCTGCTCTCAACAAACTCTTTTCCCAGTCTGTCCTCATTTCTGGGATTGCCCCAACCCAGGTGCAGCACTTTGCACTTAGACTTGTTGAACCTCATTAAGTTCATGTGGTCCCACTTCTCAAGCTTGTCCAAGTCCCTTTGGATGCCATCCCTTCCTTCTGTTATATCTACTGCACCACTCAGCTTGGTTCCATCTGCAAATTTGCTGAGGGTGTATTTGATCCCCCTATGTCATTGATAAAGGTATTAAACGGCACTGGTCTCAGGACATACCCCTGTGAGAAACCACTTTTCATGGCCCCCCACCTGGACATAGAGACATTTTACAAAGGTAATCTATAATCCAGGTTTACTGCCAATGTCTGATTTAGCTTGATTTATACATTTCCTTAAAAAACAAAACAAAACAAAAATCAGAACAAAACAACAAAGCACATATATATATTATTATTATTATTATTTTTTCCTTCTTTAGGCTTCACTTGTTGTGTTCCTGTTGTATTTTTCAGACAAAGGGAAATAGTAACATCTACATGGTAATTTCAGTTTTATTTCATGCTGAGTTTTGGAGCAGATCCCTCTGTTATTCTCAGTACCCTCCTTGAATGAAACTTACCAGGAAGACATACTCCAGGTATGCCTTGTTCCTGAAAAGCTAATGGGTATTCAGTTCAAAGTAAACTTTCTTTGAAATACTTATAGCTTAGATATTATACCCTCAGTACCAGCTGTTTAATTGTGCAAGCCCTGTCCTATATATCTGCATTACTTGCTAACATAGATATATTCACTGAGTCCAATTCAGTTTGGGCACACAGAATAACTGTGCATGTGCAAGACAGATGGCAAGTGAATATGAACAAATTATGTCATAGTGTAAGCATGTCCTACTTATTAAGGATATCTACAGCATGTTCACTAGAGCTGATCTGTCCATGCAAAATAGATACTTGTATGATTATTGAACAACTGTCCAAACAGAGCCATTTCTTCATCTGGGCCAAGCAGACATCTAATTAAACAGACAGAGCTCTTAGCTTCTAGCAAGAGACTTTCTGGTCAAAGAAATGTAGTCATACAAATTAAGATTGACAATTGCTCTTGGAAGATTATGATGCACTCTTAAACAGAGATCACAAAATAGACTGTTTCCATTTCTTTGATGTATTAATCTTTCCTGTGCATAACAATATAAAGTAGATCTTATCACAGTATTAATGATATTACCTTCCTAGTAGACTCTAGATGCTCTAAATGATAAGAAATAGTTGTAATACTTGAAAACATTAAATCTAAAGGTGATATAATATTAAGCTGATTTTTAGCAGCAGTGATGTATCAATACACAAAAACATCACTTCCACCAGACTTTTCAGACTGTCTTATTTCTGAAAACTAAGAGATAGTTACCCTCAACTCATTCTCTGTCCAATATCAATGTTTTGTTTTTCCACATGAGAAAGAAAACCTGATTTAGTTACTGTTAATTTAGCTTTCCAGAACTATGAACAGCTTTCATGCAAATAGAAGAGTGTAATTAGACAATGACAGAGCCTAAAGAGTGTAGTCCCCATTTACATTGTAAAGTGCCAGTCAGCACTGAGCATTTATCCTCTGCCTTGCTATGCAAGCTTGCTCTTGAATTACAGCCAAGGATGCTTTTATTCTTACTCCTACAAATGCTCCAAAAGATCAAACCTGACAATTTTATTTTTATTTTTATTTTATTTTTATTATTTATTTTTTCCTGCTGCTGGGATTACTGTTCTGATAGATATTAACGTGAGCAGGAATACATGATAGTAACTGCTAAAGACAGCCACTGCTGGTGATCCATATGCTGATGTTTGGTTCTTTCTCATACTGATCAGATTTATCTTGATTGCACTTGATCAATTGACTATTCTGATTACATTCAGAGTTTAAAAATAATACTAGCCTTAAGTGAACTAAATTAGACTCTGAGAGAGAATATTTCTCCTAAAATAGAGGATAAGTTCATAGAAAATGATCCACAGGAATGGTAAATGTCCACTAGATGCATATTTTCATATAAAGGAAAACAGTGGTGATTTTGTCCACATGCAGACTTTCTTCATTAGATAGAACAGGAAGCCTACAATAGAGTTTTGAGAAAATTCTGAAAACCAAAAAGACATTGCTTTGTTATGTTATCGTAATCAATTATAATAATTGATTTAGGTGAAAAAAAATCCTTAAATGGGAAGGTAACATCCTACATCAAATCCACGTGAGATTTATACATTTATTTATATAAAAGACCTAATATAAGACCTAATAGAAGAAGAGTTACAGAACAATTATATGCTAATATTTTGGGGGAAAAAAGTAATGAAGATAATCAATGCAAAGTACTTTAGGTATGTACAATATTGATCTATATTTATCCATTATGAAATCATGTTTTACAAATTTACTTTGCAAATGTTAATACTGTTTATGAAGCAACACACAATCATTCCAACTACAAAATGGCTTTTTGGAATTGTTTTTGTCTGAGGGGAAAGGAAGGCATAGTTTTAGGAATTTTAGCTCAATAGATATAATCTTTGGTCTGAAGGATACAAAACTATTGTTTTTTTGTTTGTTTGCTTGTTTTTCCTTATGACAGATATAGTGAAAGAGTGCATAAAAGCCACACAGTAGAACTTTACAGTGATTTTATGACTGATTTTCAGACAGATCATAAGAGAGTGATTGAAGTCATTTAAATGGCTATAGAAATTCTGATTGATCCAGAGAGGCAAAGAAATGGGAAAGGAAAAAATGCCATTCCCCTGTTTATAAACAGAATAGGTAAGATTTTTAACTAGAGATTACTTAGTAGTTGAATACTAAATACTAAAAATATTTCATATTTTTTATGAAAGATAAAGGTGATTTTATCGAAACTTTCCTATTTTATTTTATTCAAGAACAATTTTTTGAGTTCACTTTACATAAGATCAGCAAAAATAAAATTATATTTTATTATAAAGACATTATTATATATATATGTATATATATTATGTACTATAGTGGTTAAGTCTGATTTACAGCTATCTGGGATCAGTACAAATCTTTCAGAAACAAAACCAAAACAATAAATCAAACAAACAAACAGAAAAACACCTCTTTGTGACTTTGAAGTTAAGAGCCTAGGCTTTGTAACATTTTGTAGGGTTGTCACCTACATAGAAGAGTTGAACACAGAAGATCCATTGACTCTAACATCTTATCACTGCAAATCAGTAGACCTAGCAGAGGATGCATGGATGATCTCAGATTGTAGAAATGACTTCTTTAAAGTAATCCCTTGGGAATTCACACAAAGATTAACAATTTTAGTAGTTAATATTTTTATTCCCTATTTATTATCTTTAAGTGTATTTTCTCTGAAGGAAAGCCAAGTTGCTATGTCTTTATCACCTTCAAATATTTTGGGATGTATAATACGTTTTCTACTTAATTGTTGCAAAAGTGGAAAATTGATAAATTTATCATACGTGTTAAGCAGGTTCCAATAAACTTAACAGTTTCAGACTAAAATGAATAAGCATCATTTTTCGTTAACACTGACTTTCAATACTACTACAAATGTCACAAATACTTTATATATGGCTCTCTAAGCATCACTTTATCCCCTTTATTTATTTATTGTCTCACATCTCAAAACAAAACAAAACAAAAAACACAAACATAATTAATTTTGGTCTACTTTAGCACCATGTTACAAAAAACTTTTGTAACTGTTTATATAAGTAACTTTTTATGGTGCTGTTCCCCTCGTTGTGTAGTTCATAATTTTACCTACAGGACAACTTAAATAATGCTTAAGTAAAAGTCCCAATTGCTCTATGAATATTTGACCCAGTAGACCGGCTTGATTTAAAAATGGTAGAAGCTAGAGAAATAATGATGGATTATGGAATGAATGAAGTGGACAGACATTTTTGCAAAGGCTTACTATGGGTTGTACAACAGCATTTCCACAGTTGAGACTTTTACTTTGGTATATTTTACTTTTATATCTAAAGAGGGTTTGAATGTATCTGATAAACACCGGATGTGAGAGGATAAGCCTTCTGAAAATGCTAAGACTGAAAATAAGTAAAAGGACAGGTACATTATAGGATAAAATAAAAAATATATAAAAAAATAAAATAATCACAGAATCACAAGGAGTTTCAGCAAAATTGAGATACTATTATCAGAAACCTTGCTGAACTGCATCAAATGTAAATGTCTTTGATTCCTACAGTCAGGCATCCCACAAGTGGACATTTGTACTTCACTACAATCGCGATGTTTTACTTGGCATACACATAAAAATTTTGTGATGATGAGGTCTACATGTTTGTCTTAAAATCAGTGGTAACAGTGGATGTGGTAGCAGTTTTTTATTGTCCTGTTACTGCAACAGGCTGGAAACCTAAAAGCACCTCCTACCTCTTAATTGTATGAAGACATTGTGAACTAATTTCAAAATATAAGAACAATGATATCTGTAAAGATAAATATCCTGAATCTTCCACTTTATGAGAGCAGTTCACTTAATAAAGCTATTCTGAGTAGCAACTGCTATTACCGATCTAAATGAGCACTCCAAAACTGCTAAATTAATTGAGTAGTAGTAAATGGATTATTTAACAGCTACTTTTTTAGTGTCAGAGTTCTGCCATCAGTCAATAGTGCTGCTTTGCTTGAAAACTATGGATAAAAGAAAAAGCAGTACTTTTCAGCAGCTGACATCTTAAGTATCAAAGGTTAATTTTGATTTTAAAATAATACTTTTATCAGCAACTCGTGAAAGCTAAGTAATAGCTGCCTCTAGTAAAGCATGGGTATTTGGTACAGCATTTTACTGCCTCCATAGTTATATTATAAATATCATTTCTGCCTTTGCAAATCCCTCTAAAATTAAGTAAGCTTTCATCTGGTCTTCTCAGATTTGCTTATATAAATTACATATATATGTGTGTTGGTAAAGAAACGCATTCAGCGTATTGACTCTGTTATGTTTGTAACACATTCCTTCTGGCTGTCCAAATTTTCATTCATGATCTAGTAACACACTGAAATGTGAAGAAAAACAAAGACATATGCTTAACATTCTTTCATTTACTTAATAAAATTATAAGATTAACAAATGGCTCACACTGGGGAAACAGGATTCATCTGTCTACCTCTACTTTTATACATAAACCTAGTATGAGAATTACCTTCTGCACTTCTTAGTAAGTAGTAAAAAGTTTTTTTAGCATGAGAATCTGTTGAACTTGTTATATGAAATAGATTGGATTAATTTTACCCATTCCTCTTCATTATGCAAAACAGTATCTGCTTTTAATTGATCTCTTCCCTAAAATTATTTTTCTTTGTAAAGTAAGACATCTTGACTTTTACAACTAAAGATGTTATTTATTTATCATGCTTCTTATTGTGCCTTTGAACAGTGCCTTAGTGGTATGCTGATGACAATTTATAAGAATATGAGAAAGGAGAACTAAATCGAAGAAAGACTAGCATTTGTTTCAGCTAAGGTTTTTTCACTGCAGAGTTAATGGAAATTGTAATCTAGACTTCTAGTCCATTTTGGCAAGACATCGTCCCATTCTAAGGTAGAATCATAGACTAATGTAATCATTAATGTTGGAAAAAAACCTTCAGGATCATTTGGTCGAACCATCACCCTACTACTAATGTTGCCCAATAAACCATATCCCTAAGCACCACGTCCAAAGTTTCCTTGAACAGCCCCAGGGATGGTGATGTCACCACTTCACTGTGCAACCTGTTCCAATGCCTGACTACTCCTTCTGAGAAGAAATGCCTCCTAATTTCCAACCTAAACCTCCCCTGGTGCAACTTGAGGCCATTCCCTCTAGTCCTGTCACTAGCTACCTGTGAGAAGAGGCTGACCCCCATCTCCCTACAACTTTCTTTCAGATAGTCACAGAGAGCAATAAAGTCTGCTCTAAGCCTCCTCTTCTCCAGCTCCCTCAGCCGCTCCTCCTAGGACTTGTATTCCAGACACTTCACCAGCTTTGGAGCTCTTCTCTGGATGCACTCCAGGGCCTTGATATCCTTCTTGTAGTGAGGGGCCCAAAACTGAACACAGTACTGAAGGTGCTGCCTCACCAGAACAGAGTACAAGGGGAAGATCACCTCCCTGGTCCTGCAGGCCACACTATTCCTTATACACACCAGGATGCCGTTGGCCTTCTTGGCTACCTGGGCACACAGCTGGCTCATGTTCAGGTGAGCATCAATCAGCACCCCGAGATCCTTTTCCTCTGCACAGCTTTTGAGCCACTCTCTCCCAGACCTGTAGCGTTGCATGGGGTTGTTGTGGCCAAAGTGCAGGACCCGGCACTTAGCCATGCTGAACCTCATCCCATTGGCCTCTGCCCAATGACCTATCCTATCCAGGTCCCTCTGCAGGTCCTTCCTACCCTTCGGGAGATTGACACTTCCCCAAAAGTTGGTGTCATCTGCAAACTTACTGAGGGTGCACGCAATTCCCTCATACAAATAATCAGTAAGGGTATTAAAAAAGGTGGGCCCCAACACCAACCCCAGGGGAACACCGCACATGACAAATTGCCAGCTGGATTTCACTCCATTCACCACCACTCTCTGGGCCCACCCATACAGCCAGTTTTTACCAATCAAAGATTGTACCTACCCAAGCCATGGGCTGCCAGCTTCTCCAGGAGAATACTATGGAGGACCGTATCAAAGGCCTTGCTGGAGTCTAGGTAGACTACATCAGCAGGCTTTCCCGTGTCCACCAGGCAGGTCACCCAGTCATAGAAGGAGATGAGGTTGGTCAGGAAGGACTTGCCTTTTATAAATCCATGGTGGCTGGGCCTGATCCTCAGGTTGTTTCGCATATGTTGCATGATTGCACTCAGGATGACATGTTCCATCACGTTTCCTGGCACTGAGGTCACGCTGACAGGCCTGTAGTTCCCCAGGTCCCCTTTACGACACTTCTTATAGATGGACGTCACATTAGCAAGTCTCCAGCCATCCGGGATCTCTCTGGATGACCAATACCGCTGATAGATGATGGAAAGCACCCCAGCAATCACATCGGCCAATTCCCTCAGCACCCTCAGATGGATCCCATCTGGCCTCATGGACTTGTGACAGTCCAGGTGGAGCAGCAGGTCTCTGTTTTCACCTGAACTGGGGGGGGGGGGGGGCTTCTTCCGCTCCTCTTCACAGACTTCCAGGTCAGGTGGCTGAGTACCCTGAGGATAAGTGGTTAAACAGAATGAAATACACTGCGTAAATAATTCTTCATCTCTTATAGACAGAATCTAATTAGGTAGGTGACACTAGATATTTGCATTTTAAGGCAGCTAAAATTAGATAAATTTACTTTGCTCCTGAAGGGGTGAATTTCACAAACAGTAGAATTAAACCATTATGACTGCCTGTATGAACATGAAAGAGATTTAAGTTTATTAAGGAAATTGCCTCACAATACATTGCATTTTGGGGGATTAAAGTAGGATGTTCTGTCATACATATAATTATATATATGAAACAGAAAATAGATATGTAATTCCCAACCAACAATTGGATTTCCTTTAGATGCAGTTCTGGTTTCATCAAGCAAGATAATTCATGAACTATGCTCTTAGAATAATTCAAAATTAAAGCAGATGTTACAGGAGTGTTTGATGTTTTCTAGCTCTGCCATACATAAAACTAGGACTTGTTTGTTAATTTTCAACAGAATAGTCTCAACACAGAATCCCAGAAAATAGGAAATGTTTTTTTATAATGGAGGACAGACTTCATTGATAAAGCAACCTTTTAGGTTAGCTTGGAGACATTCCCTTATTGTGTCTACATTCTGATTAAGCTCTCTCCTTTATGTTTCTATAATTCTTACAGTTGCGTAAGAAACATAATTTATAAAATTCTAATCTATCACTGATACTTTTAATGAAGTGTTTTTTTAATGAGATAGGATGGTTTGAGACTGTTAGTTTCAGTTGTTATATCAAATAAAATTGATGTAGACATACTTCATCTCATTCTGCTAGTTTATATTTCTTTTTATTGCAGGCATTTTAATATTTGAATGGATAGTAAAATCCTACAAAACTTCAGAATTTTTGTAGAGGTAATAAAAGACTGCTGAAATTCTTGTTTGGTAGCATAAAGAAATACTTCATTTTCTTTCTGTATTAATTTAGTTGCCAAAACTGCGTGGTTTTCATATGAAATTCAGGAAGATAACATTAAATAAATCCAGGAGAATTGTGTGTCTTTTGAATTAAGTATTTTGTAAGTATTTATATAACATGTAGCACAAATAATAAAAATGAGAAATAATTATAATATTAATGGGGGGGGGGGGGGGAATGGCAAGCTCTGGTAGCTAGGTTCTGCATCCCATGAAAACTAAAATGCTATTTAAGAAAAACTTAGAGGACTGTAAACGCAGAAATCCCTTATCTGATTGGCCTGGGTCAAGACTGAATTTATTAAGTTATCAAAGTTTTCAGGCAAAAGCATGCCTACGCATATTCCACTGTGCTGCTGAACACAGTCTATGGAACCCCTGCATTACAGAACTGTCCGTATACCCGATATCTATCTCTATTTATATGTAAATGCACTTACTTTCTGAATGTGATTTGTATGGGATTTTCTAAAATCTAGACTGGCATGTAATTAAATCTCCACACATACATGGGTGTACACACGATTCCTTATGCTGTTTGAAACTGTTACCAAATTAGGATTTATAGTGTTCATCAAAATTTAAGAATTCAAAAATAATTTTAGATATTTTGGCATAGGCATAGTTGTTGAGGCTCTAGGAAATAGATGTCTTTGTTCTTGTGTACCAGGAAAACTCAGAAATATGGACTAGTCTGTGCATCCATGTGTTGTTCATGGTTCACTGACATTAGTAAAAACTCAGAAAATTCCTAACACCATATAAGCTTCACCATTCATAAAACAGCATACTACACAGCATCTCAAATGGAAGGAAGCATTGCTGTCGTGTTTTGACCCTGGCAGGCAGCCAAGCACCCCACAGCTACTCACTTGCTCTCCCCAGGTGGGATGGGGAAGAGAATCAGAAAGGTAAAAGTGAGAGAACTCATGGGTTGAGATAAAGAGAGTTTGCTAGTTAAAGCAAAAGCCACGTGTATAAGAAAAGCAAAACAAGAAATTCATTCACTACTTCTCATCAGTGGGCAGGTGTTCAGCCACTTTCAGAAAAGCAGGACTCATCACGCTTAACAGTTTCTTGAGAAGACAAACTATCACTCCAAACTTTACCCCTTCCACTTTCTTTCCTCTAGCTTTTTAGCTAAGCATAGTGCCATATGGTATGGAATATCTCTTTGTCCAGTCTGAGTCAGCTGTCCTGGATGTGTCCCCTCCCAGTTTGTTATGTACATCCAGCCTCCTTATTGGCAAGGCAGATTAAGAAAAAAAAAAAAAAAAATAATAATAATAATAAAAAAAATCCTTGTCTCTATGTAAACACCGTTCTGCAAGAACTAAAAACATTGCTATATTATCACCACTATTTTCGTCAAAAATCAAAAACACAGAAACATGTGAGCCTCTATGAAGAAAAGTTTTAAATTTTAAACTTTAATAAAGTAATATTTCAGTGATATCACTGAATCATGGAAGTGTTATGAATCTTTTATAAAATAAAATTAAAACAAAACAGAGCAAAACAAAAAATTACTCAGTCATTTCAAACCCTTTAAATTAAGAATGAGGTAATGGATTAATTCTATCCTCTGTGTGTTAAGTGAAGATTCAAATCCCAGCCATATTGATAATTATTGGTGAGAGAATGGTTCAGAACTATGGAATGAATTTCCACATCAACTAAGCACTTGCCTGCTCCACTTGAGGTGCTGTTAGGTCTATCAAATCTAATCATGTTTCGAAGATTCTATACTGATATTCATGTTCCAAAGATTAATAAATTAAGTATATAGAAGTTCTTTAATAAAAAAATGCATTCTACACTTCAAAAATTTTAGAAAAGAACAAATTTTTATAAGTTAATTTAAAGTTACTTTAAAAAACAGACTTTATATTTTATTTCTACAGTTGTCACAGTGCATCTGTCTTTCCTTAAGAAAAAGTCTTCAAAACCTGATCAGTAAAAGAGATAATGAAATTCATATTTACAGAGAGAAGAGGCTCTCCAGTGAGCTGAAATCTTTCATCCGTATGTATCAAGGCATAAACTGATTACCAGTTCAAATGAAGACAGCAATTCTCTTCTTGTACTGTCTTGTTCTGCTGGATTCTTTGTCTGTGAATCTTTCTAGTTTAATCTGCAAAGAACTGGGACTCTTTAGCTTGAAGAGGAGAAGACTCGGGATTTTTTTTTTTTTTTTTTTTTTTAATGTATAAGTGATAGGAGGGAAAGACAAGGGAGCCATGCTCATCCCAGGAGTGTCCAGTGACAAAAGACAAGGAACACAATAAATCACAAGAAATTCCTTGTGAAGATAAGAAAGTCTTTCTTGTTGTGAACTTTCTTACTGTGAGTGTGCGTGATCAACACAGGAACAGGTTGCCCAGGGATATCCTTTGAGATATTCAGAACTCACATGGGCAACTTTCTGTAGCTGACCCTGTTTGGGGTGGGGGGCTTGATCTTAAGAGGTGTCTCCTAACATAAACTTATGTTATGTTATTTTGTGAGCCTCATGTCTGAAGTGAATATAAGAACAGCATTCTTGGTTGGGAAAAATGGGAAAATGGGAAAAGGTGTCAAAAAATCATAATATAAAATCTATTTGAATCATGACAGATCCTCAGGATCCATCAGTTGTAGGGAGCAGTACCTTCAGGTGGGCACCCATATTTTAGAAACTTAATCTTGAACTAAACCCTGTACCTGAGTTTTGAGCAGTCTAAATCCTTCCCCAGACATTATTTAACTTCAGATCATATTATTGTAAAGGGTTAACAACAGATTATCTCCTTTCTCTAAAGGAAATACAGTAAGTTGCTTAATTTTTTAGTAATTTCATTTAAAAATAAACCAACAAAAATCCACTAGCCTTTTTTAAAAATAGTAGGTTTCTGTACTTCTTTTTGATTGATCTGCATGAGCCATAGAATAGAAAAGATTCCTTATCTCTGGCAGGTTTGTTTGACTGTTTACTAGGAAGATACTCCAGGCTTACTTGGAGCCTTATGTCTTTCAAATGTACTTCTTTTATTTTCCTGGATATACTTGTTTTCAAGCAATATTTGAATTCTTTTTACTGTTGCAGAAGCTATTAAGGAAAAACAGACATTAATCATTTTCTAAGGAACCCTGTCAGATATAACACCCAGAGGTTTTCTTCTCATTTGCTGTAATTGTTTTCTAACCTGCATGTGAGAGATACCGTCACATTCACAATTCTGTCACAGGCAATGTGGAAGCCACCATATGTATAAAGATAAGAATTGCTGTTAGTCTAATTAAAATGTTAACAATCTAATCTAAATGCACTATATAGTCTGTAATAGTACTAAACTTTCATATTTTAAAGTATTGAGTTATTAAAATAAAGCCTCACTGATAATATGGTTATTATTATAGAAATATTTCCTGTTATCCATCTTATTACTCTGGAGTTATATTTGCCCTTCTAATGCTTGTCCTGGCTCTACGGGAAATAGCATCTGCCTTCCCCAGGAAGAAGGGACTAGTATTAGGGTGTATTCTGTCTATGTGTTACGGTTTTGGTAGCAGGGTGTGCATGGGTAGGTGGCTTCTATAAGAAGAGTCCAGAAGCTACCCTGCATTAGGTAAGAGCCAGTTACAGACAGCTCCAAAAGAGACCTGCCACCAGCCAAAGCTGACCCCATGCGTGACACTGGTTGTGCCTCTGTGAGATCATATTTAAGAAAGGGAAAAAACTGCTGCGCAACAGCAGCTGGGAGAGAGGAGAGAAAAAATGACAGAGAAACAGAATCACAGAATAGTCTAGGTTGGAAGAGACATCCAAGATCACCGAGTCTGACCTCAGACCTAACACTAACAAGTCCTCCACTAAACCATATCCCTACGCTCTACATCTAAACGTCTTTTAAAGACCTCCAGGGATGGTGACTCAACCACTTCCCTGGGCAGCCTATTCCAGTGACTAACAACCCTTTCAGTAAAGAAGTTCTTCCTAATATCCAACCTAAACCTTCCCTGGCGCAACTTTAGCCCATTCCCCCTCGTCCTGTCACCAGGCACGTGGGAGAAAAGACCAACCCCCACCTCGCTACAGCCTCCTTTAAGATACCTGTGGAGTGCGATACGGTCGCCCCTGAGCCTTCTCTTTTCCAGGCTGAACAAGCTCCCTCAGCCGCTCCTTGTAAGACTTGTTCTCCAGACCCCTCACCAGCCTCTTTGCCCTTCTCAACCCTGCAGAGACCAAGGTCAGAGAAGAAGGACGGGGAGGTACTCTAGATGCAGGAGTGAAAGTATCTCTGCAGCTTGTGGGGAGGCCCATGATGGAGAAAGCTGTCCCCTTGCAGCCCATGGCATACCATGACAGTGCAAATATAAATGCTTCTCCCCATGGAGAAGCCATATTGGAGAATGTTCATTAAGGCTGGGAAAATATAAAAAAAAATAAAAAATAAAAAATAAAATCTAAAAGCTTTGAGTTCGCTTGATATTATCAAACTATCTCAACGGAAAAAATAAAATAAAAATTAACATTTTCTTATGAGTTTAATTCATACACATACTACTTCTGAAGAATATTTTGTTGTCTGAAATGTTAATCAGACTTTGTCAATCCAATTAACTTGTTTTGTTACTTGTGTTACCTTGAGGTAAGCAACATCTTTTTTAAAAAATTTCCTGAAGCTGAGAATAAAGCTGCTTTAAAATTATTAAGTCTTTTAAGTTCTATTTGTTAGCATGGAAATTATAGTGATGTAAAGTCATGTAGCATAGGCTCTTGAACTAGGAAGTTTATATATATAAATCTATATACATATATATAGTCATATGCATAAGTTATTCAAGGATTATTCAAATATATGAGCTGGGAAGTTTGTACATTGTCAGCTACATTTTGGAATGGTCTTTCTCAGTGAAAGTTCATTTTTGTATCAGATAAATGCATGGAGAATATAAAGAGATTTCATCAATTTTTATTCACTTCACACATAAATTAATCATTAGTCTGATGTCAGAGAGAAGAGTTCAGATACTAAAGACTTCCTCTTGTCTTTCTTTTTGTTTTTCTTGTCCATATGGAAGCAACTGACATCCTCTGTTTTCCTCCAAGAAAAATAAATTAATTAATAAAGACATCTTCAGTGAAATATGGAGCATTTCTACTGATGCCTGTGGCAGTTCATAGGTTACGTTGCCAATTTTCATTAATTTTCTCCATGTTTTTATTAATTTTCCCTCAAAAACACTTTTCTAAATGTTCTGGTATAATGGTATATGTCTGTATAACTAGATGTAATATAATAGCATATTTAATCAAGTGGCTGGTCACTAAGATAGTCTGTTTTTATGGTTACATCTATATTTGCAACTAAAATATACATGCTAAAGTTTACTGGCATTTAAAGAATTTCTATTCCTCTAGGATTAACACAGAGCTGAATAGAGACATTACAAATTCCAATTTTGAATAGACACATAAAAATCCCTAAATCCACACTAGCTATCTGAACTTGTTTTGGAAACTCTTCCATTGCAGTCAATCTATGAGAAATACTTGCATCCAGAGAGGAGATAGATAACAAATTTATCAACTTCTGTGTGTTTACTATTATTATTTTGAATATTGTTCATATGAGAGTGGAAAAAATGATTTTTTGACAATAACATTTTCTATGCAGATCTGCAAATGTCATATATTTCAAAAATTCAGTCATTTTGCATTAGAATTCAGAGATTGATATATCTTTCTGATTGCATAAGTAGTATCAGATGCTAGCAAGTTATCTCGAACATGTAAAAGATTTATAGCTTTAATAACTTTGCAACATTAATGTGCATATTTTAATGAAAAATTTAGATGCAGAGAATATAAATTAAAAAAATATATATTTTCCAACACTTGATAGATGCCTTGTGTTTAGAAATTGCATTTGTACAGATTAAAACCTCTTTATTTCTTAATTTCATAATATTATGAATGCTGAGGAAATACTTGATTCTGATGTGGTTTCTTTTTTCTTTCTATTCACAATGGGAAGTTGTCTCTCCATCTGTCTCTTTCTTTATTAATGCTGTTAAATTCAATGAGATTTCAAAGTTTGGTAGGCCAAGCAGAATTCTGTCAATTTATTTCACTCTTTTTACTCAAGGAAATCAGTTTATTTAGAGACTGAGTATTTGAAGATATATTTTCAACGAGGGTCAGACAGGAAAGGAGAGAGGTTTCACTTTTTATTGACATATAAGGAAGCTCTCATTGTTCTCAGAAAAATGCATGATACTTCTTTAAAAAATACATAAATAAAATCAAACAATTTGCAAACCTTTTGTCCAAAAGTTGTCATATATAACAATAGGCACAAAAGCTCCTATTAATTCCTCATTTATCTTGACTTTTTCAAAGCAGCTGTGAACTCACAAATACTGTTCAGGTAGTGGGAAACAAGATAAAAAATTAAAAATTTCTACCTGATAATGATTGCATACAGCAATATGCATTACTGTAACATTGAATAATTCTTTAGAGTATATGAACTTACAGATATATATGTATGTGTGCGTTCAGCAAAGTATGTCTCCCTAGTACTCTGACTTTAGAATACCTTCCAGATTTAGTTCCATCATTTTTGTTTCAGGCATGCACTACTGATTGACCTCTTGTTCTGCAAAGTCTGTAAGATTCTTCTAGAAATAAAACACAGAAAATCTCAACCAACCAGTAAAAAACAGTAAGGGGAAACAAAACAGAACATAATGAAACAAAACAACAACAACAACAACAAAGAAAAAATAAGTAAAAAAAAAAAATATCAGAAAACAAGTAAGAGCTAGGATAGAAACTCTGTGTATATATATATCTCAGTGATTAGACTGATCCTTTTTCTTTGGAGTTCATTACACAGACTCACAAATTTCCCTAGAATTCATGAAGGTCTCAGTCTCACAGGAAGTTCCTCTTTTATATATTTTCTCTTTGTTTCAAAGCAATAATAAAGAACCACTAATTTTTGTTTTAACTGACATAGCTTTTTCCTTATTTTTTTTTTTTTTTTTTTTTTAAAAAAAGACTGACAGGTGATGGGCCCATCTCACTTAATTTTACATCTAATTAAACCTACGTTTTAGTCCTTGAAGTGAAAGCACGTATCAATTGTTTAATGAAAGCTTCTATTGTCAAGAAAACCTTTTTTTTTTTTTCTTAATTATTTTTAAATAATTAACTTCCTCCAGAAGCTCCTTTTTTTTTTTATTTATTTTGCTTAATTCATAAAAATTATTGTTATTATTTTTTTAAGTTTTAAACTTAGATACACATCTGCATACAATAAAGAGATAGTTATCTTCACACCCAGATCTGTACTCAGAACTAACACTCCCCCTGCAAATACTGAAAAAGAAAGTAAAAATGGATATATAGTTCAGATCTGAGGGTAACCTAAGAGACAGTCTCAAAATCTGTGGAGTCCTAGTAGACACCAAGTTGAACATGACCCATTGTGACCCTGCCACAAAGAAAACCAATGATATCCTTGACTGCATTAGGAGGAAAGTTTTGCTAGGTCAAGAGATCCTTCCCCTCTGCTCAGCACTGGCGAGGCCACGCCTGGAGTACTGTGCCCAGGTCTGGGCCCTGCAGTACAAAAGACACATGGACATGCTGGAGAAAATCAAACCATGAAGATGATGAAGGCACTGGAGCATTTTTCATTATAAGAAAAGACACAGAGCTGGGACTGTTCAACCTAGAGAAGAGAAGACTCAGGGGGTTCTCATCAATGTCTAGAAAACTGAAGGGAGGTGCAAAGGAGATGTAGCCAGGATATTTTCAGTGGCGCACCACTGACAAGATAAAATGTAATGGTTACAAACTGGAACACAAGAGGTTTCATCTAAATATCAGGAAAAACTTCTTTACTGTGTGGAAGATGGACCACTAGATCAAGTTGCTCAGGGAGGTTGTAAGGTCTTCCATGGTGATCTTTAAAAGCCACTTAGGCGTGGTCCCAGGAAAACAGATCTAGGTGTCCCTGCTCGAGCAAGTGGGGTAGAACCCGATGACCTCTAGAGGTCATCCAACCTCAACCATTCTGTGATTCTGTGATTCTGTGATTCTATGATTCTAGGTAACATTTTTCCATATGGGAAAACTCAACATTTATAAATATGTGTCATTTTAGTTCCTGGAATGAGTGAACAGATGAGGCTGTATGATGCCAAAACAAGGTAAGGGAACACACAATTGCTCATCACAGTAAACTTCTCATCTGAAGGAAACACTCATATATGGACAAGAAGAGAATCTTTTCATGTTTTAGAAGATTTCCTAGATGCCAGGCTAACTGGGGAATCTTGCCTGAAGGCCTCTCTATGGAGTAAACATGTTTATTTTATTTTTTTCTCTCTCTTTTTCTCTCTTTTTTAAAAAAATTATTTTATTTATTTTTATTTTTATTATTTTATTATTTTATTATTATTATTATTATTATTTGAAAGGAAATAGAATTAGAAGGTACTGTTTCTCATAATACCAAAAGATTCCAAGGAGGTGCCAGGTGCTATTCCAATCAGTGTCAAGACCCCATTTTTCTTTTCCCTTAACTGTTTTGAATTTCAGAGAACTTTCCCAAATTGCCAAAATCTGACAAAAAGGCGATAATCCTGAATCACTTTGGCTCTTAGTGCTTGTAGAAATTCAGTAAGAGCAATGACTCTGCAAGAATTTCATATTCAGTTGTTTTCTGAGAGGAGAGATGTTATTTTGAACATTTTGAACGGGTAGAATGGCATACCATCATATGCATTCCACTAGAAAATTACAATGTCATTGACTGTAGCAGAAGTAAAATGGGTTGTCTGCACAAGTTTCAGAAACACTGCTTATGTCATGTAAATGAAACTCTCCTCCTCCACCACCTCAGTCTCTTATGCAACAGCTTTTGCTAGTTGTTCAATAGTTTTTGTAGTTGTTCATTTTAATGCTCTCTCTGCTGGAATCCTCTCCCCACTGCTGTGACATTGCTTTAATTTAACATCCTCTTTAAATCAGTGGAACACTGGGGTATATGAGGGAAATCTGGTAGCACAAATTCTGTTCATCCTGTTCAGGAGATCAGTTCTTTCATCTGAGTTAACCAGGCTTAATTCAACACATCCCTTAAAAAATCCCCTACTGTCTGAACACTGAGAAGGTGCTGGGGGAGTTTTTTCAACATGACATGGCTAATATTTCAGCACAGACTTTTTCACCCTCTGTCATCAAAACATATCATCACTGTTAGACAATTAAAATGAGATTGATGAAGAAAGGTCAGTATTTAAAATATCTATAGCTTAATATTGATGTGACCCAAAAGGTTCGATTGACCTACAATAATCTCAGATGTGTTCTGGGTTTCAAGCAGTCCACAGGCAAAAGTCATATATATATATACATATATTATTTAAATATTATATATTATTTAAATATTATATATTTAATATAAATATATATTTTAAAAGGCACCTAGTTATTTTTTCAAGGCTGTTAACAGTATTTTCCCCAATGCTTCTACAGCTGTTAGTAACAACAACACTTAAATATAGAATAATTTAGTTTTCATAGAATCACAGAATTGTAGGGGTTGGAACGGACCTCGAAAGATCATTGGGTCCAACCCCCCTGCCAAAGCAGGTTCCTTAGAGCAGGTTGCCCAGGTAGGCATCCAGACGGGCCTTGAATATCTCCAGAGAAGGAGAATCAGCCTCCCTGGGCAGCCTGTTCCAGTGCTCTGTCACCCGCACCGTGAAGAAGTTATTTTGTATGTCAGTGTAGAACTTCCTGTGATCCATTTTTTGGCCTTTGCCCCTTGTCCTATCCCCACAGACCACTGAAAAGAGGTTGGTCAAATCCCACTGTCTCCCACATTTAAGGTATTTATAAACATTGATAAGATCCCCTCTCAGTCTTCTCTTCTCAAGGCTGAACAGGTCCAGGTCTCTCAGCCTTTCTTCATAGGGAAGATACTCCAGGCCCCGTATGTGGCCCTCTGCTGACTATTTCCAGGAGATCCCTGTCTTTTTTTTTTTTTTTGTGCTGGGGAGCCCAGAACTGGACACAGTACTCCAGGTGAGGCCTGACCAGGGCAGGGTAGAGGGGGAGAATCACCTACCTTGACCTGCTAGCCATGCTCCTTTTAATGCACGCCAGGAACAGAGAACTACCATCTCTTTAGCAAGGCAGAAACCTCCTTTTGAATTTAAGCTGCTATCAGTTAGATTCTCTCATGAGCACATGAGCATTGCAGTTTCTTTCCATCCTCCGTCTTTCCCTCCATCTTCCCCTTCCATTTTCTTTCTCTTATTTTATTTTATCCTCTCCTTGCATTTACTGTCAACATAGGTTTCATTTAATAAAAATAAATGTCTAAGCTAACAGTCAAAGGATCCTGTCCCACATTCACTTTCCTGCTTCTTCCAGTGTCCTAAAAGAATACATGCTTATCACGGGATTGTGAGCCACTGGTTTAGTCATAGGAAAGTTGTTAAAAATGTATATTCATTTAATACATTTTTTTTTAATTAACTTTTTCTGTTTGTTAATATATTTTAGCTTGTTCCCCTCCCCCAATTTCTTGCCTTTAATGGAAGGAAGGAAGGAAGGGAGGGAGGGAGGGAGGGAGGGAGGGAGGGAGGGAGGAAGGGAAATCCTTCTGTGTAATTCCGTAAAACCAAACTTAATAGCCAAATATTGAGGCAATAAAATGCTTAAATGCTTAGTGATTTCTATAAGTTCCTATCTTTTGTCTTTGGTAGCCATGAGGTCATGATGATTTTTTTTTAATAATTAAAAAAAAAAAATCAAATAAATCATGTTCACCAGGTAACATCTGTCAAAACATTTCCAAATAAATCAGATAAGTTAAAAAGGAAATAATTTATTTGATAAACTATATTTGTCTAATTAATGGGGATTTCACATATGTTGTATAATAGTATTGTTATAATAATATAGTTTTTAATTTTTAGTAATTAAATAAAAAAGAAAAAGAGCAATCACAAGGAAATGTAGATGCACAAATTAAGAGTATAAAATTCAGATATCAGGAAATTTGACTTCACACACAACTGCATTTACATTTACTCTATTAAATAATAGTAATAATAATAACGATAAGGATAATAATAATAAATACTGTGCATTCGTGGTACCTACCAAATACATAGCTCATTCTGAAAATCATGCTCATGTAAGGAGCTTGGCCCTAAATTTTTCATGTTCTTCCCTGTGTATTCCTGATTCAGGTTATTTATTTTATTTATTTATTTTCTGCCCATGGTCAGTTACTTTACTTCAATGCTTAATTCTGTTCAGGCATCACATAGAGAACATATAGTGTACATTCACTCAGGCCATAGGCATGGAGAGATGTTAGGTGTCTAGATTTATTAAAGGTATTAACCCTAGTTACAGCTTCTACAACTTAGAGGTAATTAATTGTTTAAATTAATTCTAGAATCAGCAGATTCCCACAGCATATATTTTGCACCCACCTGCTGGATTTTAAATATGGTCATGTGGTCATGTTTAAATGTAGCTATTCATCATCATACATGTTTTTGCCCATTTCATAGAATCATAGGATGATTTGGGTTGGAGGGGACCTTAGAGATCATCTAACTCTAACTCTCTTGCCATAGACAAGTATGCCACCCACTGGACCAGGGTGGCCAAGGCCCCATGCAGCCCAGACTGGAACAGCTTTAGGGATGGGGCATCCACAACTTCTCTGGGCAAGCTGTTTCAGTGCTTCACTACACTTACAGTGAAGAATTTCCTCTTAAAGTCTAAATGAAATCTATACTATTTTAGTTTAAGACCATTCCCTCTTGTCCTATCATTATCTACGTGACTAAAAACTCCTTCATTCTTTTAAAAAAAAAGATTTTTTGAAGACCCCTTTAAGTATTGAAAGACCACAATGAGGTCTCCCTGGAGCATTCTCTTCTCCAGGCTGAACAGCCCCAGCTTCCTCAGCCTTTCTTTGTAGGATAGCTGCTCCAGCTCTCTGATCTTTTGTAGCCTTGTTATGGACTCACGATAACAGGTCCTCATCTTTCTTGTTCTGGAGGCCCCAAATCCGGACGCAGTACTCCAGGTGGGGCCTCACAAGGACATAGTAGAGGGGGACAATCACCTCCCTCAACCTGCTGGTCACACCTCTGTTGATGCAGCCCAGGATACAGTTGGCCTTCTGGGCTGCAAGATCACACTGCTGGTTCGTGTCAAGCTTTTCAGCCACCAGAAAGCCCAAGACCTTCTCTTCAGGGCTGCTCTCAATGTGTTCTTCTCACAGTGTGATTGTCCTGACCCAGGTGCAGCACCTTGCACTTGGACTTGTTGAACCTCATGAAGTACACGTGGGCCCTCTTCTGCAGCCTGTCCAGGTCCCTTTGAATGGCATCCCTTCCTTCTTCAGTAACAACTGCACCACTTGGCTAGGTTTCATCTGCAAACTTGCTGAGTGTGCATTTGATACCACTGTCTATGTCATTCATAAAGATATTAAACAGTACTGGTTCCAGGACAGACCTCTGAGGGACACCACTTGTCACCAGCCTTCACCTGGACATAGAACCATTGACCACCAAACTCTCTCTGGGTGTGGCCAAAGATCCAATTCCTTATCCACTGGATGGTCCATCCTTCAAATCCTTATATTTCCAATTTAGAGATTAGGATGTTGTGTGGAACCGTGTCAAAAGCCTTACAGAAGCCCAAGTACATGACATCAGTTAGCCTTCCCTTGTCAAGTGATGCAGTCACTCCATCATAAAAGTCCACCAGATTGGTCAGGCACAATTTGTCCTTGGTGAAGCCATTCTGGCTGTCCAGCATCACCTTCCGTGTCCTGCACGGACCTTTATATTGCCTCCAGGAGGATCAAAGGTGAGGCTCACCAATCTGTAGTTCCCTGGGTCTTCCTTTTCTTCCTTTCTACACCTTTTAAAAATGGGAGTGCTATTATTTCTCAGTGTACAGGTTGAAGGTGTTGTTTCTTGTCATAGACCTCTAAATGTACTGGTCTTATAGCTTAGTATTCCCTTCCTGGTCTGGTTCTAGAGGTGAGTGCAAATGAAACTTGGAAATATCATGGAAATTGCCTCAGGCATACATAGAAGCAGAATTCAGGAGTAAATGTAAGTAGGTAATTATAAATCTGAGTAAAGCAAAAATAACTGAGGTAAGATGCATATGCAAACTCATTTCACAAAATCACTCATACATGCAGATAACATATTTTGTAGCTATGTCATGCTTTCTGTTATCAAGTCTAATGGCTGAATAAAAGCAGGAAGAAAAAGAAAGAAAGAAAGAAAAAAAAAAAAACAAAACACCAAGAAAACTGGAAAAACCTTTATTTTTCATTAAATCAAGCACTTTTTTTTTTTTTTTTTTTTTTTTTTTCCAGAGAACTGTGGAGAAACTATCCACACTTTAATATGGTTTTCTTCTTCAGCTTCTCTTTTAAGAGCAGCAGCCCATGAGAGACTTCAAAATAAGTAGAAGGACATGCATTTTTTAAACATATAGTTCACCCATGATGCTGGTATTTTGAATTTTAGTTCTTTCAGAAATCTGAGATGCGTACTTTCTGGTTCCAGCAATTCACTGTACTTGAATTTTTCATACTTCTCCTAAGTTTTCTTTACTGCATTTCAGCTTCCTTTGTTGCTGTGCTCATTGTTTTTGAGAAGTAGCTGTATAAGGAATTTATAACTAAAGTGAGCGGAAAGATGGAGGCATGTAAGTTAAGTGCCATATGCCTGGAAACAGGGAACCTTTTACTGTCTTAAACTCATATTTGAATGGCTAGACCATTCATGACAGGATGTATAGTAGACAGAGGAGGGAAATGTTCAGTTCTTTTTCACAGGGAGGTATCTGTGGCTAGGCTGATATATATGATATACACAACTGATATATATGAGCTGTATGTCAGAGTTGAAACACTATGTCCTTAGTTTCCTATGGACAGAAGGTAACACCCTGTATATAGGGGACCAAGATTGATTGTTAGTGTATTCAATATTTTAACAGTTGAATGGTCCAAATTGTACACTGAATTCAGAAAAGCCTCATTAAAGTCAAAACTATAATAAAAAGCAGTCTAGTACACTTTTTTCCTGTTTATTATGTTCACCTTCCAGAGCCCCTTTTTGGTCCCAAGGCTGACATTGTCATCTTCCTTTGGAAGAACAGGGCTGTCAGAGTTACAATGAACTGCCAGCACCCCATGGCCCTCACTGCAAGGAAGAAGATGGTGATTGTGGTAGTTTCTCTCCCCTTGGCTGGGGCCCCTCCTAGGGCTCTGTGGTTGCATTTCTTCCCTGCCCCCAGCCCTGTTGGCTGCCTTCTGGGAGGTCTGCTGGGGAGTGCAGCAGCGTACACCCTGCTCTATGACACAAAGGGATATTGTTGTCCCTTTGACTTGGGGTCTACCAGGACATTACCCTCAGCTGTCTGGCAGTGCTGTCCAAGCCAGTGACAGCTCCTGCCAGGTGGTTACAGTCATATGAGGGAAAAATGGGGGATTTTAATTGGTAATGACAGCTACAGTGAAAGGTAATTTGTGTTTTCTTCACTTTTTCTTCACCTACAAATCAGGGATAATAAATAACTAATTAAACAGCAGCTTTGGAGAGGCAGTGATCTTTGAAGTTCTTTTTTACCCTGAACCCTGAATCTTATCAGAACAATGATAGCTTCAATACAATTAATGTTTTAAAGTGTTTTTCAAGAAATACTCATGATCAAAATGCTCAAAAACATGTAGATGCCTAATAAACATCTCCAGAAGTCTCCAGAAGGTATAGGAGGAACAGCACCTAATTTCTGAATATGTGTGGAATCTGTGTGTGCCTTGGGAGACATATAGGACCTGGTTAATGTTAAGGTCTAATGTTTTGTTTTCTGAAATTGGCTATTTTAAGAGATGTAGACCAAAGGTAGCAGAGGAATACTTAAGTTTCAGAAATAAATCCAGAAATCCATCTAAATAATCAAAATTTAGATTTTACCTTTGACTAGTTTTTTTTACTTTTCAGCTAATGTGCATATCCCTATAACTCTTTACAGTTATCATTTATTTTTATTTTTTATTTTTTTTTATTTTTGTTCTTCAGTATACTATTTAACTCTATAAATGAAATATTTCTACCTTAATTTCCAGGGTATCTGTGCTTAGATGGTCTTAGTGTCATTTAAGTTGCTTTTTTAAAAAATTCACATGTGAACTGAACATGGTAGTAGTTTGATTTATTTACACTCTCCATTGAATTTATTTATCTTATTAAAATACCTTCAAAAATCTTGTCTTCAGAAATTATGTTTATATATTTCTGTTGTTATCATTCTGTAAAAGAAGAAATTTGAAGTATAGTTGTGAAGGTAATTATAAATTCTAAAGAAAAAAAAAAAAAGTCATCCATCCATAGCTTTAAAAAAAATGTAAAACTGTATGTTTTTTTTGTTGTTGTTGTTGGTTTTTTTTTGTTTTTTCCCTTCATCAGCAATGAAACAGAAATTTTAAAATGTTCACCGTTTTGTTTTGAGCTTGTAGAGGCAAAACACTAGAACCTGAATTCACATGACCTCACTATACTCATTTACATAAGCTTCCAAAGCTAGGAGGTAAGATACTCGCATCTTCCTCTGTTGTAATAGAAAACAATATATGAGGAAACATCAGCACCTTCATTCTCTTCAACGTTAAATTACACTTCAGAGGTGCCTTTTCCTGTCAGTGGCTATATAAGATATCTAGTGTGATTATACTCCCAGATTAGGTACCTCAATTAAATGCATAAAGCTTTAACAATAGCTTGAAGGCAGGCTCTTGGATGAGTTCATGTCAACTAAAAACAGCCATTTAGTTTAAGTGCCTAAATTCTGTTCATTCTTTTTGCACCTATGATGAAATGAAAAGTATCACTTCAATTTCAGTTGGTTTAATCTGAGAAAAAATTCCACAATGCTACACGAGTAATGAGATATGTGAAATGAGTCAGGTTCATGCTTTTTCATGCTTGAAAGACTGCTAAAGTATATGTATAAGGATGAAGTGGGTTTATGTGACAAAGTTTTGGTAGCAGGGGGCTGCAGGGGTGGCTTCTGTGATAGTAATGCAGGAGATGCCCCATGTCAGATAAAGGCCAGTTTCAGCCAACTCCAAAGGACCTGCCACTGCCCAGAGCTGAGCCAATAAGTAATGTTTTTTGTGCCTCTGTGAGAGCAGTTTTATGAAAGGAGAAAAAAAAAAAAAAAAAAAAAAACAAAAAAAAAAAAAAAAAGGCAAAAAAAAAAAAAATACTGTGGCACAACAGCGGCTGGGAGAGAGAGGAGTGAGATACAGCCCTGCAGACAGTGCAGGAGGGCAAGAGGTGCTCCAGGTGCCAGAACAGAAGTTCCCCTGCAGCCTGTGGAGAGGCCCCTGGTGGAGCAGGCTGTCCCCCTGCAGCCCATGGGTCCCACATGGAACAGATCTCTATGCTGCAGCCCATGAAGGAGCCCCGGTGGATCAGGCGGATGTGGCCTGGAGGAGGCTGGGGCCCATGGAGAGCCCCCGCAGGAGCAGGCCCTGGGCTGTGGGGAGCTGCTGCCCTTGAGGTACACGTACTGGAGCAGTTTGCTCCTGACAGATAGACCCTGTGGTACCGACCCATACTAGAGCGGTTCTTGAAGAGCTGCAGCCTGTGGGAAGTCCATACAGAGTCAGTTCAGGAAAGATGGCATCCAGTGGGAGGGACCCCACGTTGGAGCAAGGGTACAGAGTGACTGTGAAGAAGAGGCAGGGACTGTTAGGGACTGACCACAGCCCTCATTCCTAGTTCCTCTGCACTGCTCAGGGGGAGGAGGTGGAAGAGTGTGGTTGGGGGGAAAGTGTTTTTGGTTTCTTTTCTTTGTTTCTCACTTCTCTGACTTGCTAGTAACAGGCTATACACTTTACTAATCTCCCTACACTGAGTCTGTTTTGCCCGTGTTGATAATTGTGTTTGTGATATCCCTGTGCTTATCTCCACCCTTGAGCCCTTTCCCTCATATTTTCTCCCCCTTTCCTTTTGAGGAGGGGGAGTGAGAGAGCAGTTGTTTGTGGAGCTCGGCTGCCCGCCTGAGTAAAATCACTACAGAGGAACCCACAATTTTAGAAAATGTTGACATCAGAGTGTGTGTCCACTTACATAATTTTGGTTACAATTAGAGAGAGATTCAGATTCTGATTCAATTAGAGAGATAGATTAAGATGTACAGAATAGTTCTGTAGATTCCACTAAAAGTACTGATTAGATCTCCATTGACTACAAGCAATTTTAGATAACTACCACATGTAAAATCACTGACATACAAATATTGTGGTTTTAGCTGAATTCTAACTTAAAATAACCCTGACCCAAATCACATTAAGGGTTTAGGAAAGCTCTGAATACATTTAGTATATACAAATATAATTTAGTAAAAAAGGAACTTCAGTGGTACCAGATACGTTTTGAGAACATTGATAGAGAAGGTATATTTTTTGGTCTGTATTTTGCATAATAGTCTAATGTTATAAATTTCCTTCCTACTTAATGTAACATGTTTCTATTCACATTTTATAAAACCCAAGAAAATTCTGAAACTTAGTAATCTCTTTCTGGGAGAAAATAGGCTTTTTTGTTGAACTACATAGTTCAAATTTCATCTCAACAGATGGACAGCTTTTTTTTTTTTTTTTTTTTTTTTTTTTTTTTTTTTTTTTTTTTTTTTCCCAGTCTGGTTCCTCAGTCCATTTTCTCTGTTTCATAACAAGAATTAGATTTTTGTCTAAAAACAAATGAACAGGCATAATAGAATGTGTAGAATATTTTTCTTCCTCTTGAAGGACCTTCTTTTCCTACTCTGCATTGATTTCTGTCCTTTCCCTACTGTTAAAAGATATAGGCAAGTATCTGTGCTATAAGCTTTTAGTAGGTGCCTTATAATGAAAAGAAGAAAAAAAAAGAAGGAAACGAAGAAAAAAAGGTATATCTCATTAGACCTTTCATTAGGATGTGAACAAAAGACAACCTCTGTGTTGCAGTACAGTGAAGGTGGGTCAGTGTGGCACAGGGCATTTCAGCATGAATTTCCTTCTTTTTCTAATTAATATCAAACCTACCAAAGATCAATGCCATAATATAATACTTTTCCAGACTTGTTACTACTCTAATAAAAATGGAGGAGATGAACATGGATGAAATAATAACCAGCATGTAACAATTTTAACTAGTAAAGACTTATGCAGAGAATGTGAATGGGTAAATTTGGCAAAGGCACAGGTTACTCAGCCTACTCATTTGTCATTATACTGTTAGACATTCACATTTTGCTAACGGTTAAGGTGTTCTTCAAGATTCCTTTCTTTAAGAACAGGTTATGAATCTGAAGAAATAATTTAAAGCTACTTTGTTGGACAAGAATCCAGCAGATTTCAAATGCAATACAACAATTCTATTTGTATAGATCTATACAGTGATTTTTTGAGTTATTATGTGACAAGATAGTGAAAGAAAATAGTATTTCTTGAAATAACTGCAAAAAAGTTCCAAAGAATGAATAAGGAACCATTTATTCATGTTACTTAAAGACTCTCTGTTAGCTATAGTAAGGCTATCAAGTAAATCATAAAGCAAATGCAGGAAAGTGGTGCTAGAAATTACTATCATCACAAAAATGCCAGCGTTACTGAGATAGCTTCTTCCAAAGATTCATGACTTTTTTTTTTTTTTTTTAATTATTATTTTTTTAATGTAAAAATGGTAAATTAAAATTAACAATGTTCTAAGAAATTCAGACCTGTAAGATTCCTTGGGCCTTTTTCTACTTCATCTTTTCTCTAGATGAAAAACATTGACATTACCTGTCTGATGCATTAACGTAAGTATAAATACTCAAATTTAAATTCTATTTTATCTCATGGAAATGGTATTTTTGAAATCTTGAAATCTTCACCATTTCTCTGGTGAAGAAAGGGTTAGAGAGTTGGGTAGTTCAGCCTGGAGAAGAAAAGGCTCCACAGAGACCTTGTTGTGACCTTTCAATACATAAAGGGGGCTTAAAGAAAGAAGGAGAAAGACTTTCATACCAGGGCCTGTAGTAACAGGACAAAGTACAATGGTTTAAACTGAAACAGGTTAGATTTAGAATGGATATAAGGAAGAAATTTTTCACAGTGAGAGTGATGAGACACAGGAACAGATTGCTTAGGGCAGTTGTGGATGCCCCATCATTGGAAGTGTTCTAAGCTGGGTTGGACAGGGATTTGAGCCACCTGCTCTAGTGAAAGATGTGCCCTCCTATGGCATGGGTGTTAGACTAGACAGCCTTTAAGGGTCCTTTCAAGCTTAAACCTAAATTAAATTCTATAATGTCCCAGTGATGATGTAATACCTAATAGACATTAATAATAGTTACATAAATATTATATATATTCCAATAGATTATTATGTTTGTAAACCATGAGCCTAGTCCAAAAATTCATACATAACTAGTCTGAGCTAACATAAAAGTTTTTATATTATCAAGAATCTACATTTTGAACATTTACGAAGAAACCCATGGACCTATAGCCAGACTCCCAAGAATCAAAGTACATGATCAAAGCAGAGGCCTTAACATTGCAGGCACAGAATGATATCAAAAGCTCTAGAGATTATATTACAAATGGCCAACTACCAGTCAATAAGGAAATCAAAAGAAATCCAAAAAAATACAGACTTGAGAGCTGGGTAGAACTAGTTCTAGGGCATAACTTGTACAAAATTGTGTAGCAAAACCATTGCAGATATCCAGAACTGATATTATAAGTTCAAATATACTTAATTTGTATACAAGACTGCAGAGAACCAACCAGCTGCACAGGCACCTTGACTTCAGAACTGGGGATGTCAAGTGGGATCATTCTCATATCTCATACTGGTAAATAGGCAAGCACTGAGTTATTATTGTTAAAGGGAAATATACTTCTCTTGCCTAGGTTTGGTCTTGTAACTCATTCCTAAAACTTCGCTATAATTTGGATGCAGCAGAAAGAGAAGCGAATAATATGGTTCTGTTTCCTCCTCAGTTTGAGGTCATTCATATTTATTTCTAACACAATCACAGGGCCCTACAAAGCAGATTACAGGAAAGAAGTTGACCAAATTGTTACTATTACTTCTTTTGAAGTTGAAGTATTGAGCAAGCAGAACTAAAAACCTCATGCAACCAGGAATATTCAAAAAGGTTCAGGATTCTGTCAGCTCTGGGGAATGTGTTCTTCAGAATATTGTGCTTGAATATATCTCATCTGAGGCTTGTTCTAATTATGATAATTTGTCAAATCCATACATCTACTATATACTTATATAGATGTTATGTTATGCATAAACATACGAATAAGATTTATTTTCCTTTTCCTCAAAATGTATTAGCAATCAGAATTCATCAAACTGCATGGTTTTGGTGATGCAAGGAATGTCAAGCGTCAACAGTAGGGTAAATCCTTAACCCAGTATATCTACTGAGACATCTTTTGCACTAAAGAGAAGGCACTTTATATAAACCATGCTGTCCTGTCTTACTTTTATAGTCTATTTTATTAAAGCTGACCTGCACTTTTATCTCAATACCTTTCATGCTTCTTGTGACAGCATTCCAGCTGGACAGAGTTTTGAGGTTGCTTGGTCTACATTATTTTATTTCTTTATAATTTTTTATAGCTTCTTAGGGTGAAAAAACTAATGGACTCAAACCACTGATTTGACTAAAATATAAACAAATATTTTTTAAATATGAAAATCTCAAAGTCACTACATAAGAGACTATGGAAATAAAAATGTTTTTAAATTAACCTTCATTTATGCAATGTCTGCACAAAGAAGTTCTTCTAGTTTTGGTTTTATTCAGTTCAATGATTGCTTGAATTTCATAGTCTACTTTTATCCTTAGTAAAAAATTATTTTATCCATCTTTGAGGCTGGACTTATATGTTCCCTAATTCTCTTAGTAATGTTTCCTTCAGCTTCAGCTCCATAGTCATTTGTGATTCTTCATCCTGACACATCATACAGTTACTGGAAACTGCTCTACTTGAGAATTCCAAGAGCTCTCCAGGAAATGAACAATCTCCTTTTCTTCCAGATACTCACTCCTGTTACTCTGTGCCCTTTTAAAGGAAAATAGGACAGAAACTGAAAGGGAGTATAAACAAACAAATAAGCAAACAAAAAAAGAAACAAACCATCATAATTAAATTTCAGTCATATTTACTATTTTGTCTTATCTAAAACAGAAATGTACACTTTCATGCCCTGTGTTGTTCAGTTTTCTCTACTTTGTCTTCTTTCACACTGTGCTTTAGCATCTTAAGTTACTCTATTTTTCTGCTTTGTATTAGCATGCAAGTATTTTAGCTTTTTCTTACTGACCATACATAATCCTATTCTAGTTTAGTCCTTTCTCTGTCTATATTGCTGATCTGAATACTGTTCCAATCATACTTTCTTAGTATCTTTTCTGCCAATTCTGTCACAATAATTGTTGCATTGATATATTCTCCCATTTAAAAAAGAAATAAAAATAACTTAGTTATTAAAGAAAGTTTAAAGAATTACACTTCATCCTAGTTAAACAGCTCATTTTAAATGCTTTCAAGGTTTTCAATGCCTCCGGCATTATTTCATTCCCATCAATATAGCCACATCAGAAAAGCTATTGTTTTGTTACATTAATATTACATAGTGCTAAAGGTATGTTCCTGGAGCTCATTCCATTCTGCCGAAGACTGAATGACCATTCACCATGGTATTCACCCTTTAATTGTAACTGACAGAACAATTTCCTGGTTTCCATTGTGTCACAGAACACTAGATAAAGAAAATTTGCTACTTTAAACAAGATTAAAATACCCTTAATTGTAATTGTCAGGACAACGTTAGTAAAATTAATCCCAATGAAATAGATTCATACACACACAAATGCACACACACATACACATAAATAAATAAATAAATCTCCTGAGATCTCTTACATCAGAAAGTCTCCAGATATTCCTGTAGCTTCAGATCTAAAATTGTCTAGATGAAAATTCACTCAGTTTAAAGATATTTTATACTAATATATGGAAACAGAGACATTGACTTTCTCTTTTGGTTGTGAAGTCAAATTTCAATGGTTTATTCAGCTAAATATAAGAACTTTTAATACAATAAACCTAATATTTAATAACCTTTGAAGTCATTTATATATATATAATTTCAAATTGTGACTGAATGGAAAGGTATGATATTTGTTTAAAAAATAATAATTAAAACAAAACAAAACATTTATTTGGAAATATACTTTCCCCCATATTATAACTTTCCAGAATTATGGTCCCATGATTGCAGTTTTGTCATAGTGTAAGACCAAACTGGCAGTAGGGACAATGGGCTCAATACCAAAACTCATTTATCTACAGAAATACTTAATTTTAAGGAATGACAGGCTCTCCCTCCTGCATAGGGAGACAATGTGGTCTGGGAGAAAAATATCAGGTCAGTCCTCGCAGGAGTAAAAAAATACCTATTACTAACAAGCTAGAGAAGTGTGAAACAAAGAAAAGAAACTAAAAACACCTTCCCCCCACCCACCATTTTCTACCTCCTCCCCCCAAGCACCACAGGAGAATGGGCTTTATGATCAGTCTGTACCACTTAGTCTCCACCACTCCTTCATGGTCACTCTCTGCGCCTGCTCCAATGTGGGGTCCCTCCCACGGGATGTTGTCCTTCATGAACTGATTCTGTGTGGGCTTTCCACAGGCTGCATCTCTTCAAGAACTGCTCCAATATGGGTCTGTATCATGGGATGCACCTATCAGGAGCAAACTGCTCCAGCACATGTACCTCATGGGCGGCAGCTCCCCCCAGACCCCCTGCTCCTGCGTGGGCTGCTCTCCACGGGCTGCAGCTCCAGCCTGGGGCCTGCTCCTGCGGGGGCTCTCCATGGGCCCCAGCCTCCTCCAGGCCACATCCACCTGATCCACCGGGGCTCCTTCACGGGCTGCAGAATGGAGATCTGCTCCATGTGGGACCCATGAGCTGCAGGGGGACAACTTGTTCCACCAGAGTTCTGTCCACAGGCAAACTTCTGTTCTGGCACCTGGAGCACCTCCTGCCCTCCTGCACTGATCTTGGTGTCTGAAGGGCTGTATCTCCCAGCTGCTGTTGTTGCAGAGCTGTTTTTTGCCCTTCATTAATCTGCTCTTACAGAGGTGCTACCAACATTGCTCACTGGCTTGGCTTGGCTGTGGCCAGTGACGAGTCCCTTTGGAGCGGGCTGGAACTGGCCCTTATCATGTGGGCAGCTTCTGGGCTGTGGTCATGGAGGACACCCCTGCAGCCCCCTGCTACAAAAACCTTGCCACTCAAACCCTATACAGTTATATCCTGATCTCTGCTGAGGTAGATAAAAGGAAGTAATCCTAAATTAGCTTTTTGTAAATTGTCTTTACTGTATAGTTGTCACTTTTTTATTATTATTATTATTATTATTATTATTATTATTATTATTATTTTTTACTTTGGTTATGACTCATTCCTCCTTTTGTCACCATTTAGAGGTAATAAACACACCCATTAAAATCAGACGTTTCAGTCCCTGTTATCAGCATAATTTTCATATTTTTAGCTTAAGTTCTATGCAGTGGTATAACGTAATATTTTGCATTAGGCAAAGCATTTCCTACAGATCAAGGGACTTGAACACCTCCACTCAGCGCTGGTGAGGTTACACCTGATGTACTGTGTCCAGTTCTGAGCCCTGCAGTACAAGAGAGACATGGACATACTGGAGAGAGTCCCACAAAGGACCATGAAGGTGAGAAAGACACTGAAGCATCTCTCATATAAATAAGGCAGAGAGTTGGGACTGTGCAGCCCAGAGAAGAGAAGACTTGGGGGGATCTTATCAGTGTGTATACCTAAAGTTAGGGTGCAGAGAAGATGGAGTCAGGGTATTTTCAGTGGTGCCCAATGACAGGATTAGAGGCAATTTAGAGGCATGATGATGGCTCACAATTGTCACGAAATTCAATTACTGATATCCTTTAAATGTAAATTTCAATATGAAAATTCTACGTGAACAGAAAATATCAGTTTGAAATTTGGCATTGAGATTAGTGGACACTTAATAGCTGTTTTTCTTTACACTCTCTGAGCCTCTAATCCATAGACACAAAGACTATATTAATACTTAGATTCACAGAGGTGTTTTTGAGATTAATTCAATATTCAGATGCTGTGATTAGAACACAATAGTACTCTAAGTTTCTAAGAATAGAAAAAAAAAAAAAAAAAAAAAAAGCTTCTTTGAATGTTTTGAAAAAAAAAGTTTGAATGTTTGAAAAAAATATTTTTTGAAAAAAAAAAAAAATCAAAAGCTTCTTTGAATTTACTGATGTGTCCTTAATGTTCTACATCTTCAAAATGCCTGGTAGAATCCCATTGAAATATCAGGATGAAATGAATATACTAAGTCAGTCGTGGGTAAATAGGTGCACCACAAAGCATATAACCAACATCTCTTAATTGTAATAATATTTTACAATTTACTCTCATGACCTTTCAAAGTGATTTGAGACATTCTAATTTTGTTCTGCCTTGAAGCAGTTTTATTTTAGTCAATAAATTCCAAAAGATTCCCTAACGTAGGGCTCAAATTGTATTTTAATTACCAGATTTCAACTTTTCTGAAGTGTCATGTAGTACATGATAGACTGCTTTGAATTCTACACAGTGAAAAATCCCTTAAAACACAATTACCACATGACTTTTGAGTTATTTATGTTTTTGCTTTGACACTATAGTCATAAGTTTAATGGTACATACTTACTCATGGAAGAACATTAAAATGGTGGTTTAGTCAATCGTAATGTTGCTCTCTCTCTTGGTCTTCATTGTTTTTGGGCTGTAGGCACATGTCATAAATATTGTGCAACAACTGTGTAAGGTCTTTCCCTCAAAAGATAACAAAATGCAATATATATATATACTTAGTGAAGTATACACTCATCACTGAAGTTCATTTACAACTAGAATAGTATAAGTTAAGTAAGAGCTTTCAACAACTGTTACATTTAATACAAAGTAAAAATAAATCATATGGTACCATCCAGAAAAGCTACTTTTTCAGTATAGTAAAATTAATCTGTACAAGACTTTTGTTCAATTCTTTGAAGATTTAAATAATCATCTGCTTTCACACTTTTTTTTTTTTCCCTCTTTTAAAGTATCTGTTACTCCATAAGCAGCCAAAATCTACACAAAAATAAATAAATAAATAAATAAATTAATTAATAAAATCTTACATCTTGCCAGGTGCTTCCTGGCAAATAGAGACAGTCAAACCTCAGTTTGGATTCTTTTTCACTTGAGTTGTTCTCAGGGTGTTCTTTGTTTTTATTTTGTTTTGTATGTATGTTATCCCTAAATTTATTTAATTGTTTTTAAGAGTTCATTTATTTATTATTTTTAAAATATTTTCTTACAGAAGTGTCTTGTGGGCTCCATTGACTCCGATTCTTTAAAATATTTGTTATATTTTTTTTTTTTTGTATAAAAGCTTATACAAATCTTCATCTACAACTGTAATTATACTAGAGCTGTATAAAGAATATTTTTTCAAATATATGTATATAATAACAGGCAATTGGTGAAAGCAACAGACAAAACAGGCAATTTAACATGATAAGGGAAAATTGCAACAGACAAAATTTCTTCCCATGGAGAGATAGTCTTTGCTTAATGGAAAAAGTTTAAAATTATGCTGATTTTCAGTTGTGGCCAATACCATTTCAAGTCTGTCTGTCGTAATATCTACCACTATCATTAGCAATTTCCATAGTATTTAATTAATATATATATACACATATATAAATACTAATGTCATGGAGTTTTATTTACTTTATAACTTTCTTCCAATTTATTTTACAGTGTTATACATTTTTCTGGATCTGAGTTAGTGCTTAGTTCTCTCTGATGTCTTCATCTTCTCCAAATTCAGTATATGCTATCATTTCCATTAGCTTGTCACTAATTCATTCTTTCTTATCATTAGAGAGTAAGTCTTGCCCTTAGCACTGTGTTCTTGAAGATATCTCTTGGAACCACTCTTCTTTCCATAAACTGAAATATCATTATCCCTCTACTAGTGTCTTTAAGCCATGTTTCAATCCATATGAGATTATCTGCATACATGCAAATGAAATAATTTTGACACTTAGCCACTTTGGAGAGAGAAATATTTTAAAATTAACTACTTAGGGATGTGAAACATAGCTTACCATGTTTCTTAACTACCATCTTCAGTGCATCTTCTGCTGTTCTCCAGTGTTTTGAAGTCATCCCCAGCACTCTAAAGAAGTATTTCCCTGGCTTCCCAGGGAAGTGGTCACAGCAGCATACCTCTCAAGAGTTTAAGAAGTGTTTGAACAACACTCTCAGACATTTGGTCTGATATTTGGGTAGTCCTGTGTGGAGCCAGGATCTGGACTTGATGATCCTTATGGGTCCATTCCAACTCTGCATATTTTGTTATTCAATAATTCTATGATTTTCAACCATCTCAACCAGTCAGAGGAATAATTTGGCTGTCTGCTATTATCCTGGTCATGCACATTACCACCTTGCTACAAAGTTTTTCTCTGAACAACAGATATTTTGCTGTCTTTTATTCCTACTCAGTACAGCTTATTGTCAGTGTGGATCACAAGCACTGCATTTCTCATTCTAATTCTGCTGGTCATTCATATTAAATGTACATCATCTATCTCTAGAGAACCTCTTCAGAATAATCCCTTCTCACCAAACCCTGCAAATGGTTGTATTACTTCACGGTCTGCCTTTCTATCCAGAACTTGTCTTGTGCTTGAAATTATTTGGGTAATGATAAAGTCTGTTTTATTATTATTATTATTATTATTATTATTATTATTATTAGATAAACATCATCACTTTAAAGCCTCTCTCTCTCTCTCTCTCTTTTCTTTTTCTTTCTTTTTAACGTTTCTGTAGTCTAATGTTAGGTATATGGTTAGTTATGCTATATACTTTGACAAGCACCTTCCCTTATAATTTATTATATATATTTTTTGATGCAGAACTGAGACTCCATGGCAACTAGACAGTTTGAAGCAAGAAAATGTATAGGCAGAAAGCACAGGTAGTCTGATTTCATACAGTCTCAAAATTAATAGATAGACGCAGGGCCTGAACATTTTTGCTTCCTTTAAAATAGCAAATAAACTGGCAAGCAGTCCTTCAAATGTCACTGAGTCAACTCACATTTAATAAAATATGTGAAGCCTCACAATTTGATTGTAAAGGATTTATTACTGATTAATAAGTAAACACAAAAAGCCTTCTGATATCTCCACTTGAATGTAAAGCACTAGCTGAAAAGACAATTCAAATCCCAATCTGACTGAATTTTGAGGTGCTATTTTTTCTTCATCATTCACTAAGTTGAGCATGGGCATGACATGCCATTTCAGTACATACACTTTACATTTCAAACATGTTGTTATTTGTTCTCTTGTATATATCTCTTTCTTCCTCTTTTTCATTTTATTTACATTTTTTCTCTTATGTTTTCTAGTAACTAAGTCTGTTTTAGCCAGCCAAGATCATCTCTTTTACAGTATTAGTGTGAATACCTGATAGAGGAGACACCTCACAGTATTTTTATACACAATCTGACTCAGTGTCTCAAAAGTCTGTTATAGACTGTGAGAGTCTACTCCTACCCATCCCTCTACCTCCTGGTTTAAGCAGAGCATCTGGCCTAAGCTGATATCCCTCAATGGAAGTCATGATGGATGTGTCTTGTCATGATAGCTGCATCTTGGATTTGGGGGAGACAGAAGACAGCCAATAGCTAGTTTGAGCAAAGCATGGTGTCTTTGAGTAGTATATAGTGTCTTTTATATAGTGTGTAATTAAGTGTATCTTCCAGTTGAAATCGTGTGTACCTTGCCATTATCAAATCTTTGTTCAGTCGTGTAAGCTTTGTTGACAATAAGTAAAGTTGCTGCTTGTTTCTCCAGAATGAAGTGCATATTATTCCTCCTTCCTTTTTCCACCCACAACATAGAGTAACACTCATCAATCTCTATTCTATACCAGACTTCTTTCATTTCAAAATAACATTTTCTGCCAAAATTTAAAACATCATTTTTTTTCAGTGTTTTCTAGGAAATTAATTGTTTTTTAAATCTTTTTTTTTTATTTTCTTACCAGACTGATGAATAACTAGTGAAACTATTGATAATTATTATACAATTGTCAAATGAAATTTTATACTAAAGATAAAATTGGCTGGGTTGACACTAACCAACAGCTGTGTACCCACACCGCTGCTTGATCACCACTACCTCCTGCCCAAGCATGACAGGGAAGAGGGTACAAAGGAAAAAAACAAAACAAAACAAAACAAACAAACAAAAAAACAAACAAAAACAAACAAACAAAAAAAAACTCATGGGCCAAGGTACAAGCAATTGAATATGTGAAGGAAAAAAAAAAAAAAAAAAAGCGAAATGCAGTGACTCACTACCTCCCACAAACACATTGCCCAGCCAGTCTCTGAACAAAAACACCTTGGGAGACAGCTCCCTCTCCTTTAGTTCTTCCTCTGCTTCAGTTTTTATTGCTGAGTATGTTGTTATATGGTATGGAATATACCTTTTGCTAATTTAAGTCAACTGGCTTGGCACTGTCTACTAAAGGAATAGAGTGTGAAAAAGAAAATTTTGATGTTATGCAAGAACTGTTCAGCAATAGCCAAAACATTGGTGTTACCAATACTGTTTTAGACACAAAACCAAAATCACTGGCTGTAGAGGCTGCTATGAAGAAAGTTAACTCCATCTGAGCCATATTCAGCACTCTTATAAATATCTCTCATTAAAAACAAAAAGCAAATGGGCTGTATAATGTTACTGCAGTGAAAATGTTAATTTGGTTTTATATTTTCAGTAATCTTTTTCCTCTCCTTTCAATATCTCTGACAACTTTATTATTGTTATTACTCTTGTTTTGGTTTTGTTGTTGTTATTGTTGTTGTAGTATAGGACTAGAAGCCTATGATTTTTGTATCCAAATTTCATGTTATTTAACTCTGAGTTTCTCAGCAACAGTAACATTGTCACACCCTGGCTCATTCATCTTTCCTTTGAGTTTGTAAACTGCTCTGCAAAATATCTTAATTATACTTGAGATCACAGCATCACAGAATCGTTGAGGTTGAATGGGACCTCTGGAGATCATCTGTTCTAGTGCCTACTTGCTCAGGCAGGGACTGAGAAAGCTGTCCAGGACCTAGTCCAGGCAGCTTTTAAAGATCTCTGAGGAAGGAGACTCCACAGCCTTCTGGGCAACTTGTTTTAGTGTTCAGTCACTCTCACAGTGAAGAAATGTTTCTTGATGTTTATATGGAATCTCTTGTGTCCCAGTTTGTACCCATTGCCTCTTCTTCTGTCATTGGGCACCACTGAAAATAGCCTGGCTCCATCTTCTTTGTACCCTCTCTTCAGGTGTGATTGATAAGATCTCCCTCTCCCCCACTTCCCCCACTCCCTCCCCCTCCCCCCAGCTTTCTCTTCTCTAGGCTGAACAGTCCCAACTCTCTTTGTCTTTTTATACATGAGAGATGCTCCACTATGTTCCTCACCTTCATCGTCTTTTGTTGGACTCTCTCCAGTATGTCCATGTCTCTCTTGTACTGCAAGGCTCAGAACTGGACACAGTACTCCAGGTGTAGCCTCACCAGTGCTGAGTAGAGGGGAAAGGTGACTTCCATCCACCTGTTGGCAAAACTTTCCTTCTAATGCAGTGGTAGCCTTCTACGGGACAAGAACACATTCCTGTGTCATGTTCAAGCTAGTGTCCACCTGGACGTCCAGACCCTTTTCTGCAAAACTGCTTTCCAGCTGGGTGAACCATATACTGTGTATGGGGTTGTTCCTCACTACATGCAGGACTTTGCACTTCTCCTTATTGAACTTCAACTCTACTGACAACCAGTTCTACTGTTTGATTTACCTCATAGTGAAAGCATTTTGCTTCACCTTGTTCTCATAAATTCTTCTTTTTCTCTCATAAAAACACATAAAATTATCATTAAATCTATATATTTTTTTATTTTTATTTTTATTTTTTTTTCAGTAACAGGATTAGTTTTTCTTGGGCTGTTACTGTTACTATGACATCTTTGAGTTGCCTCAGTTTTTACAAAGTTTTCTCTGGATGCTAACATTACTTATTCATCGTTGCTGTGAGGGAGTTCCAAGTTCTGAGTCCTCCTTCCCATCAGTCTTAAATGCCCTTACTTGTCTCACCTGAAAATCCCTTTTGCCAATGGGCCCAGGAAATAAAATTGCTGAAATATTTGCTCTTGCCTGTGCTGTGGCACTATTACCTGGAGCAAAAACTGAATGTAAAAGGCATATCCTAGAACAAATCAAAAACCTATGTATAGAGAACTGTCTAGAGTCTTGGTGTACTCCATGTAAGGGACTACATGTGAGTTAACTGTACAAACTCCCATGGAGGACTAATCAATACAGCCTATTGACTCTGCTTATACTAAAACAAACAGTCACTTTAAACCATTTGAGTAATTCTCCATTGACTGTACAGACTACAAGTTCAACTCATTTGCCAAATGTCGGTGACTAGTGTAATTTGAAACTCGTTAAGTTATATGAGAAATCTTCATAAGGCTCAGAGTTGTTACAGAGGACTTGCAGAGGCTCATGCTCGTCTGAATCAGCAGCTGAAAGGCAGGTGGATAGGCATGAGGATCAGAAATCACAAATGACTGAATATTTATGGAACTGAATTGCTCCCTGGATTTTTACGAGCCATAATGATGAGTTTGACACATTAGAGTATGATACAGTATAGAAGTGATTTTAATTACCCACCTAATGTACAATTTCCACTCTACAAAGTCAACGGATGTCTTGGTCTTGTACTATACGATATGTCTTGGTCTTATACCCTACCTTATACCCTTATACCCTACCTTCAACCTCCAGCAGAAATGCAGAAATCTCAGTAGACCAGTGTATCTCAAAACAGGTAGACAGCATGCATTTTTTTTTTTTTTTTTTTTTTAGTATCTTTTATTTTGAACCCAATCCCTATCTCTAGGTAATGCGAATCTCTTTATGGAGCATATTCAGTATGTTGAACATAAAGGTAGTAACATGCTAACAGAGCAGACCTCTTTGCCTCCTGCAATAGCTGTTTCACAAAACATGATACATAAGAAGCACAACGTATTTCTCAGAGCTATAACAGATGGGAAGTGGGAAGTGTGGCTGATTGAGATTCAGTTCTGAACAATACCACATTGGATATTCCCCCATTCTTAAACTCTATTTTTATCTATGAGATCAAAAGCTCAGGAAGGCAGAATAACAATCTGAATCTTTCTATACAATTTATTATAAACTTAACTAACAAATACAGCAAAGCTGGTATGACAGAGAATATAAAAATATATATTATATGTTTTATATATATATATTCTCTTTATACCTCAGTGTACCACTGCTATATGTAAACACAAAAAATATCAAGTTTAACAAGAGCAAGTGATGGATTCTGAATCCAGGAAGGGACAACCCTGGCTGTATGTACACACTGGGGAATAGAGGCTGAAAAGCAGCCCCACAGAAAGGGATCTGGGAGTTCTCATCAATAATGGCAAGCTGAATATGAGCCAGCAGTGTGCCTTGGCAGTCAGGAGGGCCAATCGTATCCTATGGTGCATCAAGCACAGCATTGCTCATTGCTAGCCAGTTGAGGGAAGTGATTCTCTCACTGTACTCTGTGCTGGTGCGCCCCCACCTCAAGTAGTGTCTGCAATTTTGGGCACCACTGTATAAGGACATAAAACTATTAGAGGGTGTCCAAAGGAGGACTACAAAGATGGTGAAGACTCTAGAGTTCAAGACGTATGAGAGGTGGCTGAAGTCACTTCATTTTTCAGATGACAGAAGAAGAGACTGAGGGGAGACCTCAAGGTGGTCTACAGCTTCATCATCTGGGGAAAGTGGAGGGGTAGGTGCTAATCTCTACTCACTGGTGACCAGCAACACGACAGCAACAGAACAGCAAGGGAATGGCATGAAGCTGTGACAGGGAAAGTTCAGATTGGATATCAGAAAAAAGTTCTTCACCAAGAGGGTTGTTGGGCAATGGAATGGGCTTAGCAGGGAAATGGTCACGGCACCAAGCCTGAAAGAGATGAAGTAGTGCTTTTACCCTGATGGACTCCACCACAAACACTCTCTCATTCCCCCTCCTCAAAGGAAAAAGGGGTGAAAATATGATGAAAGGGCTCAAGGGTTGAGATAAGGACAGGGAGATCACTCACCAATTATTATCACAGGCAAAACAGACTTGGCATAAGGAGATTAATTTATTGCCTGTCACTAGTAGATTAGAACAGTGAGAAACTAAAAGCAGACTAAAAATGTCCTCCCTTTATCTACCCTCTTACACCTCCTCCCCCTGAGCGGTGCAGAAGAATGAGTGCTGCAGTCAGTCCCCAATGCTTCATCTCCTCTGCTCCTTCATGGTCACTCTCTGTCCTTTCTCCAGCATGGGGTCCCTCCCACAGGATGCCGTCCTTCCCGAACTGATCCTTGTGTGGGCAGCACAGGCAGCAGCTCTTCGAGAATTGCTCCAAACATGGGTCTGTACCACAGGGTCCATCCATCAGGAGCAAAGTGCTACAATTTTTCTTCCATGGGCAGCAGCTTCCCTCAGACACCTGCTCCTGCACTGGCTCCTCTCCATGGCCTGCAGCTCCGGCCCGAGGTCTGCTCCTGCGGGGATTCTCCATGGGCTGCAGCCTCCTCCAGGTCACATCCACCTGCTCCATGGACCTCTCCACAGGCCACAGGAGAACTTCTGCTCTGGCACCTGGAGCACCTCCTGCCCTTCTTCTGCACTGACCTTGGGTATGCAGGGCTGTTTCTCACTCCTCTCTGCCAGATGATGTTGCATAGCAGTTTTTTTTTTTTTTTTTTTTTTTTTTTTTTTTTTTTTTTTCCTTTCTTAAATCTGATCTCCCATAGGTGCAACCAACATCGCTTATTAATTTGGCTCTGGCCAGAGTCATATCCATTTTGAAGCTGGCTACAAACGACTCTTCTCTGACATGGGGCACCTTCTGAACTCTTCTCACAGAGGCCAGCCCTGCAGCCCCATTGCTACCCAGACCTTACCATGTAAACTCAATACAACAATGCTCTCAGACATATAGTCTGATTTTTTTGTGTGGTCCTGTGTGGAACCAGAAATAGGACTCGATGATTCTTGTGGGTCCCTTCCTACTTGGGATTTTCTATAATTCAATTATTCTATTATTTTAATATATCAAATTAGATCATTTAATCCTTACTGTTTTATTAAAAATAAATATACTAATCACTGTTACATTTTCAATACAATAAGTTTCATGGAAGCAAAATAAATTTTTTATTGTAATTTAAGGCTTAACTCATATTTTTTTTTTAATGTTTTTGTTGTCTATTTGTTTGTTTTCCTGCTGAAGCCAAGAAAATCGGAGATATGTGTTCCAAACAGGACCACATATGTGTGTGTTTTTCACAGCCCCTAGATTTACTGTATACCCTGTATACCCTGTATACCCTGTGTCTATACAAAAAAGACAGGGATTCCTGGAAAGAGGCAGCAGAGGGCCACTAAGATGATACGGGGCTTTGAGCATCTTCCCTATGAAGAAAGGCTGAGAAACCTGGGTCTCTTCAGCCTGGAGAAAAGAAGACTGAGAGGGGATCTCATCAATGTTTATAAATACCTGAGGTGCGGGAGACAGAGGGATTTGGCCAACCTCTTCTCAGTGGCTTGAGGGGACAGGACAAGAGGTAATGGCCACAAAACTGAGCACAGGAAGTTCCGCACCAACATGCAAAAGAACTTCTTCACGGTGAAGGTGATGGAGCACTGGAACAGGCTGCCTAGGGAGGTTGTGGAGTCTCCTTCTCTGGAGATATTCAAGGCCCGTCTGGACACCTACCTGGGCAGCCTGCTCTGAGGAGCCTGCTTTGGCAGGGGGGTTGAACCAAATGATCTTTCAAGGTCCCTTCCAACCCATACAAATATGTGATTCTGTGATTTTCCTCATTTTATAAATCAAATACCTTGTAAATTGGACAAAGTCTGCTACCGGATTATATTCTTCACATTGAGCTACAACTACAGACTTCTTAATCACTGGGAGTGAAAGTCCTGTTCCTCCATGTTGATTTTGAAAGTCCATGTTCCTCCTGAGTTGATTTTACATGTCACTCCTGGACCTGACATTGGTGTGCATAAGTTCTGGAAAAAAAAATGTATATGTTTGTCTTTGTCTATGTTTATGCTATAGAACCGAAATTGTTCTCCACCAACCATACACATTCCACTTAGTAAATAAATTTTCAATTTTCTGTCCCTGAGTGATGTTCCTGTGGCAACTTCACTCTAATTTTTCATGATGTAGAGAAAATATCAAATGGCACTTAGTGCCTGTCTTGCAGAGAAATAAATTAAACTTCTATTGGCTGATAAACTGACTTCTGACTTCTTTAATTAAATATAAGAACTTGAGTTGTTCACACACAGGCTTCTTGCATTTTAAATATCCCGGGGAATCTTACCTGCTCTCCAGTTGTCATCAAGGAAGATAAAGATCTCCCTGCAGTCCAGTGGAATAGCTGGTGGCCCCATTCAAGTGATTTACAGACTCAGATGAAGGAAACGTATAGGCGATAGAAGCAGGACCATGTGGCCTGGGAAGAGTATAGGTTCACCACACAGATTTGTAGGGATGGGATCAGGAAAGCCAAGGTACCATTGGAGCTGAACTAGGCAAGGGATGAAAAGAATAATAAGAAGGGATTCTACATGTATATTAGCCAGAAGAGGAAGACTGAAGAGAACGTACACCTTCTGATAAACAAGACATGAGGACTAGTGACAATGGACATGGAGAAGGCTGAGGTACTCAGAGAGTACCTGGAGAAGTACCAGGAGAATACCAGGAGAGTACCAGGAGAAGGTCTGGGGACTACAGACTGATGAGTCTCACCTCCAGATCCTCCTGAAGCTATGTTAAAACATACTGATAACAGGAAGGTGATTCAAGAGAGATGACATGGCTTCACAACGGGCAAATTGTGCCTGACAAATTTAGTGGCCTTCTATGATAAAGTGACTACATCAGTAGACAAGGTAAAATCAACCAATGTCATCTACCTGGACTTCTAGGCCTTTCACACATTACCACACAACATCCTTTTTTCTAAATTGGAAAGATATGGATTTGATGGATGAACTATACGGTTGATAAGGAATTGGCTGGGTGGCTCCATCCAAAGAGCTGTCATCAACATCTCAATGACCAGGTGGAGATCAGTGACAAGTGGTGTGCCTCAGGCATCTGTGTTGGGACTGGTACTGTTTAATATCTTTATTAATGACATAGACAGTAGGATTTAGTGCACTCTCAGAAAGTCAGCAGATGACATCAAGCTGTGTGGTGCAGTCAGCATGCTAGAGGGAAGGGACACCATCCAGAGGGGCCTGGTCTGGCTTGAGAGGTGTGCCCATATGAACCTAATGAATTTCAACAAGACCAAGTGCAAGGCCCTGCACCTGGGTTGGGTTAACAGTACAGACTGGGGAATGAATGGACTGAGAGCAGCCCTGATGAAAAAACTTGGGTGTAGTGGTGGAGGAAAACAGCATGAGTCTGCAGTGAATGTTTACAGCCCAGAAGGCCAACCGCATCCTGGGCTGCATCAAAAGTATTGTGCCCAGAAGGTCGAGGGGGATGATTCTCCCTCTATAATTCAGTCTTCGGAGACCACACGTGGAGTACTACATTCAGCTCTATAGCCCCCAGCAAAAGAAGGATATGGACCTGTTAGAGCAGGTCTAGAGGAGGGCCACTAAAATTAACAGAGATTTGGAGCACTTTTCCTGTGGAGAAAGGCTGAGGGAGAAGGGTCTCCAGGGAGACACTAATGCAGCCTTTTCAATACTTATAGGAGTCTTATAAGAAAGCTGAAGAGAGACATTGTAAAAGGGTGTATAGTGATAGAAAAGGTGTAATGGTTTTAAACATAAATGAAGGTACGTTTAGATCAGATATAAGATTTTTTTTTTTTTTTTTCCACTGTGAGCGTGCTGAGGCACTGGAACAAGTTACCCAGAGAAATTGTGCATACCACCTCCCTGGAAGTGTTTAAGGTTAGGTTGGATGGGGCTTTGAGCAGCCTGATCTAGTGAGAGATATCCCTGTTCATGTCAGGGTGTTGGACTAAAAGTTCTTTAAAGCTCCCTTCCGATGCAAACCAATCTGGGATTCTCTGATTCGATGAGTCCATGATTCTTTGATTTTTGTGACTCTATGATTCTGTGATTCTAGGTCTCCATGATACTATGGTTTAAGTAGGTATGGGGTGGGAAGATGTGTCTCCTTTTGGTTCACTGAGTCTAACTCCATGTCTCAAACTGCTGAAACAGGAGTTTAGAAATATCTTCTCAATTTAGGTGGCTGAATCTTGGATTCAATTAATCCAATCATTACTCTACAATGTGCAATTCCTTTTCTTCCTATTTTTTCCCTCTTTCATTTTACTGTTTATTAAGAATATTTTCTATCCTTTTGAGTTTAATTTGGGTCTAAGGACAGTAATACAAGTTTTATGGACTTGTATTGACCTAGACTCTCCAAACTATCTTTCTGTTGTTCTTTCTTTAAATAAATTCTAATACAGTTATATGACATAGGATATTGTATTGACACCATATATACTGTCAAAAATATGATTTATATTCACAGCATACACATTCTGAGTGTTGTATCACAACTGCCATTAAGAGATGTAGAATGTCCTAATGGAAAAACATTTTCTCTTCTTCATCTCTTTTAGCTTGCACTGGCATTTCTTTGCTGTGGGTGCAACCTGTCAAAAGAAATTGCTCAACACAGTTATTAATAGCAATAACAGTATGCCTAATGTGATTTAATTAGCACAGTCTAGTAGACTCAGCTAGTGACTGCTTCAGGAAACGTGTCATTGAATTTTATCTCATAACCTTAAAGATTATGTGGAAATTATTTTAGAAGTCTATTTAGATTTTTTTTTATCTTTTTTTTTTTTTTTTTAGAATATTTAAATATTTTCTATTTTTATTTTTCTTTATCTTACAGATTTAGAAAATAGAAGCCAAAACACAAAACAAAATAAAGCAACTGATTCCCCAGAGAAGATAACAATAAATGAAAATATTTTTCTCGTATTTAAATTTTAGTTGGTGATTTTAGCTTTTACTCTTGAAACTTGTTTGCACTGAAAGGGGCAATGCATAACCTTTTGTCCATGTTTTCTGCTTTAGTAGAAAAACTCATCTACTTTTCCTTCACTTATACATGATCATTTGTTATTACAGAATACATTCCTTATATGTCTGTAAATGTTCTCTCTAACCCCCATGGGTTAAAAGTGGTGGGATCTCAAACCTATGCCAGTAAAATCAAATGATAAAATGTAAATCTCTTTCACTTTTTAACAGCATAAGCAGACAGAGGAAACCAAACACCCTATTGATGATCTCGTGTGAGAACAAACAAACAACAACAAAACAGTAATAGTAAAAGGAAAATCAGTATCATACATGTCATTGTTCTAAAAATTTAATATCTAGAAGAAGGGGAAAGCAAGAATATGTTTCCATTTTTAACTTACAAAAGTAGAGAGCAAGTTAATGCTTATGTCATCAGCGCCCTGGGGATTCTGTTCAGAAACAGAAAAGGCCATTCCAGAAGCTGTAAGGGTTGTTTTAAAAGCTGCTATTATGGAAGCACCTTCTCTCTTGTGATATCTTCAGCGATAAAGGTGAGATCAAAATGGAATGTTAATATAATAGTAGCAGATTTACAACCACATGTGATTTTAATATACTTGTCAGAATAAATAATTTTCCATTTATTAAAAGTAGAAAAAAACTATAGTTTACTAATTAAGAATCATGCCATTCTACATGGATTTGACTGTTGATCTTTTTTTTTTTTTTTTTTTTTTTTTTTTTTTTTTTAACACAACTAATATATTTTTGTTACAACTAGTAGAAGAAGGACTTCGAGGTGCTCAAGCAAGTCCAGAGAAGGGCAATGAAGCTGGTGAGGGGTCTGGAGAACAAGTCTTACAAGGAGCGGCTGAGGGAACTGGGACTATTTAGCCTGGAGAAGAGGAGGCTCGGGGGCAACCTTATCACACTCTACAGGTACCTTAAAGGAGGCTGTAGTGAGGTGGGGGTTGGTCTATTCTCCTATAGGGGGAATGGGCTAAAGTTGCGCCAGGGGAGGTTTAGGTTGGATACTAGGAGGAACTTCTTTACTGAACAAGTTGTTAGTCACTGGAATAGGCTGCCCAGGGAAGTGGTTGAGTCACTATCCCTGGAGGTCTTTAAAAGACGTTTAGATGTAGAGCTTAGTGATATGGTTCAGTGGAGGACTTCTCTACTGGTAGGTCAGAGGTTGGACTCGGTGGTCTTGTAGGTCTCTTCCAACCTAGATGATTCTGTGATTCTGTGATCATCCTTATGGGGGAAAGGATCAAAACATCATACAGAATAAAAACAGTTTCAGAAGTTGTTATTGTTGTTGTGATGTGGCAAGTCAGAATATGGACTTCAGGAAAGAGCCACTCTTCTTCATAAGGATTCATCTGCATACACAGTAATTTAAATCATCATACATGAGTAGTGATTGTCTCATAAATATAATTCCACTGTCCTCTTATAAAGATGGAAAGTCATTCATAAGAAAATCAGGGTTTCATTAGTTGACAACAAATTTTCTCTAATGCAGTGGATCTTTCATCTCTATGAAAACTTTTGTTGTTGTTGTTGTTGTTGTTGTTTTTGTTTTCTCAGTGGTCTTTATGATCATTTTTTTCTGCATTTTTTTTTTTTTTTTTTTTCATGGGGAATCACCGCTGGTATGTCTTGAAATAGATATAGTATGTAGACTTTCTGTTCAGAACTCGAAGTTTCATTGACTCTTCAGAAGAAAAGCATGAGCTTCTGAACAGAAATTTTGCATAGTCCAAAGAACCTGAGGGGATAGAAGGGATGTTTCTGGAGGAACTTTACTCTGTCAGTGATGAGTGAATCTTACAGACAAGCTTGTGCCAAACATTAGAGAACATGCAAGTAAATCATCAATTACAAGAAAGAAAGAGCCTACCAGAAGAGATGAAAACAAAGACAGGAAAATATTTGACAAGAACTCTTATAATATTTAGATCTAATAGGTTGAAAAGAAATCTCCTCTATGCCTGACTCTGATCTTTATTCAGACAAATCTTCCATCTAGCTTGATACAGATTTTACCTGTAAGCTTGTTTAAGTTTTGTCATAGAGTGTTTTGTAATTTACAGCTTCCTCTAAGATATATATATATATGTATTTTCCTTTGTCAGCTAATAGAGGATTGAAACAATGGCTACCCTCTCTGTTGCTTTAGATATAGTACATAGGTTTCAGTGTAAATTACAATATTTGCTGAAAATACCAAAACATACTGACAGAAGATGAAGATAGGACAGTTAGTTCTGAAAAAATCTCAGCATCCTAAAGTAGCATGACATTTTTATTTGAAAAAAAAAAAAAAAAAAAAAGTGGAACAAAATAAGCTGTATGATTTTGGGATTTACTAATGATATTCTGCATGCCAATTTATAAATATATGCATGTGTATGCTCTACAAATGGGTAGTGGAGATGGGAAATGTTACTACTATTGAGTTAGTATTAAAATCTTGGCATTTGTGGAGGCCTAAGCAATACTTTAGTTAAAAGACAATTACTAAATTAATGAGCTTTAATTACAATAGAGTGAGGTTTTATTCTGAGTCATACTGGCATTCCCAATACTGCACTGGTACATCTGGCACTGTTTTCCTTTCAGTGGTACCCTAATGTTTACATATACATATTTTAGAATCATAGAGTCATAGAATGGTTTGGGTTGGAAAGAACCTTAAAGTGCATCTAATTCCACCTGTTCTGCCATAGGTAGGAACACATTCCACTAGACCAGGTTTCTCAAAGCCCTATCTACCTGGCCTTGAACACTTCCAGGAATGGGCCATCCTCAACTTCTCTGGGGAACCTGATCCAGTGCCTCACCACCCTCACAGTAAAGACTCTCTTCTGAATATCTAATGTAAATCTAACATTTTTTACTTTAAAGACATTACTTCTTGTCCTATCACTACATTGCCTGACAAAGGGTCCCTCCCCACCTTTCCTCAAGGCTCTCTTTAGGTACTGGAAGGCCTCTGTAAGGTCTCCCTGAAGCCTTGTCTTTTCCAGTCTGAACAACACCAACTTTGTCAGCCTCTCTTCATAGGAGAGGTGTTCTAGCCTTCTGATCTTTGTGGCCTTCCACTGGACTCACTGCAATACATCCGTATCTTTCTTGTGGTGGGGGCCCCAGAGCTGAATGCAGTGCTCCAGGTTGGGTATCACAAGAGTGGAGCAGAGCAGAGGGGGAGAATCACCTCCCTTGACCTGCTGGCCATGCTTATTTTGTTGCAGCCCTGGATACAGTTGCTTTCTGGGTTGCTAGTGTGCATTGTTTGCTCATGTTGAGCTTCTCATCAACCAGCAACCCCAGATCCTTCTCCTTAGAGCTGCTCTCAATCCATTCTCTGCCCAGCTTGTATTTGTGCTTGGGACTGCCCCAGTTAACATGCAGGACCTTGCACTTGGCTGTGGGAGTGTTGCCACAGGGGTTGACAAGACCCATGGTTGGTGATAACATTGGACTCATAACGATGAGGCCATCAGGAATGTAAAAAGTTTAGAAGGAACAAAGAAGGATGATTCAGCAGACGCCTTGCTGTCTTGGACTGCTTGTTACATGGTAGTTGCTGGGTGTTACTGGTTGCAAGGCAAAGTTTTGACCAATTCATTGTTAGTGGAAAAGTACTGCAGTGGGGCAAATAGTATAAGAAGGGAGACTTTCCTCACTAAGTAGATGAAGTTGTGCCCTCAGTATAAGAGTGGAAGCTATGCCCTCAATAAGAGGGAGTTGAAATTATGCCATCAATAAAGTAGTAGCAGTTACCGATCCTAAAGGAACCCTGGTGTCTGAGTGGTCTTTACGCCACACTTGGCCTTGTTGAATTTCAGGAGTTTTGCACAGGCCCTCCTCGCCAACATATCCAGGTCCCTCTGGATGGAATCCCTTCCCTCCACCATATCAACTGCACCACATAGCTTGGTGTCACTGGCAAACTTGCTGACAGTGTACTCAATCCCACTTTATATGTCACCAAAAAGATGTTAAACAGTGCCGGTCCAAATCCGGAACCCTGAAGAACACCACTCATTACTGATCCCTACTTGGACATTGAGCTATTAACCACAACTCTTTGAGTGTGACCATCCAGCCAATTCCTTATGCAACAAGTGGTTCATCTGTCAAATCCATTTAGAGACAAGGATATCATGGGGGACAGTGTCAAATGCTTTGCACACATCCAGGTAGATGATATCAGTTGCTCTTCCCCAACCACCAATGCTGTAATCCCTTTGTTGAATGCCAACAGATTCATCAGGCATGATCTGCCCTTAGTGAAGCCATGTTGTCAGTCAGTGATTGCCTTCTTATTTTCTATATGCCTTAGCCTAGCTTCCAGGAGGATCTGCTCCATGATCTTGCCAGGCACAGAGGTGAGACTAATTGCCCTGTAGTTCCTCGGGTCTGCCTTAAAAAAATAAAGTAAACAAAAAATAGGGATTATGTTTCCCCCCTTCCAGTCAGTGGGAACTTCATTGGACTGCTATGACTTCTCAGATATGACAGATAGTAGTTTAGCAACATTCACCAGTTTCCTCAGGTTCCATGGTTTTGTGCACTTTTAGGCTCCTTTTCAAAAAATGTAATTGGGTTAATACAGTGTCCTGGTTTCAGTTAGGACAGTTTTCCTCCTAGTAGCTGGTAGAGTGCTGCATTTTGGATTAGGATGAGAAGAATGCTGATAACATGCCGATGTTTTGGTTGTTGCAGAGCAGTGCTTGTACCAAGCCAAGGACTTTTCAGCTCCTCGCTCTGTCCTGCCAGCGGGCAGGCTGGGGGTGCAGCAAGAGCTGGGAGGGGACAGACCCAGGACAACTGACCCAAACTGGCCAAAGGAGTATTCCATACCATCTGACGTCATGCTAAACAATATATAGGGGTGGCTAGCCAGGATGGGGGGGGGCTGGCTGCTCGGGATAGACTGGGCATCGGTCAGCGGGTGGTGAGCAATTGCATTGTGCATCATTTGTTTCAGACACGCTATTATTATTATTATTATTATTATTATTATTATTATTATTATTATTATTGTTTTCTATCTTAATAAACTGTCTCTATCTCAACTCTCGTTTCGCTTTTCCGTTTCTCTCCCCCATCCCAGAGAGGGAGGGGGGAGGGTGAGCGAATGGCTGCGTGGTGTTTAGCTGCCGGCTGGGTTAAACCACAACATACAGTTAATAGCATCATTGAGGGAACTTCTGAATGGGAACAAACTTTTCCAGAAATTACAGAACTGGGAGATTTGCTGTACATATGCATAGGGAAAAATGAAACAAAAGGAAGCAAACCCACCAAAAGCAAACAGATGAAAAACAGTAATACTGAGTTCAACTTTCCTCTTGTATAGATAAGGCCACAGATTTCAATGAGATGGAACCTGAAATTAGATTATGTATAATTACATAATTTCACCTGATTCCTACCTGAGAAATTGAGTATTAAAATTTTTTCAAGAATATATATTTTTCTTTTTCTAGGATGTTAAAGTGGTTTGATGGCCAGAAAGACATCTATCGGAATACTTAGAGTTAATATTAGTCTCTAAGTCTAGTGGATTAAACTGATTTTATGCTTCTTCTCTTCAAAATTCCTCTACTTATCAAAAAGTAAGCCAGTAAGTAAAAAGAGAGCTATTATTTACTGAGGTTCCTTTTTACAAAAGTTTACACTTCTCAATAGCCAAATTCATTAGAAATAAAAGTTGGCCATGTGTGCCAAAATAAAATTCAAATATTTAATTTAATAAATTCAAGTCTGAAACTGAACAAATAAATTTGAAGAGGAAATACTTTTGCATCTGAACTATTTTAATGATATTTTTAAGACAAAAAATATTAGTTTGATTACTCATATATGTAAGAATTCCTTCATATCATGGTGTATTTTAAAAGCATCCTTTTAAATAATGTCATAGAGAATGTAAAGATTCAATTAGTCATTAAAAAGTCATACTTATTAGATATAACTTAATTTTGACCTTAAAATGCCATATCTATTTCAATGTTTTCCTTTTCCCACCTTGCTTTTGCCTGAAAAGGCCTAAGCCCGGAAACATACTTTGTCCAACTTACAAGTAAATTTTACATATTATTGATATAAATGGATCACTAAAGAGATTTTAATAACCACCCTTACTCCATAATAATGGACTAACTCATGATATATGAACTGACCAAAACCAATTTTTACAATTCTCATGAACAGGTGTTTTTTGTTTGTTTGTTTGTTTTGCTTTTGTTTTTAAAATATGTCATTATCCGTGTTCATTTCACTGACATTTCTTAATTAATGTAACTCTCTTGCAAATATATTTTGAGATAGGCTTTCTTACATACACATCTTTTCCCTTGCACAAAATGTATTAAAATATATGTAAATGGTACCTTATACACTTTAGAAATTTTATCCCCACTACCCCGTTATTCTTCCAAAAATTTTTCTTACCACAGTCTGATGGAAATTTCAAGAAAATCTAAGTAAATATAAGATTATGCAAAACAATTCTGAAATCCCAAACTATGTTAGTTAAAGAAATTTAAGTTAGTTCTGTGTAAAAACATGGTAACTTAAGTATGAAAAAAGAGAAAGAGAAAGGTAAAAAGAAAAAGAAAATAAAAATAAAAGGAAAAAGAAAAAGGAAAAAGAAAAATGAAAAAGAAAAAAGGAATAAGAAGAGAAAGAAAAAGAAAAAGAAAAAGAAAAAGAAAAAGAAAAAGAAAAAGA
>CM021765.1:155835498-155866028 GCA_011076525.1 Nettapus auritus
GAAAAAGAAAAAGAAAAAGAAAAAGAAAAAGAAAAAGAAAAAGAAAAGAAAAAAAGGAAAAGAAAAAGGGAAAAAAAAGAAAAAGAAAAAGAAATTTTATCAAATTTACTGTTACTCATCTGATGTTAAGGTCACACAGTCATTGCAGTCATTTATTTGTTCCCACTCCTTTTGTCATTCATGTTACCTCCAATGTCATTCATAAGAAACTACTGTCAGACAGTTTTGTTTGTTTGTTTTTGTTTTTTCCAATCCCTCCTCCTGGTATCAAAATATTTTGAAAAGGCAACAAAGGTTACTCTTTTTTTCTCATTATCTGTGCTGCTGAAACTGTCATCTGCACAGTACCTGTCAGTAAAGCTCACAGGTGACTTGCATTGCATCCCAGCTTTTAACAGCAATATGTACCAAAAGGCACAGTGGGAAGGAGAAGCCAAGAAACTACAAGGTTTACAGGATTTACATCTAATAGAACACAAGAAAAAAAAAAAAAAAAAAAAAAAAAAAAAAAAAGTAGAAGAAAGGAGAAGGAGAAGGAGAAGGAGAAGGAGAAGGAGAAGGAGAAGGAGAAGAAGAAAGGATCATTATTTATAATATTAATGACAGATCTTGGGCCGCTCAGTCCTTGGAGTTGGAGGACCATAACTGAGGAACCAGTGATATTCAATTTGTGGCCACCAAAATTGTATGGAACCAGTTTTACCAGCTGAATGTTCATAATTCCGTTGGGCTTGAAAGGATTCAATTCAGAGTACTGAAAGAGTTTGTAGGTATTATAGCTAGAGCTCTCTCAATAAGGTACCAAAGGTCTTGGGAGTCTGGGGAAGTCCCTGCTGACTGAAAGCTAGAGAATGTTACACCGAAAAACACTAGGGAAGACCCTAGAAACTACAGACTTTTTTTTTAGTTTAACCTCAGTGCAGAAGATAAACTACTCCAGTTCAAGTGGGAAAGTTATAGAGATTATTCTGGGTGCCATTCACAGATTCATTGAATCATCAAATCATCAACTCATTGAATTATAGAATGGTTTGGGTTTGAAGGGACCTTAAAAATCATTTACCGTTCACTAGACCAGGTTGCTCAAAACCCCATCCAACCTGGCCTTGAACACTTCCAGGGAAGTGGCATCTACAGCCTCTCTGGTCAACCTGTTCCGGTCCCTCACCAGCCACTTAGTAAATAATTTCTTCAGAATATCTAATCTAAATATACTTTGATTTAATTTAAAGCCATTAGTCCTTGTCTTTTCACTACATGTCCTGATAAAGAGTCCTCCAGCTTTCTCGTAGGCCACCTTCAGGTACTTGAAAGCCACAGTAAGATCTGCCCAATGCCTTCTCTTCTCTAGACTAAATAACCCCAACTTTCTCAGCCTGTCTTCATAGGACAGGTGCTTCAGCCCTCTAAATATGATTGCAGCTCTCCTCTGGACCTGCTCTAACAGATCCATGTCTTTCTTATGCTGGGGGCAGTACTCTAGGTGGGGTCTCACAAGAACAGAATGGAGGAAGAGAATCACCTCCATGAACCTGTTAGCTGCACTTATTTTGATGCAGTCCAGGATACAGTTGGCTTTCTGGGCTGCAAAAGCACATTGCCAGCTCATGTTGAGTTTTTCATCAACCAGCACCCCCAAATCCTTTTCCTTAGGGCTTCTCTCAATCCACAGAGAACAGCTCTCAATCCATTGACCGTTGCTTTCAATCTATTGATGGTTGCTCTCAGTCCTTTGCAAGGCATTTAAAGATCAAAGGTATTGTCAACATGGTTTCATGAAGAGAAATTTGATCTTCAATGATAAGATACACTGATGGGTAGATGAAGGGGAAACGGTGCCTGTAATTTTTCTGGATTTTAATAAGGCCTTCACAGTGTCTTTCTGGACAAATTGTCCAACTGCGAGATTGAGTTTCAAGCTATGCTGGGTGATTAACAGACCTAATAACAGAGCTAAAAGGGTTGTAGGGCTCTACTTGGCTGTTGGCCAGTCACTAGTGTTTTTCTCCACGGCTTAATTCTACTTCCAGTTCTATTGAACATTTTTATCAGTGATCTGGGAATAGGAGTCGAATGCATCCTTAGCAGGTTTGCTGATGATACCAAACTGAGAGATACTGTTGACTCTCTGGAGGGACTCGAAGACTTGCAGAGGGGTCTAGATAGATGAGAGCGTTGAACAATCACCAATGACATGAAATTCAAAAAAGGAAAATGACAGGTTCTGCACCTGATGCAAAGTAATGTTGATACAGGAACAGATGGGAAGACAAGTTGCTAAAGAGCAGATCTGCAGAAAGGGATCTGGGGGTGCTCGTCAACAGTAGGTCCAACATAAGTCAGCAGTGTGCACTGACAGCCAAGGCAGCAAAAAACATCTGGGGTTCCATTAAACACAGAATAGCCAGCTGACCAAAAGAGGTGATTCTCCCACTATATTTAAGCTAGTGCAGCCTCAGATTGAATATTGTGTACAGTTCTGGGCTCCACATTTTTTTGTATTGTGAAGGATGCTAAGGTTCTTGAAACCATCCAAATGATGGCCAAAAGAACAACCAACCAACCAAACACAAAAAAACTGGTAAAAGGGCCAGAAGGCATTTTCTACAAGGAGAGGCTGAGGCTGAGGACACTTGGGTTGTCTAGTCTGGAGAAAAGAAAGCTAAGAGGCAAGCTCATTATTCTCTACAAGCTCCTGAGGAGGGGAAATGGAGAGGGAGGTGTCAATCTCTTCTGCCATGTATCAATGACAGAATGCGCAGGAATGGCACAATGTTGAGTCAGGGAAGGTTCAGTATGGATATTAAGAAAAAGTTCTTTACTGCTCAGACACTGGAACAGGCTTCCTAGCAACTGATGCTCATGGGTATCAATTCAATTGGATCTGTATGATGTCCCACAACTGTCTGTTCAAAAAGCATTTGAATAATGTCCTTAGTAATATGCTTTAACTATTAGTTAGCCCTAAAGTGGTCAGGCAGTTGGACTAGGTGATCTTTTAATGTCCCTTCCAAATGAACTAAACCTGTTTTGTTCTGTTCTGAGAAAATGGTATTTGTAGAAGAAAGGCAGGTACTAAATAGATGGGGAAACTAATAAGTAAAATACAACATCAAAACAAATACAGAAAATCAGGCAGGATCAGAAGAGAAATTGAAAAGCCACTACACACTAATAGAAAAAGGGAAAAATGTTTTTTGTTTGTTATACAATAAAGAGACTATGAATTATATTTATTTATTTCCCAGTTCTAGTATTTCTAGTATTGCTATGATTGTTCTTAATCCTATTCTTCACAGAATCACAGAATCACAGGATAGTGAGGTTATAAAGGACCTCTTAAGATTATCTAATCACCACCATGCCCCCCACCCCCACCGGCCCATCCCACCCCTACTCAAGTATGATCAGTTGGTTGGAAAGGACCTTATCCAACTTTATCCTTAGGTTTTCAGTATCTCTGAGAAACGAGACTCTACAACCTCTCTGGGTAACCTTTTCCAGTATTTCTCCACTCTCATTGTAAGAAACTGATTTATTTTTTTCAGATGGAATTTAACGTTTCAATTTGTGTCCATTGCCTCTTGTCCCATCACTGGGAACTACCAGGAAGAGTCTGTCTGTCTAGTCTTCATTCTATCCCATCAGGCATTTATACACATTGGTAAGTTCTCTTTTCATGTTTATGCTAAAGAATCACAGCTCTCTCAGCCTCTCTTCATATGAAAGATGCTCCAGGTTCTCCATATGAGCCACTTGAAGGCACACTGACATAATTTAATTTGATTCTAGCTTGAAGGCAGGTGGAGCTCAAATTCTTTTGTTGTTGTTTTTTGTTGAGTGATATTGGGGGAATAGGGTAGATATAAATATTATCGCAGTTCCATAATTAATATCTTATTGTAAAAAGCACTTTTAATGGTGTCAAACTACCCTGTTGGTGGTTAAAAACATCTTGAGGTCTGTCTTTGAGAAATTGTCTTTTATTTCTTGTTATTCAATAAAGACAAGCAATCTGAATCAGAGACTGTTCATTTACCATGATTAAAATCCCACAAATAGTACTTGAAACTCTAAGGAATGCAACTGGGCTTCCTAGGAACAACAAATTCCTGAAGTTTATCTCGTTACCATAGCATTTAAAGAGATGAGTAGTGAAAATTAACTATAACTTTTGTCATTCTATATGTTTAAGACTGCAGTTCCTGAAGTCATATGGTTAGTTCTCTTCTCCTTCACAATCACTCTCTGGCTCTGAACTGCTCTGCTCCTACATGGGGTTCCTCCCATGGGATGCAGTCCTTCCCAAACTGGTCCTGCAGGGGCTTCCCACAGGCAGCAGCTCTTTAGGAACTGCTCCAACATGGGTCTGTACGACAGGGTCCATCCATCAGGAGCAAACTGCTCCAACATGGGACCTCCACAGGCAGCAACTCCCCCCAGACCCTCTGCTCCTTTGGGGGCTCCTCTCCATGGGCCCCAGCCTCCTACAGGCCACATCTACCTGATCCACAAGGGGCTCCTCCACGGGCTGCAGCATGGAGACCTGCTCCATGTGTGACCCAGGGGGAACACCTGCTCCACCAGGGGCCTCTCCACAAGCCACAGGGGAACTGCTGCTGTGTGCCTGGAGCACCTCCTGCCCTCCTTCTGCACTGACCTTGCAGTCTGCGGGGCGGTTTCTCACTTCTCTCTCTCCCAGCTGCTGTTGTACAGTAGATTTTGTTTGTTTGTTTTTGTTTGTTTTTGTTTATTTTTGTTTTCCCCTTTCTTAAATCTGCTCTCCCGAAGGCGCCTCTGTCTCTTACTGGCTCAGCTCTGGCCTGCCATGGTTCCCTTTTGGAGCTGGCTGCAAATGGCTCTTCTTTGACATGGGGCAGCTTCTGGGCTCTGCTCACAGCAGCCACCTCTGCAGCCGCACCAGCTACCAATTCTTGCCACATAAACCCGATGCATTCAGCTTCTGTTGCTAAATAGTGAGGAATCTGAATTTAAGAGAACCTGGTGCTTAGAGTGTTGCCTTATATAAATTTTTAGAACATTTTAGCTTACTGAAGGAAATAATTTGCATGCATCTGTAATATGACTAAACATATATGCATTTCTAATCTTATCTGAAGCTGCAAAATTAATATTCTTACATGTATACAACTGAAAACTCAAGTTTTTCTAATACTAAATTTAGATATTCAGTAGAATTTTTCTACATATAAGTCTGTGCATATATAAAAATATGCGAAATATAAAATGTAAAAACAGAAGATCATTAGTAGTGGAATAAAAAAAAAAAAAAAAAAGAATAAACATAATAGTATAGGAAGTATCATTCTGTACAGAAGACACCTCAAAATTTAAATGATCTGAGCTCATTTAAAGATTTTTTCAGAGGATTGCAACAAATATATTTTTAAGAGCAAGATGTTACATGAAATTGAAAACTGGCACGGAGAAGCAAGCATTTCTTTAGTTTAGTACAGACAGTGTTACACTGCACCGCTTCATTACACAGCTAGGAAAAAGATATATGGGATCAGTGCTGATGTGCTTTGACTGTAGTGAATGAACTATTAGAGAATCAAACATACAAGACAGTGAGAGTCCGAAAGATTACATGTGTCACATATCATTTTCTAGTTACCCTTAATTTGCCTAATTTTTCTGCATGGTTATGACGGAACACTTAACTGTGATATTCAGATGAATAATGTTATAAGGAGTTGCAATAAAATAAAATTATAATTAACAAACTTTTGCTATCAAACTAGTATCAAATAGGGAAACAAAACACAGAATATATTATTCTTGAAGTCATTGGTGTCCAAATGAAGTTATATTCTATGGCATGGTAGTAAAAAAAAAATAAATAAAAAAAAATAAAAAAAAAAGTTTACAAAGTAAATAACCAACAACTATGTTGGTATTGCTTTTCGTATTGCTTTCTGATACTGAAAAAAAGGCGAATGGCATAGGTATTTATATAACAAATTGGCACTTAACACTGTTTTCAACTACTTTCTTATTCGAAAAATTAATATGCATTTTGTTTGTGTTTCATGAACTCTAATTCATATTTTTGAAACATTTCAGGAGAATGATCAAAAGGATAATTTATAATCAGTTTGTCCATTCTTCCATCAAATGAGCTTTCAAACTCATCATGTATATGAAAGTCTCATTCATCTTAAAAATGTTAATGCTTCTACACTAACAGAATTTACACTGAAAACAGTATACAAACAAGCATTTTTAGATCAACAGTATCGCAAGCTAGAATGTTGAGCAACACTCACACCTAACAAAATTTGCTAGGGTTTGAGAACATATATTGGGGACTGACAAAACTAAATATTGAGGAGATGGTTTAGAAAAAGCAAGTTTCCACTTTTCCAGGTTCCAGAACATTCCGTCTTGTTGAATTACAAAATTTAGCTCCATTTTCGTGATTGCAACAAATAAGATACAACTGCTGGCCTATACTGTTCTGTAAAACAAGTTAACAAAATAAAATATGTGAAATATTACCACTCTGTGATCAAGTAACATGCAATTTCTCATTATGAGAAAAGGTCTCAAAGGATGGGCAAACATTCCTGATAATCCACAGTATATAACAATAAATACTTGACAGGATCCTTCTGAAAATTGTAGAGAAAATTTAGAATCTCAGCAGTATGATACTGTAATCTGTGTAGGTATTTTTCAAAGAGTAAGTTTCACTTATTATCTCTGGGGGTAGATCAGAAAAATAGATCAAACGTAGATTTTTATTTGGTACAACTTTGGCATGTTTTGTCAATTTACCTTTAAAAATGCGTAGTCATTTCTCCTTAGTGTTTGTCCAAACTCAGTCAATCTTAAACAGCAGTTTGGCTTTCCTTTTCCTTTGTTCATTCTTTCCCCAGAGAATTTTACTACAAGACCAATATTGTTAAAATATCTTCCTTTTATTTTAACTTCCAGAGTATGTGAGTATCATGGTTGTATCTGCAGGTTATCTCCCCTTCTTCATCACTCACCACCCAATCCCTTTTTTCATGAATGTATGACAGTATTTTAAAATTATATATATATAATATTAAATGGAAAATGACTTCCTGTAACACATGCTAGAAAAATATATTTAACAGAATGCTACTTTTTCAGCTCCTATTCCACCATCCTGGCTTTAGGTCAAAATATCCTAAAGGTGCATTATTTTTTTTTTTTATTATTATTATTTTTTTTTTTAACTATAGCTTGGTTGTGCTGAATAAAAGACAGAACATTATGTTCAGATATATGACATTGGAAAAATCCAGAAAATATTAATTTGATTTTTTCTATAGTTCTGTTTTTTGGAGTTGAATTTTCTACATATATATTAAACTTATTAAATAAAGATATAATAGAGTGGGAAAACACACATACACACAAACAGAAAAAAAAAAAAAAAAAAAAAAAAAGCAAAGCAAACATAATATTCGGAACAAGCTAACTTCTTAAGATACTATAACAGAAACATTTACAAGATTAGATGATCATTTCAGAAGAAATTATCCTATCTTTTCAAGACAATTATAGTTTTAAAACAAACAACAATAAAAATGTAATCGTTAGGAAGTCATTTTGTTTCATATAAACCAGTTAATTTCTTCCTCTTGAAACTTGCTAACAAAAACATGACCTTGTCAAGTATGTTTGAAGCTCAAATACATCCAACAAAGCTTTTTTTTTTTTCCTTTTTTTTCTTTTTTTTTTTTTTTTTCTTTTTCCTAATTAAATTCTTGCACTTTGAATTTGACACCATAGTACCTAGCAAATTGTGACTTTTAGTCCACATCTGGTTTGATGGAAGTGAATAACAGTTATCCTGTCCCACACTTAACAATGTATCTTTTAAGATTTTGCTGCAAGTTCTATAGATAGCTTTTGATAAGTTATTTTCATTTAATTATTCAATATGAATTTAAAAATTAACTTTGAAAATTAAACTGATTATTCCTTGTTCAGAAATGGCAAGCTTTGTTTAGAAATGAAGTTATGAAGATGTCTGTCCTCCTGAAAAAAACACTACTCATATTGAGGCCTTGCTTCCCAGGACTTTACCAAACATCACTTTTTGATGGGAAGTAGAAAAAAAATTTTCCCCCCCCCCCCCCCCCCCGTGCTTTTGCATGGTGTTTGCTCATTTATTTCCCTCCTCCTTTCCTCTTTAACTAAACCATTAGTTTTTTGTTTGTCTGTCTGTTTGTTTTTCTTTCCTCTATACTTTCTTCTCCCTCTCTTCTTCTGGGGGGAGTGAGAGAATGGTTGTTATGGAAGTCATCTGTCCAGCAGGGTAAAACTCCCACACATTATAACCCTGCAACTGCATACAGACTTCTAACTCCTCTGATCCACCCTGACACCTGCCATTTTTCTGCATGTGTTAGCGTATGGATGCTTCAGAGAGATACCATTTAAGGCTTAACTCCCAGAAAAGATATAAGACCTTGCCCCATTATGCTGTTCTATAAACAGTTCCTTATTTTTGAAGATACACTTGAGGTCTCCTTCTGCCCTATTGTATTGAATATGAATTTTTTGAAAGCATGGCTGAGTAGAAGGACCTAGGGGTGTTGGTTGTTGAGAAGCTTCACATGATTCAGTAACGTGTGTTTGCAGCCCAGAAAGCCAACCATATCCTGGGTTTTATCAAAAGAAGCATGGCTGGCAGGCTGAGGGAGATGGTTCTCCTCCTCTACTCTGATCTTGTGAGACCCTACCTGGAGTACTGCATTTAGCTTTGAGGCCCCAAGCATAAGAAAGACATGGATGTATTAGAACGAGCCCAGAAGAGGACAACAAGGATGATAAGAGAGTTGGAACACCTCTCCTATGAAGACAGACTGAGGGTGTTGGGGCTGTTCAGCCTGGAGGCTGAACTATAAGGCTCTAGGAAGACCTTATAGTGGTTTTCCAGTACCTAAAGGGGGCTACAGGAAAGATGAGGAGGGACACTTTGTCAGGGAGCGTAGTGATAGGACAAGAAGTAATGGCTTTAAACTAAAAAGTGTAAATTTAGATAAGATAGTTACAAGAAATTCTTTACTGTGAGGGTGCTGAGGCACTGGAACAGGTTGCCCAGAGAGGTTGTAGATGCTGCATCCCTAGAATTTTTCAAGGCCAGGTTGGATGGGGCTTTGAGCAACCTGGTCTAGTGGAAGGTGTCCCTGCCCATGGCAGGAGGGTTGGAATTTCATAATATTTAAGGTCCCTTCAAACCCAAACCATTCTATGATTTTATGATTGCTCTTGTCCATATCACCCTGCACCCTTTGCTTGCCAACTTGATCTAACACTTCCTTGCTTGATTTTGTGCCATGATTCTTGACTTGCTTTGTTCCTTGCTCAAACTTCTCCTTATCAGCCAGTTGGGAAAAATGCTTTCCTCTACCTAATCAGGTGGATACCATCTCTTTTTAGCAATCCTCAATCCTCAAATGCTTTCCAATGGTTTTAAAATCATACCTCTGTTGTCAACACCAGGTGTGCAAACAGTTGTTGACACTAAGGACATCTGCTCCTCAAGTCTCTCACCCTTAGCAGTTTCAATGAGGAAACCAGCCTTTATCCTTACTCCTTTAGACATATATGCTCCATGTCTCCCTGGTAGTATTTTATGTTCCCATATGGAAGCATAGCAATCAATAATGGACAAGTTTCAGCAGACTCTCCCCAGTGTCTCGGGCTTGAGCCTCTGGCAAGAAGCAGTATTTAGAAGTTAGAAACTGCAATGTTGAACCTTAGAACCTCCTGCTTGCAGTTGTATGTGTTAATATTTAATATAAACTGGACATTGTTAAATTAATTTGAAATCATCACTGATATCATTTTCAATCAACTGTATCTTCATACTTAGCATAAATCAGCAGGGGTTCCAGGGGTCACATGTCTGGGAAGACACTGTAAGCTGCCATATGACAGTAACAACAAGTAACAGACAGCTCTGAAACTGGTGTGAGTAGTCCATCATGCACAAAAACTTCAGGGCAACATGCAGCACTCCTAGAGAGACATAATTTAGAAATAAATTGGAAGCTGCTAAGGGCTGAAGATGCTGCTTCTGGAGATTCTGCTGGAAAGGCATTTGAAGCCAAGAGGGTTACATATACCCCTAAAGGGACAACAGTCTTCAGGAGACCCATGCTGAGGCGAGCTGAAGGTCTGTGGTCTTGGGCAATCCACATCAAGGCGCAGAAACACCTGAAATACTGCAGCAGGATGCAACACAGGAAAATTTGAAGATGCAAAGATCACCAGAAAGAAGCAACTGGCAGAAGTCCTTACACATATAGTCCCAGACTTCTATGCTGGTCAACACCTCACTGAAGGAATTGGGACTGAGTGTAACTCAGGCTGAAAATTAGAGGACCTGCAACTATGTATTTGGCTTAATTGGAATCTAGAAAATATGAAAGAAAGGGGTTTTATGTAATTATTTATTTCCTTATGTTTTTCTTTTTCTTCAATAACCAAGTCAACAGTAAGAAATTTATTTGAATTGGCAATGAAATAAATTAAGTAATAATTCCCCAAGTCAAGAGTGTTTTGCATACAACAATATAACACAGAAATCAAGATTTCACAGAACTCTTTTCAGGGGGCACCTCTGTGATTTTAGGAGCATTCTAAGGGAGCATAATGGTGAAACAGTGATGTGTAACATATTCAAGAACACTTTATATTTTTCTGGCACTCAGAGAAACAGAAGTCAAATTAATTCTGTGTCTTTCTAATCAAGAGAGCTCAAATGAACATAACAACCTTATGTCTTAAGCAGCTGGCCTTAAAAAACCTTAATACAAAAATAATTTCTTGCTCCATTAATTGTCTATGTGTCTATAATATTATTCATAATCTAATCCTGATAAGTAAAATTTAAGTTTGGTCTGTGTTACAGGACTCAGATTCTCCTACCAGCTCCACCAAAGCAGAACTTTTTATTTTTTTGTTTTGTTTTGTTTTCCTGTTTTGATTTGGCAAGCTGCAAGGCAGAAATATTTAGAAATTTCCATTAGGCAACTGCTAACTATTAAAAGACCTTCTGTAAACACATGGCAAAAGTAATAAATAAATATATATATTTTTTTTTTCTCCTTTTTTTTTTTTTTTTTTTTTTTATTCCCCTAGGAAAGACTCAAAAACAGAGGATATATTGGCTTGCTCAAAAATAAATGTCATGGTACTTATTAGAATGCAAAAGCTTCTAAATTCTGTTCCATGTACCCTCTCAGTCTGGCTGTTTCTCATATAACTCATCTTTCTCATTGTTTTACAGGTCATGAAAAGGACAGGCAAAAGAAAGTGAACATGGAAAATGTAAACCTTCCATATGACTGTGTATTTCTTGTTTGCTGTTTTATTTTCATTTATATATCTTGAGATATCTTCATTATATCAAAAAGATTGAGGTAATCTGCACGTTACATATATTATAGAAGCTGTAGCAGCAAAATATTAAGACAAAGTTATTTCCTAAGTAACCGAAAATACAGAAAAGCTAATTATTCAAACTATTACACATGACTTCTCAAAAGCGTTTTAAGTATGTATGATCCTTTGGGAAACAAGAGTGATGGTACTAAGATAACTGAACATTATGGCAACACGTCACCTTTTCAGGAATAGTATGTCTGATAAGTAGATCCAAAGTCAAACACTGTATATTCTGATTTTGCATGGAAAAAACAACTGTGACGTATGCTTGAAGAGTCTGTCTGATTTTTATACCACAGTCTTATTTACACAGTTTGTAATACCAGTAATCTTCACTGAACTGAAACTGAATTACCATGTTATTATAAATGTGGTATTATAATATCACACCTCAGTGCCACTTGCAGTAAGGAAATTTTGGCTCATGGGGATTGTCTGCAATTTTCCATGGAAATATAATTTCAAAAAGAAGTAAAAAATATGATATATATCAAATTAAAAGAATTTCAGTTTGAGTGGAAGAATTTATTCATGCAAAGGATTATTGTAGGTGGGAGACTGAAGTACTTGATAATAGCAAGAAGAAAAGTTTACCTTTTTCCGGTTGTTAGGAACCTCTGCCAATTTCTGGTACCTTTCAGATATGATAAAGAATGATATTTCAAGGACATCAGCTAGTTGTCTCAGCACTATTGGAAGCACCCAATGGATCAGAAATAGATTGTAGAGTGTAGCTTCTTAGACAATTAAAATCAATTTAGAGAATAATATTAATATTTTCATGAACAAAATAACAAGAGCAATCATGGTTAACCTGTTGTTGGTTTTCATAGAATCATAGAGTATCCCAAGTTGGAAGGGACCCACAAGGATCATTGAGTCCATCTCCTGGTTCCGCACTGTTCTGCCCCAAAATTCAGACCATATGACTAAGAGCAGAGTCCAAATGCTTCTTAAACTCCAGCAGGCTTGGTGTACTGACTACATCTCTGGGGAGCTTGTTCCAGTGAGTGAACACCCTCTTGGTGAAGAACCTTTACCTGATATCCAACATGAACCTCCCCTGTTGCAACTTGACACCATTCCCTCAGGTCCTATCACTGTCACTAAAGAGAATAGATTGGTGCCTGCCCCTCCACTCCCCTGGTGAGGAAGCTGTAAACTGCAATGAAGTCTCCCCTCAGCCTCCTCCTGAATAATTCAGGCTGAACAGACCTAGTGACCTCAGCCGCTCCTCGTATGTCTTCTCCTCTAGGTGCTTCACCATCTTTGTAGCACTTCTCTGGACACTCCCCAATAGTTTCACATCCTTTTTGCACTGTGATGTTCAAAACTGCACACAGTACTCGAGGTGAGGTTACACCAGCACAGAGTAGAGCGGGACAATCACTTCCCTTGACCAACTAGCAATGCCATGCTTAATGCACCCCAGGATACAGTTGACCCTCCTGGCTGCCAGGAAACACTGCTGGCTCATATTCAACTTGCTGTCAACCAAACCCCCCAGATCCCTCTCTGCAGGACTGCTCTCCAGTGTCTGGTCGCCCAGTCTGTACGTATATCCAGGGTTGCCCCTTCCCAGGTGCAGGATGAAACACTTGCTCTTGTTAAACTTCATGTGGTTGGTGATTGCCCAGCTCTCCAATCTGCCCAGATCCCTCTGCAAGGGTGTTCCACCGTGAACAGAGTCAACAGCTCCTGCCAGTTTAGTATCATCAGCAAACTTACTCAAAACACTTTCTAGTCCTTCATCCAAATCATTTATGAAAACATTGAAAAGAACTGGTCCTAAAATGGAGCCCTGGGGGACCCCACTTTTGACTGGGCCTCAGACTGATGTAACCCCATTTACCATATCCCTTTGAGCTCTACATGTCAGACAATTATTCACTTACCATATGTTTTATATAGCTGTATGTGGGACATTTTGTCCAGCAGGATCCTATGGGAAACCGTGTCAAAAGCTTTACTGAAATCCATAAATATTACATCATATGGCTTCCCCTGATCGATTAGATGGGTGATCTTATCATAAGAGGAAATTGAATTTGTTAAACAGGACCTACCCCTCATGAACCCATGTTGGCTGTGACCCATGACTGCATTGTCCCCCAGGTGTATTTCAATAACTTCAAGGATAATCTTCTCCATAACTTTACCAGGCACTGATGTGAGACTGACAGGCCTATAGACACCAGGATCTTCTGTCTTGCCCTTCTTGAAAATTGGCACAATATTTGCCAGCTTCCAGTCAACTGGGACCTCTCCAGATTCCCAAGACCATTGAAAAATAATTGTGAGAGGTCACATGATGATGTCAGACAGATCTCTCAGATTGCTTGCAAAGAAATAAAGGATGATAAGAAGTGTTTTTTTTAAGTATGTAAACAGCAAAAGGAAGACTAGGGATAATGTGGGTCCCTTGCTGGATGAGGGGGGTGTCCTGGTCACAGGAGACACTGAGAAGGTGGAGATACTGAATGCTTTCTTTGCTTCAGTCTTTGTTTCAAGGATTCCCCCTCCCCCCCCCCAGGACTCCTCGCCCCTGGCGAGAGGACAAAGGATCTGGGAAATGGAGAGCTCCCCCCTGGTGGACGAGAGAGTGGTTCGGGAGCATCTGAGTAGGCTCAATGTACACAAATCCATGGGTCCCAATGGGATGCATCCGCATGTGCTAAGGGAGATAGCAGAGATGATCGCCAAACCGCTCTCTATCATCTTTGAAAGGTCTTGGAGAACAGGAGAGGTGTCTGAAGACTGGAGGATGCCGATTGTCACTCTGGTCTTCATGAAGGGCAAGAAGGAGGATCTGGAAAACTACAGGCCAGTCAGTCTCACCTCTGTCTCTGGAAAGATGTTGGAGCAGCTTGTTCTGGATGCCATCTCCAAGCAATTGGAAGAGAAGAATGTTATGAGGAGTAGTCAGCTTAGATTCACCAAGGGGAAGTCGTGCTCGACCAACCCCAGAATTACAGAATCACAGAATAGTCTAGGTTGGAAGAGACATCCAAGATCACCGAGTCCAACCTCTGACCTAACACTAACAAATCTTCCACTAAACCTTATCCCTAAGCTCTACATCTAAACATATTTTAAAGACCTCCAGGAATGGTGACTCAACCACTTCCCTGGGCAGCCTATTCCAGTGCCTAACAACCCTTTCTGTAAAGACGTTTTTCCTAATTTCCAATCTAAACCTCCCCTGGCACAACTTTAGCCCATTCCCCCTCGTCCTGTCACCAGGCACGTGGGAGAATAGACCAATTCCCACCTCGCTACAGCCTCCTTTAAGGTACCTGTAGAGTGCGATAAGGTCGCCCATGAGCCTCCTCTTCTCCAGGCTAAATAGTCCCAGCTCCCTCAGTCGCTCCTCGTAAGACTTGTTGTCCAGACCCTTCACCAGCTTCATCGCCCTTCTCTGGACTCACTCAAGCACCTCCATGTCCTTCTTGTAGTGAGGGGCCCAAAACTGAACACAGTACTCGAGTTGCAGCCTCACCAGAGTCGTGTACAGGGGGACAATCACCTCCCTGGACCTGCTGGCCACACTGTTTCTTATGCAAGGCAGGATGCTGTTGGCCTTCTTGGCCACCTGAGCACACTGCTGGCTCATATTCAGCCGACTATCAACCAAAACTCCCAGGTCCTTCTCTGACAGGCAGCTTTCTATCCACACATCTCCCAGCCTGTAGCTCTGCTTGGGGTTGTTGTGCCCCAGGTACAGGACCCGGCACTCGGCCTTGTTGAACTTCATACCGTTGGCCTCGGCCCATTGGTCTAGCCTATCCAGATCTTCCTGCAGAGCCTTCCTACCCTCGAGCAGGTCAACACACACACCTAACTTGGTGTCGTCTGCAAACTTACTGAGGGTGCACTCGATCCCCTCATCCAGATCATCGATGAAGATGTTAAAGAGGACTGGCTCTAGTACTGAGCTCTGGGGGACTCCACTAGTGACCTCGTTGCCTTCTATGATGGCATCACCAGCTGGGTAGATGGGAGAGAGGTGAATATCATCTACCTTGACTTTAGCAAGGCTTTCGGTACTGTCTCCCATGACATCCTGCTAGGAAAGCTGAGAAAGTGTGCGATAGAGGAGTGGACAGTAAGGTGGGTTGAGAACTGGCTGACTGGCTGAGCTCAGAGAGTGGTGATCGGCCGCGCAGAGTCTGTCTGGAGACCAGTGACTAGCGGTGTTCTCCACGGGTCGGTGCTGGGTCTGGTTTTGTTCAACATCTTCATCGATGATGAGGGAACAGTTGCTGCCCTCAGCAAGTACGCCAATGACACAAAGCTGGGAGGGGTGGCTGACACGCCAGAAGGCTGTGCTGCCATTCAGTGAGACCTGGACTGGCTGGAGAGATGGGCATGAAGAAACTAAATGAGGTTTAATAAGAGCAAGTGTAGAGTCCTGCACCTGGGAAGGAACAACCAGACCTATCAGTACAGGCTGTGGGGACAACCTGTTGGAGAGGAGCTCTGAGGAGAAGGACCTGGGGGTTCTGACAGACTACAGGTTGACCATGAGCCAGCAGTGTGCCCTCATGGCCAAGAAGGCCAACGGGATCCTAGCGTGCATTAAAAGGAGCATGGCCAGCAGGTGAAGGGAGGTGATCCTCCCCCTCTACTCTGCCCTGGTCAGGCCTCACCTGGAGTACTGTGTCCAGTTCTGGGCTCCCTGGTACCAAAAAGACATGGATTCTCCTGGAAGGAGTCCAGCGGAGAGCCGCAGAGATGTTATGGGCCCTGGAGCATCTTCCCTATGAAGAAAGGCTGAGAGACCTGGGTCTGTTCAGCCTGGAGAAGAGAAGACTGAGAGGGGATCTCATCAATGTGTATAAATACCTGAAGTGTGGGAGACAGAAGGAGGTAGCCAACCTCTAATGCTTTGTGAGGATAGGACAAGGAACATGGCCGCAAGAGAGAGCATAGGAAGTTCCGCACCGACATGTGAAAGAACTTCTTCACAGTGAGGGTGACGGAGCACTGGAACAGGCTGCCCAGGGAGGTTGTGGAGTCTCCTTCTCTGAAGATATTCAAGGCCCGTCTGGATGCCTACCTGGGCAGCCTGCTCTGAGGAACCTGCTTTGGCAGGGGGGTTGGACCTGATGATCTTTCGAGGTCCCTTCGAACCCCTACAATTCTGTGATTCTGTGATCTCTGAGCACACTGGTATGAATTCCATCCAGATCTGGACTTGAATGGATCCAGGTGAATCAGCAAATCCCACACACACTGGGGGTTGTCTGGGAGTTTATCCATCCCACCATCATGGTCTTCTTCCATGCCAGCTCATCGTTGGGCACATGGGGACAGACAGCTCCTGAGCCTTTAAGATTTCCTTCTTGAGGAGTGCCCAGCCTTCCTGGACTCGTTGAGGACTGCCTCCCAAGGGACTCTGCCAACCAGCGTCCTGAACAGCTCAGAATCTGCCCTCCAGAAGTCCCTGGTCAACCAAGAAGATCACCGGTCAGCCAAGCTGGCCTTCTGTGCTGCCTGCCTGACTTCCAGCATTTTGGAATTACCTGAGATTTTAGGAAGCAGTGCTTAAAGATTGACCAGCACCAATGGATGCCAACACCTTCAGAAGCAGTTTCCCAGGGGACCTTTAACCAGTTCCCTGAGCAGCCTGAAGTCTGCTTTCCCCATATCCAGGGTTGAAGTTTTGGTGGCAGTTTTCCTCCTGCCACCAAAAATTTTCAACTCAGCTGCTACATAGTCACTATGACCAAGATGGCCGCCAAAACAAAATGCTGCCTTCAGCACCCGGTCTTCCCAGGAGGTCATCCCTCCAAGTAGTATCCAGGCCCAGCCCTGCTTAACTTCCAAGAATCTGACAGGATCGAGTGTGGTCGGAGTGGCATGGCCATAGGCAACTACAGCTTCACAGAACCTCTACTTAACAGCACAGTGCGGTTCGTTCACTACCAACCAGGAGCTGGGAAAGTGACAAAAACAGTTTTGGGGGGTTCTGTGAGCACTTGGAGGAATGCTAATCAGCTTAAAGGGCACACTGATGATGCTGTCTTGAAAATGCTCCGTTTCATCCCCTTGGCACATGGACCACATTTATCCCTCACTGGCTTCTTGGCAACTTGAATTAAAAAGAGACAGCCTGGATTAGTTGCAAAGGGGAAGAAGAAAAAATTACAGCACAAATGTTCTTGAGAAGAGACAGAGAAAGAAGAGGAAAGGTCTAGGCTCAATGAGTTATCTAGAGCATGTAAGGAAATAATCATGGAAGAAAAAATGCACGAGGGAAGAGTGGGGATGCTGGACACACAAACAGGAAATTACTTTTCAAAAACACACTGCAGGGAAGGGGTCATTGTGATGTTTGTAGTGATCTCAATTAGCAGCCAAAATGAAGCTCTCGATGGTATTTATTGTCTGGGGCAATCGTGTTCACATAAGCATGCCATAAAAACATGCGGCTTGGATGCTGCTGTACAGTAACGGTGGCTATGGTCAAGCCTAAAAATACTGAACCCAATAGTTGATCTTCCACCCGCAGAGCTAAGCCCTTCTGCAACTCCATTGCACTCCCAAGAAATTCACAGCCCCCAATGGCTTATGCATAAATTTTACTCTCAAAATCAGCCCATTCGCTGGATCCTTCTGCTGTATTTAGTGGTTTCACCTCAGTTAATGGGTACTCAGTTAGAGGTTACTGAGTTTGTTATTTTTTTATTTTTATTTTTTTCCCCTTTTTTTAAAATCGTATATATTTACAAGTTACTAGAGGTGAACTTCTAAAACTTTCAGAAGAGGAACAAAACACTGCAAGTCCTTGGTCTTCATGCTACATGCAGGCAGATAGCCAGGATAGTTTGAGCATGAAACCTTGCCCCAACCGGTCTTGCACAAGAAGGTAGGCCAAACCAAGATACCCGCTCACAAAACACGATGTCTGCTATCAACACTGCCATTTACCTACAAACTCACACAGAAAAACCTGCTCTGGATCTTCAGCTTCACCAGCCTACGCGCAGATGGACAAGTCAGAGCAGACTGACCTTGGATAAGTAATGGTCAATTCAGCTGAATGGGACAAGGTGACGCCACAGCAGGACAGTGCTTAGACAGGGATTTAGGAAGGTGCACCTACATCACTACCTAAAGCAATTACTTTGTGGGAAGGTTGCCCACACCAACACGCTGCACATTGCTATGGCTCGAGACTTTAACTCCACAAACATTCACCAGCCAACAGCCCTCACATGATGGCAGGAACTGATGGCATGCATCTTGAGGACTTGGTCAAGACCAAAGTGGTCACTTTCAGATCCAGGTTCAGAAACATGAATTCACTGAACCCTTCAGGATAGTTCCTCGCAAGCACGAGCTGAGATGACTCCTTCGCAAGAGCTCTACCTGGCTCTCAGAAGCATTTCAGAAGATCAAGCTCATCGTTAGAGAAGCTACACAATGCACCAGTCCTCCTCCACCCAGAAGACTGGTGCTGTGTCCAGTCCAAGCTTAATTATGTTAGCAAAAAGGACAGCCATTTCTTTAGGCAGACAGGTTTCTCAGCAAAGTTCAGTCCATCAGGAGTGCCTAGCACAGCCTGGATTTCCCTTATCCTTCCAGGATCGGCTTCAGGATTTTGGAGACTCAGACTCCCCATTGTGGGCTGGGTTGTGGATATTGCAACTGCAGGCAATAATGCAGAATTCAAGTGATGAAAGCCACAGCTCTAAAGATAGAGTTATGCAGACAGGTTGCTAGGACTGTCCCAGATTTCACCACCCTTTAATATTAGAAGAGCTGCTCTGTAGAGAAGTAAGCCAAGCACACCCGACCTACCCGAGCTGCACCATGCTCCCCAGGTGCGTGCAGAGCAGCTCTGCATGGGGCTGTTTCACAGACTTGTGGAGTGATTTGGGTTGGAAAGGATCTTGAAGACCACCCAGTGCCACCTCCTGCTATGGGCAAGGATGCCACCCCCCAGCCCAGGCTGCCCAAAATTCCCCTTCAGCCTGGCCTTTGACAGCGTGTGTCCAGGTCTGAAAGCAAAACAGCTGCATCCACCATTGTTACTTTCCTGTTTCTCAGAAGCCAGGCATCTGGAAAAGCAAGTATTTGCCACAAAATACCTTTAAATTATTATTATTTAAATACAGGAACTGGGAACCAGCTATGGTATCTAAGTGTCTAGACTGCCCAGAACTAGTGGGTGGGTTGAAGCGGCTTTCTCAGCCATCAGGTCTAGGGGCTGTACCCCTGCCTCAGGGTGATGTGTGGAGGAATGGTTAACTGAGATAGGTCACGTTGACATGAAAAAGCTGGGAATTCACAAGCTAGACAATTATCATACACAGCTGGTGTGAACTAATTAAAGACAAGGATACGGTTTCCCTATCTGTCTGGGAAAGTACTGAAGGGGGGACTGCAACTGCAGTCTAAGGAATGAGGAACTAGCTGACAAGATAAGGAAGCTGATGGCCAATCATGAGCTTAGCTTTTGCAATATGTATGAGCTGATTACTTCTAGAGTGTATAAAAGGCAACTGAGCTATCCAATAAATCGAAGCATATGAATCACTCATATTGAGTGTCTGTGTCTTCCTTCCGTCGGTTCCTCCCGAAGGATTGCTCCGACAAATGGCGCCCGAACAGTGACCCTGCCGGACGGGGACTCTGTTACAGTAATCCAGACTCGGGAATTGACGGAACTGGAACCGCTGGTCCTACTGCGACGTCAAAGGCGAAAGACCCAGAGGGGTCCGCGCCCGGACGGCAGACTGCGACGTCAAAGGCGAAAGACCTAGAGGGGTCCGCGCCCGGACGGCAGAGGAGGCGAAAGACAAAAGGGGTCCGCGCCCAGGACGAGAAGGGGTCCTGCCAGAAAGTTCCGCCGCAGGTCTTGCAAAGGTTGCAACGGTACGTGAGTAACCCGGCATGGAACGACAAGCGGCTTATGACTTATTAAAATGCTTTTTAGAAAAGCGGAGTACTCAAGGAATAGATTGTCATAAGGAGTTACCGGGGCTATTAGCTTATGGTGTAGCTAAGGGGTGTTTTGTTAATCCTGACACCGTGTTTGAACAGTCCGAATGGAGAAAATTCGGAGATAGACTGTTTGAAGAAGTTATTAATGATAATAAGACGGCCAAAAAACTAATGAAACCATGGCGGGCCGTTACCAATGCTCTCGCGACACATCAAGCAGAGCAAAAAGTGGCTGCTGCCGCTGCAGAGCGCCTGGGAGGATCGGGGGGGTTGAAGGAACCGTCACATTTAGAGACGTCTCAATACCCGTTGCCCCCCTCAGTTCGAACTTTTACTATCACGCAAGGAGGGTCTGGGAATTCAGAATCACAAAAAGGAGGGGCATCAATTCCACAATCAGCTCCCCGTCGCCCTCCCCCCGAAATTTGCGTCTCCCCGGCAGCCCGTGGAGAGGAGACCACGCAGGAGCAGGTGACCCGACAAGAGCTGCTGCCTGTGGACAGCCCACGCTGGATCAGTTCAGCAAGGACTGCATCCCGTGGGTGGGACCCCACAGCACAGGGGACAAGAGTGACCGAGAAGGAGCGGCAGAGAAGAAGTGCTATAGACTGACCATAACCCCCATTCCCCCGTTCCCCTGCGCCGCTCGGGGTGAGGAGGTGGAAGAGGGTGGATGGGGGGGAAGGTGCTTTTGGTTTCTTTCCTTTGTTTCTCATTTCTCTAGCTTGTTAGTAATAAGCAATAAATCTTACTTTCTCTATGCTGAGTCTGTTTTGCCCGTCACGATAATTATTGCGCGATCTCCTAGTCCTTATCTCAACCCTTGAGCCCCTGTCATCGTATTTTCTCCTCGCTCCTCTTTGAGGAGGGGGAGTGAGAGAGTGGTTGAGAGCGGTTGTGGTGGAACTCGGCTGCCCACCCGAGTAAAACCACCACAATCCTTTTGGCTCGAGGAATTTGAGATAAGGATGATAGTTGAGAGAGGAAACGGGCAAAACATGGACTGGATGATTGTTACAAATGTAATATTGTGAAAGAATATATTTCATGTTAGTGTGGTGAAGGGACGAGGGGTGGTGTGTGTGTAAATTGCTCATCTCGTCGGCGTTGTGATGATGTTGTGTTCATTTTAGTGTGGGGAATTCTTTTTCTTTTTAATCTAAGTTTGTGAAGATTGTGATGATTGTAAAGTGAGAGAATATTGTGATTATTCTTAAATATGCTTTTCGGAATGTGGTGGGTTTACGTGGCAAGGTTTTGGTAGGAGGGGGGCCATAGGGGTGGCTTCTGTGAGAAGGATCTAGAAGCTGTCCCAAGGTTGGGTAAGGGCCCCACTGCTGACCAGAGCTGAGCCAATAAGCGATATTATTTTGCGCCTCTGTGAGAGTGTTGTTTTAACCTTTCTAATCATGGACAATCAGTACATGAACAACTAAAATGGCTAAAGGATCACACTCAAAAGATTAAGGTAGAAGATAGTTGGTTTGACGATCTGTTTCGAAAAATGTTCGGAAACATAGGCGGTTGGGTCCTGAGTTTGATTAAGGAAGGATTGCGTATTTTACCTGTACTTATATTAATTCTGATTGCAGCAAGAGTGATTTTCGGATGTCTAACACAAAAATTAGAACAACTAACTGAAAAGGTGTTTCTAGCACAAAATAAAAACGGGGGAATTGTGGAGGAATGGTTAACTGAGATAGGTCATGTTGACATGAAAAAGCTGGGAATTCACAAGCTAGACAATTATCATACACAGCTGGTGTGAACTAATTAAAGACAAGGATACGGTTTCCCTATCTGTCTGGGAAAGTACTGAAGGGGGGACTGCAACTGCAGTCTAAGGAATGAGGAACTAGCTGACAAGATAAGGAAGCTGATGGCCAATCATGAGCTTAGCTTTTGCAATATGTATAAGCTGATTACTTCTAGAGTGTATAAAAGGCAACTGAGCTATCCAATAAATCGAAGCATATGAACCACTCATATTGAGTGTCTGTGTCTTCCTTCCGTCGGTTCCTCCCAGAGGATTGCTCCGACAGTGATGCTTCCTTACCAGTCACACAGTCATAATCTACAGTGACAGTGATGGCAGCGCAGCTTGCTCTGCTGGTAACTCAAAAGGCTTTCAAGTCAAAATTGCTCCTTAGTGTTAACCCCAGCCACTTGAGTTACGTTAACACCCACAGGACAGGCATTTCGCTGCTCTTTCTCTGGGCAGAGTGGCATGTGCCGAGGCCCTCAATCTTGTGTGCAGTCTTTCCTTTGATGCCGATGGGGTACATCCCTCTGAAATCTTTGGCTGCTGTAGTTTCCTCACTGTGGATCAGGACAAACTGAGGTCTCAGCTGTCTGTGAACCATATGTCTTACTGAGGTCTCAGCTGTCTGCGAGCTGTATGTCTTCCCATTGTACTCTTCCAAAGGAGCTGGGGATGGTTTCAAAGAAGTTGTTCAAAGGAGGCTGCTAGTGAGACAGAAAGCCTGGTGGCTTGAGAAGAGGGGAGGGAGCAAACTTACCATCCTAATAACATTAATATTGAGATACTGAGGTGCTTGAGGAGCCCTCACTGCCAAATTCCCTTGATTTATTGCTAACTTAACTGGAGGAGCCTGTAACTGTAATTCCTGGGTATGTGCTGTGTTTTTTGTTTGTTTTCTTTCCCATTGAAAATTACTTACAAAAATCATGTATTTGATTCTTTTATTTCTGGCAAGGTATTATGAATTGCTAATGAAAAGAGATAAGAGCAGAAACAGAGAACAGGTATTTTAACATTGTCTGAGTTTCTCAAAATATGATATTTTCTTTGTTTTATTTTTTTTTCCTGCAATAGCTGCTATGCTTCAACTTAATTCACTTTCTCTTTGAAATAAATTCTAAAAAGAAATTATAATTCAGAACATGATTATATGCATACATATATTTATTTTTAATTTTTTTTGTTGTTTTTTTTTTTTTCAGGGCATTGTGTACATCAGTTTAATGAAAAAGAAACACTTTGGAAAATATGTTTTCTATGTATCTTATGCTCAGTATGAAACCTATCAGAATGTTAGAATTCCAAGGTCAATTGTTTAGTTTATTAGTAAAAATAAATAAGAGTATTTTATATAAGGATATTTTTTTTTCTTTTTTTTTAGGAAAAAAAAAATCCGAAATGTTTATCTCATATCAGAGATCTACCAGAAAGTTAGTGCTCAAGAGTGATTGTGCTAGTGAAGCTAGTATATAGCTTCAATATATTAGCTATATATAAGTCTTGTGTTACAATCAGCCATTTATAGCCTGGTTTATTTTACCTGTGTTATAATTCTTAATCAAATTATTTTCAACACAAGATCCTCTAATATTAAGGCTCAGGCAGAACATTTTGGATTGCAATGTCCATTGCAGCTATCCCACTAACAATGTTATTTCTAAATCTGTCAGAGTGAGGAGTTTTCTCTACCTTTCCTAAACAGGTTAAGGAATTCTATACAGGGAAGGGATGAACTATAAGAATCAATGTCTCTTATAAAGGTAGGTGAGTGTCTGTTGCTTTTTTTTTTTTTTTTTTTTTTTTTTTTTTTTTTTTTTTTTTTCATTTTGCAGTATTTTTCTTTTAAAGTTTTCTTTCTCAAACTACAACATACTTAATTATGCTTATATAAACACAGAAGATTTGAGACTGAAATTGCTCTTAACATTATCTTTTTCAAAGTGTTCAGTAGATTTCCAAACTTCTACAGTGTTTGAAACATGAACACCTTGAAAGTGAAACTGTTTAAAACATAATAAATATTCTCAGGAGAAAAACAAACAAACAAACATAACTCCTTATTTTTAATCACTACAAAGCTTAACATAACCTTAAAAAGTTGTTCTGGTAGCATGATTGATCATTTTTTATTTTGGGACCAAATTATTTAAATATGAATGTGAATTTCATATGAAAAATTAAGGGCTTAAATAAAAAGTTCTTTGCTTGGCCAGGACTTCAACTGTTCTCTTGTATTCAATAGCGAATATATATTTGACAGAATTTAAAGTCATACTTTTGTGTATGTATGTATACAAAATAAAAACGAAATAGCTTTCATTAATTGATCCATGGGCACCAAATTTAACAAATTATCTTTATCTCTTCATTGCCAAGTATTTTTTTTTCTATTATTATTATTATTATTTTTTTTTTTTTTTCAGAAATTGTATCATCAGGCTCCAGGATTTTCTTGCTTATCAGTTACAACAGTTCATACAATTTCATAAATACATTCAGAAAGACTTCATTCATCTGTCTGTCCAATTTGCCTATATTTATCTTGTTCAAAACACTTTATACACTTTAGTTTTACTTTACTTTACAGTTCTTTCCTTCTTGGAAGTTTCTGAAAAGGCAGGTGAGAACCTTTTCAGAAATATGTTTTCACAGAAAAATGAATAAAGTAATTTGGAATTAAAAATATTTTCAAAGGAAATACTTTCAAAGGTAAGAGTTATTCTAGAAATGATTAAATTACTTTAATCTGCAAAGCAATATTGCTATCACAAACACTGTTTGAGATTCTTTAATAGGGGATTAAAGAAAATGCCTTTGAAATTAGGATGAATACAGACTTTTCGTATTAGACATTTGATAAATGTGTGGATGTTAATTACATGCTTGTTGAATCTGGAAAGTTTTTCACCTCTTGAAGTTTTCTTGTTGTTTTTGGTTCCCTGCTTCAAAATCAAAAAAAAAAGAAAAAAAAAAAAAAAAAAAATGATTTCTATTCCACACACAGATTTTAAATTACCTTTAGAATCATCCATATTTCCCTGTATTTTATTTTTGATTTGTAATAATTTGTGATTTGTAATTGACTTGTAATTGTTTGTAATTTTCGTTTTAAAGAATTATGTTGTGAATTTACTCAAGAGTATCAAATGGAACATATTATTCTATGTTAAAAGAGTAGTGTTTTGAAATAGCATCTTCAGATTTAGTAAAAGTAAAACATTGCTTTTCTAAAGATTGTCTGCCTTTATTTTTACATACCTGTAATTTTCCATTGTTCTCCCCCCAAAATTAGATTAAATAAAAAGTAAAAATCTTATAGGCACATAGTTTATCTTATCAAAGTATTTTTAGTAACTCAGGAACTGCATCCACTGTAGGAATTTAAGCATTGAAGTGGAATGACTTCTGAAATGAAGATAGGCCAAGAGCATACAAACAAAGACAAAGGAACACTGCACTGTTAAAAGTAGACATATTTATCTTTTGAAGTTTGGTAGTCACATTAAAGTTGAAATCTTAATTTAATTTTGCAATAACATGTATTTTCTAAACACCTTAATCCATCTACAGAGTATTAGCACAAGATATTAATGACAATTCACTTCTGAGAAGAACTCCGGATGTGACAAAATTTTAGATTTTCTTTCAGTTTTCAGTCCAGGGGGAAAGAAAAACAACAACGACAACCAAGGATCTGGCAACCCATCAAACCTATAATTCTCCTAACTATACTTGTTTCTTTATTAATTACTTTCTTCTGACATATTAGAAGATATGCTGACCAACATCTGTGATGAAATCATTTCAACACTACTCCCTTTTGTCCAACTGGAGAATCTTTTGTATCTCTGTTCCACTAAACACTATTACGGAGTAAGTGATCCTTCCTCACTGACAGATTTAATTTGTTGTCAATAGAGGACTTCCAGATTATTTGGAGCCTGTTTTATTTCATAATTCTACTTTCAATCTTTGCCTTACAATACTAAGCTATAACATAGACCACATAGATATCAGAGGCTTTGGAGAAAAAACTGCCCACCAGTTTTGGGTCTACAGAGAGTTTTTGAGTCTCCAGCTTGATGCTGTTGCCATCGTTAAACACATACTCCCACGCTGTTACACTGTAAGAGTGCTACTATTGCTGTTATCAGTAGGAGATGAACTCCTAGATGAAAGGTAGAGTGAAAACAGAAGAGTATAGTGGAAGCAGGTGCTGACTCCCAGTTTTCCATCAGTTTTTATTGGCAGAAACAGCAACCTCACAGATTTTATAGGAACTCTTTGGCACTTGCTGCTTAGGCAGCTATCCTCTCTTTACTCCAGAGGGGAAATAAATTAGAACATGCAGAAAGGTCTGTTGAAAAAAATGTAATAAATCACCTATGCCATTTATAACTCCATTTGAAATTATTCATTTTTAGTACTGGAAAAACAACAGGAGGAAGAAAGAGTTTGTGTTACCTAAACTACTTCAGAAATAAAAATCCACTGCATACAAAGTAATGGATCACTCCCAAATCACAGAGATCTGTGATAGAAGGGGTGACAGACCTCAACACTCAAGTGCTCTAATGCTTGTATTTTGACTACAGACCTCTTTCTTTTTTGATTGTCTGTGACTACTGTGATTCCACTATGTAACTCTAAAAATGAAGACCTCAAAGTAATGAGAGCATACTTTTTGTTTGAAAGAAAAAATACCTTCAAAACCATTTCTATATCTTTAGAATCATTCTTAGTATTGCTGTGTTGTCAAGAACTTTCTAAATAATCAAAAATGTTTAAAAGTAATAGAAATTTATATGAAAATATTTGAAATTGAGATAATCTTTAGTAGAATTGATATCAGGGTCAAAGATATTATCTTGCATAGGAAGAAAAGACCAAGGATAAAGACAATGCTAAAGCCATCACACACGTACACACACACATTAATACTATTTAAAAAGGCCTAATGAGCCTAAAAAGCACTGAGATTTCAAGGAAACCCTAACAAACCATGTTGCAGAGCAGTGTAAGCATAACTATCAAAGTCAGCCTAACAGTTAAGTTAATAGTCTAAAATCCAATGAATGTACAGATAGCAGTATTGAAACAGTGCAAAAGTATTAAAAAAATATTTCATAAAAGCTGTGTTTTATAATTTAACTATGTTCAGCTATGTGGAATTAACTGCATATATTTGAAATACACTAACAAAATGAAAGATAGTAAAAATGCTGTAGATTCATAAACAGCCATTTGCATTTTTTAAGGATGCAACAACAGAAAAATAGATGTATAAGATTTGAGAGACTACAAAACAATGTACCAGCTGAAATGTTCCAAAATAAGGATGGGGTTTGCTTGAAAATAATATTCAGCAAGGTTATGATTCTATTAAAGTATTGTTTTGAAGCAGTAAAAAATTGCTTCACAGAATAACCAGTGTATAGAAAGCAGTCATAAAACTGAAAGACATATTAACATTTGTGATACATATTAACCTTTGTGATACGTTTAAACTTTCATGGCACCAAGCCTCCAAGAATTCAAGAAGCATTTGTACAATGCTCCCAGACCGATAGTTGGACGTTTGGGTGGTCCTGTTGGAGCCAGGAGTTGACTTGGTGATCCTTGTAGGTCCCTTTCAACTCAGGATATTCCATGATTCTGTGATTCTGTGAAACATCCTTCCAACAAAATGCTTCTAATTTAACGGTGAGTTTAAACAAGATGCCTTCAGAATGAGAATAAAAATGTCAAGGTAACCTTTCTTGTAAACAAGATTTATTTATTTATTTATTAAATAAGAAAACACAAAGAAATGCAGGGATTTGTTGGAGTATATAAAACATAAGTTTATTTCCTGTACATAGTTTCTTTCCTAGTAGTAATGCTTACCCAACAATTCAGGATGCTTTTTTTTTTTTTTTTTTTTCATTAGTCTGGCTTGTAACTAAAACACTGACCTCCACTGAAATCTTAAAGGGATTGACTTTTAAAGAAACTAACTCAATCGTATGTATGATAGGGTTTTAATTAAAACACAGAGACCCATGGCAGATGCACTCAGCTCCTGCCTTAAACTTTGATTCACTTACATTCATCTTTTGCATTTCTTATTTGTGATATGGAATTTGCAAAACCTTATGCACATTTTCTGAAAATCAAATACAATTTTAAATATAATTTTAAATATAATTTTAAATGCAATTTTAAAATTGATGTCTCTATTCCATTATACCCTATATACAAGGCACTACAATCTTGGCTTAAGAAGACATGTTCTGAGGAAAGCAGAAGAATGAGAATACAAAGAAAAAATTTTGAACATACCACCATTTAATAAGAAATGGGTAAAGGAAATCTTGCAAAATCAAGTCAGAAAAAGACCTTATGTGTAAAAGAGTCTTATTCTGTTTTTACATTTTAGTTGTAACTTCTTTAGAAATGGAGGAGAATGAATTAGTATGAAAAATGATGAGTCTCAGCATTTGATACTGGCATATTTTAGCTTTTAAGAAATAGGCTTAAGTGTAACAGTGATATAAACAATAAACTGATCATGTCAGATAAATGTTGGCCCTGAATAATAAGATAGGAAAAGTTCCATAAATAAAATAATACAACAGCATCTATTTTGCATGTCAATTTGCAGAACTAGCAATTAACACATATTGATGTGGTATTTTTGACTTTTTATCTAAAATACATGGCAGCTTTCCTTTCTCTTGGATCTTTCAGATGTATACATTTGCTATCTGTAGGAATGAGAGCAGAAGAAAAGAAAAACAAATCAATGTTTCTACATGTATCTTTCATATAATACTCAGGAATTCTTCAATGTATCCGTATTATCATCAGTCATAATGACACAAGGAAGATTAAAGAATCATGCTGAGAAAAAATAGATGGTGTCATCACATACACTTTCCTGAAATTCAAAACATTCAGCAATAAGTCAGTGCTATCTATAGCTGATGTGACTGTTTCTTTTCCTAGATATTGCTCATTAACTCATGCTGAACTTTTGAATTCCTGAGATAAACAGCCAATTACAGTAGCTTCTAATTCACTGAAGAAACACCCGATTGTACTGCAAAACCTTCTTGCAATTGAGAATTATAAAAGAAATGTCATAATCTTCTGTAATTTAAGAATTTATTTAAGTCCTACATATTCGTATTTATGAAATAGCAGAGCTATTAAAAATGACTTTTGATTCTTTATCTAAGCTAAAATAAGCAAACAAACAACAACAAAAATAAAACTAATGTACTTAGAACTTAAGTTTTGTTGGTTTTTTTTTTGTTTGTTTGTTTGTTTTTTAAAAAAAAGATCATATTCAAGACAGGTTTTCTTAATTAGACTGAGTTCAGGACATCTACACTAAAGCTGAAGTCAATACAATATATTAATGAAAATGTTTCAGGCTGAATTCCTAGAAAATGACTGAGAAATTTACAAAAGCTACTGCTATATAAGCTCCCTGCCAATGTATCTTTAAGACCAAATGTAATAATAATTAGATTCTGAGTACAGAAATATTTTGGTAAGACTTTATTTGCAAGTGACAAAAATGATTGTTCAGTCTGTAGGGAGCAAGAAAATCTGATGTAGCCGGCAGATTGAATACAGACAGACAGAAAGGTAACAATGGCAGATAATTCAAGGCCAAGTGTGAAAGATGTCTCTAAATACTGTATTAGGGTCAGCAGAGAAGAGTCTACTTGAGATTAATATCCTATTAAGTATACTAAATGTTAGAGGTAATCACCAACATGGCTGTACCTTGTTATTGTTATTAATGGCATTAACTATCTGTCTGCTATGTTAGATTAGGGTCATAAGTAGTGTAGTCATGTGTTGTGTCTGTTTGGGATGGAGTCACCTTTCCCTGCAGCAGCCCACACAGTGCTGCACTTGTAGCTGGAACAGCACTGGTATCACTCCAGTGTTGTGTCTATTGCTGCATAGGGCTGGCACAGCATCAGGACTCTCTCCAAGCCCCAGGAGCCAGCAGGCGGGGGGTGGGCAATTGATGGGGAGGGGACATCACCAGGGCAGCTGACCTAAACCAACCAAAGGGATATTCCATAACACCTGATGTCACACTCAGCAATAAAGGGGGCTCTCGTGGGGGAGGGCTCTCTCTCTCCTGAACAACTGGTATGCGTTTTGAGGCCCTGCTTCCCAGGACGTGGCCGAACATCGCTTGTTGATGGGAAGTAGAGAATATTTTTTCCTTTCTCTCTGTGCTTCCACGTGGCCTTGTTGTTTCTTTTGTTACATTCTCTCCCCATTCCCTTTCCCTTTAATTAAATCATTCTCATCTCAAACCTCGAGCTCTTTGTGTTGACTTTTTCTCCCCCTC
>CM021765.1:155871028-155894312 GCA_011076525.1 Nettapus auritus
CTCCCCCTCCTCAAAGAGGAGTGAGGAGAAAATACGATGAAAGGGGCTCAAGGGTTGAGATAAGGACTAGGAGATCGCGCAATAATTATCGTGACGGGCAAAACAGACTCAGCATAGAGAGAAAGTAAGATTTATTGCTTATACTAACAAGCTAGAGAAGTGAGAAACAAAGAAAAGAAACGAAAAGCACCTTCCCCCCCATCCACCCTCTTCCACCTCCTCCCCCCGAGCGGCGCAGGGGAACCGGGGAATGGGGGTCATGGTCAGTCTACAGCACTTCTTCTCTGCCGCTCCTTCTCGGTCACTCTCGTCCCCTGTGCTGTGGGGTCCCACCCCCGGGATGCAGTCCTTGCTGAACTGATCCGGCGTGGGCTGTCCACAGGCAGCATCTCTTCAAGAACTGCTCCATATATGGGTCCGTACCACGGGGTCCATCCCTTTGGAGCAAACTGCTCCAACCTGGGTCCCCCACGGGCAGCAGCTCCTGCCGGGTCACCTGCTCCTGCGTGGTCTCCTCTCCACGGGCTGCAGGTCCGGCCCGGAATCTGCTCCGGCAGGGGTCTTCCACAGGCCGCAGTCTCCTTCGGGGCACAGGCTCCACCATGGTCTCCTCCACGGGCTGCAGCGTGGAACCCTGCTCCACCGTGGTACTCCATGGGCTGCAGGGGAACATCCTGCTTCACCATGGTCCTCACCACAGGCCACAGGGGACTTCTGCTCTGGCTCCTGGAGCACCTCTCCCCCTCCTTCTTCACTGACCTTGGCGCCTGCAAGGCTGTTTCTCACTCCTCTCACCCTCCCAGCTGCTGAGTGGCGCAGCGGTTTTTTCCCTGTCTTAAATATGCTCTCACAGAGGCGCAAAACAACATCGCTTATTGGCTCAGCTCTGGTCAGCAGTGGGGCCCTTACCAAACATGGGGCAGCTTCTAGATCCTTCTCACAGAAGCCACCCCTATGGCCCCCCCTGCTACCAAAACCTTGCCATGTAAACCCACTACAAACGGTTTCCAGTATACTCAGTCACCCTTTCTAATTCCTCACGTTGTCCTTTCTACTTTTTTTTTTTTTTTTTTTTCACTTGAAATCTTGTTACTGAGTTTGTCCTAAGAAAAAAATTTACTTGACAATTAGCTCATATTATGGAACTATTAGGTAAATTCAGTTATGATAGAGTGAGGTAAATGAGTTATGCTAGAACCTCACCAAGTTTATTATGACTTGAGTGAATTTTATCTTATTAAGACAAAAGACATTGTAGCACATAAACAAGAAACTCAAATTAAATGATATATACATTTGATGATATACATTTAAGTAAGGGACTGGGTCCCTTACTTAAATGTATACATACATAGTGTAGATGTCTGAATTCAGGTCAGTACTCACTTATCCCACACCTAATTTACTACAATAGTCCTCTTATTACTCAGTGATCTCTGCTTATAGTCTGCTTAGTAACTTAGTTATGGACTTGACTAAGCTATCTTTTGTCTATACATAGGCCTATATTGTTTAGAGCTGAGCATCCAAGATGCAGCAAGCAGTGGCATCTTGATTCAGTGGCTGCAGTACCAAGTATTTACTAGGATAAGAGTACCTAAGCAGATGTTTTTGCAGAACAGTACATTGCTACAAGAAAAACTTCTACAGTGTTTTGTGTTAGGAAGCCACAAATGAGAAGTGTGAAGAGACTCCCTCTCTTCATAGTGTTGGCAGACTATCTAGGGTGGAAGGAAACAAACATACAGTTATAGCATCTGTAACACCTACTGTGAGTAGTATCCACTGTGTGGTGCACTGAAATATGTCCAGAAACTGCTAAGCAATGTATTTGATTTCAACCTGAACTGAATAATGCTAATTTTCTTGTTATAGTTCTGCTTTTAGTACTATAGCAGTAGCTGTATTAAAGCTACTCACCTAAAGGAATAGCTCTAGTATATCAGTCATCTGACATTCAGGTGTTCATTGTTTAAGCTCCCTTTCTTGTGAAGTCCAGCTAAGATTTTATTTGAATATGTTTCCTTCAAAGTAGGATAATGCTGATAGCACCAGAATGTATATCTCCCTTTGTTCTTTTAATGGTAGGATAAATAATAAAGAATGAAATATTCATTTAGATAACAAAGGTTAATGAAATATGGAATATCCCATGGAATATCCCAAAGGTTAAAGAATTCCTCAAAGAATATTAAGACCATGGTTCAAATTTCATCTCAACAATGCATATTTCATCACAAACATATGTCACTGAAAACAGTTCCAGGAGGACTGAATGGGACATCAGGATCCAAGACTCTACATAACAGGACAGATGGTATAGTGAATACTTTTAAATCCCTTCTTTAAATCATTCAGAACAATTCTAAACAGTGGCTTCCTAATTTAAAATCAAGTTGATTGTCCCATCCTCAGTGTGTTGCTCTGCCTTTGCCAATATATATATATATATATAAAAAATCCATCTCTTGTACAATTTTCTGCAAGCTTTGATTTCAAGCAATACCCAATTTGCAATCACTTAAACTGAAAAATTACAATCACTTCTAGGAAGAGGAAATATTGTTTATATTAATGTGGACTAATGCATGAAGCAAGGAATGAAAAAACTTTTCATTTAATCCTTTGTGAATTTCACCTTTCATCATTATAAATCATCCACCTTCAGTCATCAATAGAATGATCTTTTTTTAAGATTTGTTACAAGATAGGCAGTTCACACGGAGTTCACAATTTGTCATTATATTTTGTATTTTTTTTTTTTTTATTTAACGCAGTCTTCCTGTATTCATATATATCACTTAGTTATTGAAAACAAAACAAAACAAAACAAGATAAAGCAAACTGCAATATTGTTATTTAAAATGCCTGTATTGCATACAGTATTGTTCTGAATACTATATTTCTAGTTGCTCTATTACAGCCAGCTCAGACAAATGATCTGGCAGCAGAGATGCTGGCATCCTTTGTTTTTCCATTTGATCCAGAATGAACTAGCTGAACTTGCAAATTTAGTGCAGTAATGCAAAAACAAAAATAAAAAATATAAATAAATATATATATATATATATATATTTGCACTGGAAAATTTGATATCCTCCAAGAAAAGCTCAAAAATAAACATCTCAGTGTTATAGAAAGATTAAGAGCCAATTGCATAAGTTTGCAATTATAATTTATTAGTAAGCACAACAAGCAAAACAGCGCTGGGTGGCCGGGGAGTCTCTGCTCCGCCAACGGCGCGCACCTCCCCCCCTCAGAGTCCCAGTTTTATAGCCTTGTAGTTCCGGGATGTCGTGTCACATTCTAGCAAGTTCTGCTACAGTCTGCGACTGTGCCTCCCATTGCTAGAGAGGGTCGTCTTCCTCCTTCCGGTTGTTGTAACTCGATTCCTTCTTTATTTGGTCTTCTCTCGAGACAGGGAAGCAGTTGCCTCACCTGGAAGTAGTTGCCTCACCCAGACGTCCTGTTTTTCAACAGAATGCCTCATACGATATTTATTATAATACAAAAGGCAATGAACAAACATTTATCGTATATAACACTCAGTTTGTGCAGTAGGATTTTTGTGCAACTGATGAGAAAGTATTTGTCTCGACTATCTTAACTTCTAATTACTTACTGGAAAATGTATGATACTCCAGTATTGTTGCGTTTCTGTTTGCTTGTTTATTTTAATTGATTGCCAGGTAAACCACAGATTTGCCATCCTATTAGGCCTGTAGCAATCAGGAAGAGTATATACATCAGTATTACATTCAAAAACAAATTTTTCTCTGAAGAATAGGAGAATAGAAAGAACAGCAGAAAAACAGAAAACTAACCACCAAATGGTCCTAAACCAATAAAAAAAAAAAAAAAAAAAAAAAAAAAAAAAAAAAAAAAAGAAAAAAAAACCTGCCAACCCTTAGGAATGGGCCCAAAAGAGGAATAAAATAATGGACCATATCTCACTTCAAGGTTGTTCCGCATCACTGGGTGTATAGTGCTACAGAGTTTAGTTACATTGTCAAGTCATAGAGTTAACCTGATTTTTCAGTGAAGCTTCAGCATGTTTAAAGAGGAAAGGAAATTAAAAAATGAAAGAATTAAGCAAAGAAGGAAGAATCAAAGAAGTAGACAAAGAAGAAAACAATGAAGGAAAGAAGGAAGAAAGGAAGGAAGGAAAGGAGGACATGCAGCACAGAAAGTTTCTCAAAAAGAGGAACTCCATCTTGCGTAAAAATCAGGCCTCTCATTGAGACATAAGAGGGAGTAGGACACTAGCACTTAGATAAGCAACAGGTGCTTTTAGTTTCAGTTTTCTTCCTGAAGTCAATAGATAATATTTGTTGTCAAAACTTGTTTTGACAGAAGTTTATTTCTCAAGTCAATTCTTCCTTTCTCGGGCTGTAAATTGCTCCTCTCTTCCTTGTGTGGTTCTTTTCAATGGAGTCGCATCTTCAGGATGCCTCCCAGTATTCAGTCACACTTCAAAGATTCTTGTTCTCAGGTGGGGCTTCAAGCTGTCTTTTGTCGGTGTTTTAGCAGTCATTTTATGTCAGAACTTTCCTATTACAGTCAGGTTACCTTCATAACATCAAGCTCCCAAGGGAATATTAGCTTTTCAGTCTAGTTGCTAATATTCACCTGCATGTGAAAGCACTTCCTGGTTTTGTCTGTTATATTTCAGGTACATGTCACAGCAGTAGATGAAATTATCTTTTCAGTCTTTAATCAAATGAGGTCAAGATAAAGTGCAAGTAGAAGTAACTCGAACATTTAAAACAGACAATGGAAACTTGAACATTTAACAAGAGAAAACCACCTGATTCTCCCCAAGAAAACTTGACAAAACACTGAGGTTACTTTAAATGTCTGTTTAGAACACAGTGAGTCGCTTCCCGGAAACACTTTTCTCTTAAGTGCTTTGAGGGAATGTAAGATACTGAGATGTACATGAGTATTTTGTATACCAAAGTGGAGCTTTGTGCCACCTGAAGTATATTGGACAATTAATGTTCATGATTAAATAATTGTTCATCAATTATTTTTCATAATTTACTTGTTGGTGAATTCAGAACTCAGCAAAAAATAAATCAGATAGTTGTAACTCTAATACACTACAAATAAAAAATTAAAGCACTGTGAGAAAAAAATATGAGAATTATTCAAGTACTAAGAGAATCTCTCTACCACATTCATATTAATCATCTTAAAATAATTTAAATATTACAACCAAGTTGTTAACAGAAGTAATTTTCAATAGTAATTTTCAAAAAGATCCCTAGATGCCATAATGTGAAGCTTCAGCCTCAATACTTCCATGGATAAAAGATTATAAACTAAATATCTCATTTATTTCTGAAATCTTATCAGATTTACAAGTTAACAGAAAACTTCTATTACCCAACCATAAATTCAAATGATGATTTCTTTGCTTGTTTATATTATGCAGACAATGAGTAATGCAGTGAAAATAAAAGGATATTTATTATAGTTGTCTTTGTCATTATCAGCTGCAAAAAGACAAGATGACAAAAGTCTGTCTCTTTGAATTTCATATACTTTTGTTTTCTTAAAATATTTCTCACAGATAATAGACATATATGTACAGTAATTGTAGCTATCAGAAAAACTTAATTATTTACTGTCCTGGTTTCAGTTAGGACAGTTTTCCTCCTAGTAGCTGGTAGAGTGCTGCGTTTTGGATTAGGATGAGAAGAATGCTGATAACATGCCGATGTTTTGGTTGTTGCAAAGCAGTGCTTGTACCAAGCCAAGGACTTTTCAGCTCCTCGCTCTGTCCTGCCAGCGGGCAGGCTGGGGGTGCAGCAAGAGCTGGGAGGGGACAGACCCAGGACAGCTGACCCAAACTGGCCAAAGGAGTATTTCATACCATCTGACATCATGCTAAACAATATATAGGGGTAGCTAGCCGGGATGGGGGGGGGCTGGCTGCTCGGGATAGACTGGGCATCGGTCAGCGGGTGGTGAGCAATTGCATTGTGCATCACTTGTTTCATACACATTATTATTATAATATCTTAATAAACTGTCTCTATCTCAACTCTCGTTTCACTTTCCCGTTTCTCTCCCCCATCCCAGAGAGGGAGGGGGGAGGGTGAGTGAACGGCTGTGTGGTGTTTAGTTGCTGGCCGGGTTAAACTACAACAGTCCTTTTTGGCGCCCAGCGTGGGGCACGAAGGGTTGAGATAATGACAGATCTGATCAGAGTGTGTTAAACTAAAATTGACCTGCTTAGTTGCTAGTCACAATGTTGCTTGCTTTAATCTTGTGTCTGCCGCGCCTGTATTCCAAACTGTGTTTTATTGTACTTTACCTCCTGTATGTGATCCCTGTCGTGCTGTTTATCCTTTCCGGGCCCTGGTTTAAGATCATTATGGTACTGTGCTGTGTAGCGATAGCTTATGAAATGATACAATATCTGGTCATGACGCTAACCTGGTACTTGTACTCAGCACTGTCGTCGACTCTGTGCTTTGGAAGCCATATCTCAGAAACTATTAGCAATTACACCTATTGCCTTTTTTCATCACGGAGCCAATCTGTGGAGGAGACAGGGGAAGATACCTTTTCCTACCTGTTCACTTCCCTTTTCTCCTTCACCACCCTCTTATCCTCCAAGCTAGTTACAGTAGTTCTCCAAGATGTTGAATATCCTTGGGATACTCAGACCAGCATGTTCTTGTTGTTATGTTTACTGAATATGCTTCAGGTTTTGCTTAAGGTTAAACAATTACTTAGGAAACTCATTCAGAGATCCGTCCTGAAGCGGGATAGTGGTGAGTGGCAGGGAGTGTGGGAGGATATGGGCAAGCATCTAGAGCAGTGGGCACCTCCGATGTTTTGGAAGTTCACCCCTGAACGACTGCAAAACCCTAAAAAACTGGTAAAATGCTTGAAAAAAAGGTGTAATGACTCTGGCAGTTCCAAAGTGACACAACTCACTGTAACGTGCTGGGTCTGGCCTATGCTTATTGAGCTGCAATTGATGCTACTATCAACCCAGCTCCAGCCTCTGCAGCCGCTCCAGATCCAGCTCCAGCCCCTGCAGCCGCTCCAGATCCAGCTCCAGCCCCTGCAGCCGCTCCAGTTCCAGCTCCAGCCCCTGCAGCCGCTCCAGCTCCAGCCCCTGCAGCCGCTCCAGCCCCTGCAGCCACTCCAGTTCCAGCCCCTGCGGCCGCTCCAGCCCATGCAGCCGCTCCAGCCCATGCAGCCGCTCCAGCCCATGCAGCCGCTCCAGTTCTAGCCTCTGCAGCCGCTCCGGTTCCAGCCCCTGCAGCCACTCCAGCCCCTGCAGCTGCCCCAGCTCTGGCTTCTGTAACTGCTCCAGTTCCAGCCCCTGCAGACGCTCCTGCTCCAGCTCCTGCAGCCGCTCCAGCTCCTGTCGCTGCTCCAGCTCCAGCTCCTGCAGTTGCTCCAGCTCCTGGGCCAGAGAAACGAGCTGTAGCCGTTCAAGTTGCACCTGCAGAGGGAAATCCAGCCCCAGTGGTAGACCCTATGGCTGGGCCAGAGAAACAAGCTATAGCAGTGCAAGTTGCCCCTGTAACCAAGGTGAAAAAATGGTACAGAGACTCAGGTCGCTTAGAACGCAGAGAGTCTTCTGCTAGGTCTAGGTGTAGAGAAGACGAGGCTGGGCCATCCAGGGAGCAAGAGGATGAAGATGAAGATGTATCAAAAATAGCAGTATCTACCCGAGACCTATGCGAGCGTGAGCTACGAGACGCGCGAAGAGATTTCAGCCGCTCTATAGGTGAGCAGCTTGTCACCTGGCTGCTCCGGTGCTGGGACACTGGAGCCGAGAGTGTGGAATTAGATAGAAGTGAAGCCAAGCGGCTGGGATCCCTTGCTAAAGATGCAGGCATTGACAAAGCAATTGGAAACAGAGTACGATCTTACAGCCTCTGGAAGTGTCTCCTGTCAGCTGTGAGGGAAAGGTATCCCTACAAGGAAGAGATTGTATGTCATCCAGGCAAGTGGACCACTATGGAGAGGGGAATCCAGTACCTGAGGGAATTAGCAGTACGGGAGGTGATTTATGAGGACCTAGACAACGAACAAATATCCTTAGACCCAGATGACGTCAGGTGTACTCGACCCATGTGGCGGAAGTTTGTACGGAGTGCACCATCATCATATGCCAACTCATTGGCAGTAATGACCTGGAGAGAACGTGACAAACCCACAGTGTATGAAGTGGCTAGACAACTCCGGCGGTATGAAGAAAGTCTCTCCTCTTCCTTACAGGCCTGCGTCTGGGCTGTGGATAAACTTTCTGAAAGTGTCCATCAACTAAAAGAGAATACTTTGGATAAACTTTCTGAAAAGTTCCACCAACTTGAAGGGAGATTATTTTCCTCCCCGCCTGTACAAACCAGTGTCCACCAATTAAAAGAGAATACTTTGGATAAACTTTCTGAAAAGGTCCACCAACTTGAAGAGAGATTATTTTCCTCCCCAACTGTACAAACCAGTGTTTCAGCTATCAGAGGTAAGCGTTCATCCAGGCAAGGAAGACGATATGGTGGGTACACACCCCGTGCCACCCTGTGGTTTTACCTACGTGACCACGGAGAGGACATGAGGAAATGGGATGGAAAATCTACTGCGACCCTAGAGGCACGGGTATGTGAGTTGCAAAAGAAAACAATTGGGAAAAAGGAGTTATCTGAAAAGTTTTCTGCTCCAACTTCCAGTAGGCAGTCCTTTAAACACAGAAACGAAGATTCTGACCAGGACTAGAGGGGCCCTGCCTCCAGCCAGGGGGAGGAAAGGGATACTCAAATTTATTGGACTGTGTGGATTCGATGGCCTGGCACGTCAGATGCACAGAAGTATAAAGCTTTAGTAGACACTCATGCACAATGTACTCTAATGCCACCAATCTATAAAGGGACAGAACCCATCTGTATCTCTGGAGTGACAGGAGGATCCCAACAGCTAACTGTATTGGAAGCTGAAGTGAGTCTAACTGGGAATGAGTGGCAAAAGCATCCCATTGTGACTGGCCCAGAGGCTCTATGCATCCTTGGCATAGACTACCTCAAGAGAGGGTACTTCAAGGTTCCAAAAGGGTACCAGTGGGCTTTTGGCATAGCTGCCTTAGAGACAGAGGGCACTAAAAGCTGTCCACCTTGCCTGGTCTCTCAGAGGACCCTTCTGTGGTGGGGTTGCTGAGGGTCGAAGAACAGCAAGTGCCAATTGCTACCACAGCTGTGCACCGGCGACAATATTGCACCAATCGAGACTCCTTGATTCCCATCCATAAGTTAATTCGTCAGCTGGAGAGCCAAGGAGTGATCAGCAAGATTCATTCACCTTTTAACAGTCCCATATGGCCAGTGCAAAAGTCTAATGGTGAGTGGAGACTAACAGTGGACTATCGTGGCCTGAACGAAGTGATGCCACCACTGAGCGCTGCAGTGCCGGACATGCTAGAACTCCAGTATGAACTGGAATCAAAGGCAGCCAAGTGGTATGCCACAAATGATATTGCTAATGCATTTTTCTCCATCCCTCTAGCAGCAGAGTGCAGGCCACAGTTTGCTTTCACTTGGAAGGGTGTCCAATACACTTGGAATTGGCTGCCCCAGGGATGGAAACACAGCCCTACCATTTGCCATGGACTGATCCAGTCTGCGCTGGAGCAGGGGGAAGCTCCTGAACACCTGCAGTACATCGATGACATCATTGTGTGGGGTGACACAGCAGAGGAAGTTTTTGAGAAAGGGAAGAAAATAGTCCACATCCTTCTGAAGGCCGGTTTTGCCATAAAACAAAATAAAGTTAAAGGACCTGCACGAGAGATCCAGTTTTTAGGAATAAAATGGCAAATGGACGTCGTCAAATCCCAATGGATGTGATCAACAAAATAACAGCTATGTCTCCACCAACTAGCAAAAAAGAAACACAGAATTTCATAGGTGTCGTGGGGTTTTGGAGAATGCACATTCCAAATTACAGTCTGAAGGTAAACCCGCTCTACCAAGTAACCCGTAAGAAGAACGATTTTGAATGGGGCCCTGAGCAACGACAAGCCTTTGAACAAATTAAGCAGGAAATAGTTCATGCAGTAGCCCTTGGGCCAGTCCGAACAGGACCAGATGTAAAGAATGTTCTCTACACCGCAGCCGGGGAGAATGGCCCCACCTGGAGCCTCTGGCAGAAGGAACCTCGGGAAACTCGAGGTTGACCCCTAGGGTTCTGGAGTCGGGGATACAGAGGATCTGAGGCCCGCTACACTCCAACCGAAAAGGAAATATTGGCAGCATATGAAGGAGTTCGATCTGCTTCAGAAGTGATCGGTACTGAAGCACAGCTCCTCCTGGCACCCCGACTGCCAGTACTGGGCTGGATGTTCAAAGGAAGGGTCCCCTCTACACATCATGCCACTGATGCTACATGGAGCAAGTGGGTTGCACTGAATACTCAGCGGGCTCGAATAGGAAACCCCAGTCACCCAGGAATCTTGGAAGTTATCATGTTATATTAAGTTATATTAAGTTATTATTAAGTCAAACCATCAACCTGACCTATCGAGTCCCATCAACCCAAACTATTATTTGATTCAACAATTCAATAATTCTATGACTATCCAAATGCTTCTTGAACACTAACAGGCATGGGACATCAACCACCATGCTAGGAAGCCTGTTCCAGTGTTTGACCACTCTAACAGTAAAGAAAATTTTCCTAATATCCAATCTGAACAAGGTCAGTGAAGAAGGAGAGGGTGGAGGTGCTCCAGGCACTGGAGCAGAAGTTTCTCTGAGGCCAGCGGAGAGGCCTCTGGTGGAGCAGGCTGTCCCCCTGCAGCCCATGCATCCCACTGCAGAGCAGACTTCCATGCTGCAGCCCATGAAGGAGACCACAGTGAAGCACGTGGATGTGGACTGAAGGAGGCTGCAGCCCATGGAAAGCCCCCACAGGAGTACTCCAGGCTGGAGCTGCAGCCCACGGAGAGGAGCCCATGCAAGAGCAGGTGACCTGGCAGGAGCTGATGCCCATGGGGAGCAGTTGGCTCCTGAAGGATGCACCCCATGCTATGGACCCATGTCGGAGCAGTTTTGAACAGCTGCTGCTTGTGGAAAGCCCACACAGGATGAGTTCAGGAAAGACGGCATCTCGGGAGGGATGTCATGTTGGAGCAGGGGAAGTGACCGTGAAGGAGTGGCAGAGATGAAGTGTTAGGGACTGACTGCAGCCCCCATTCCCTGTTCTCCTGTGCAGCTTGGGAGGGAGGAGGTGGAAGAGAGTTGATGGGAGGAAGGTGTTTTTGATTTCTTTTCTTTGTTTCTCATTTCTTTGACTTTCTAGTAATAGGCAATAAATTTATCTAATCTCCTTATGCTGAGTCTGTTTTTCCTCTGACGATAACTGTTGAGTGATCTCCATGTCCTTTTCTCAACCCTTGAGCCCTCTTCATCATTTTTTTGTCCTTTCCCTTTGAGGAGAGGGAGTGAGGGAGCAGTTTGGTGGAGATCATCTGCCCAGCTGAGTAAAACCACCACCATCCAATAAAATTCAGAAAGATTATGTCTACCACCTTCCCTTCAACCATCAAGGTTAGCATCCATATTCCAGTTCTGCTATTTCCAGTGCTAAGTAATCCATCTTGATACTCCTCACATTGCTCCTGGTTGTATCACTGGGGACCACATGAAACAACAATAACAGATAATAGTGAGTGGGTTGTATGAGGCTTACTAATCTCTAGTGACATTCCTGATACCAGCCCATGGTAAGCAGCACACTTATTTCAAGAATGGGTCAGATCAGCAAATAAGTGCCTCCATAGCCCCCAGAAGAGAGTTGCTTGCTACTACCATGCCTCACCTTTTCCTAGTTGTGCTGGTTGTTATGCACAGAGAAGATTGAGCTGTCTTACTCAGCTCCAGACTCTCTCCAGATGTGACATATCTTTTCTCTTCAATCCACAGAGGGCTGCAGGGGCACCTCAGGCTTCAGGGGAAGCCTCTTCCATCTGCTGGTCCCTGACTTTGCAAGCTTCCATTCTTCTGTGTTATTGGCCTCCCTTAATTCTGTTTCTGCTCATGAGGGAGTTTTTAGCTTTCTGGCTGTGGGCCTACTACAGGCTGTGCTTGGAACCAGCTATCTAAGTCACCAAGAAGGCACATCCCACAGTAGAGTAGGGGATGGCAGCATACAGGGGGTTCCTGAACCAGGAAAGCCCCAGGGTCATGCAGACACCCACCCGGGACCAGCAGCTCATGTGAGTGGCTGAGGAGACAAAGGCAGGGGATGGTTGGAACAGATGATCTTGGAGGCCTTTTCCAACCTTAATGATTCTGTGATTCAAGGTCTCCTCTCTCTGGTGACCAGTGATAGGACCTAAGGGAAAGTCACGAAGCTGTGACAGGGGAGGGTCAGGATATAAGTTAGGAAAAAGGTTCTTCATCTAGAAGGTGGTTGCACACTGGAACAGGCTCCCCAGGGAAGTGGTCATGGCAGTGAATCTGTTGGAGTTCAAGAAGCATTTGGACAATGCTCACAGACATACATTTTGATTTGGGGGTTTGAGTTTTTGCCTCTCCTGGCACTCCTTGCAGATTTTTATTTTTATTTATTTATTTATTTATTTATTTATTTTGGAGGGCTGCCTCCACCATCTGAAGCTCAGTCTGAGTAGATGGCACCATCAGCTATACCATACATGGGTATAGCTGGTCCAGTATCTACTGTGAAAGCAGCTCTGTGGTAAGTTACCAGCATATCCAAGACTGTTACAGTGATACAAATTTGACTAAGGCTCCCTTCTTTGTTAGACTTCTGCAGAAGCTGCTGTGCAAACTACTGAAACTGTTGGCTACTTCTTGCAGCTGCTGGCTACTTCTTGCAGCTGCTCTCCAGGCTAGGCTTTTATACATGGGCCTCTCCAGAGCATCAGCTAAAGGGATACTTTACAATTCCTGATGAGAGTGTGTAGTCCCAAAGCAGCAGCAAAAGCAAAGAAGCTGCAGCAAAGTCTCCAGGCACCCTAGTAATGGTGGAAGATCATTGTCTGTTAAAAGCTTCTAGAGTACCTTGGTTCCTCATACTTATGGCTCCCCTAACCACATTTTTACCTGACAGTGGCATGCACCCTCAGTTTTCTCACAGGGTTCTCAAATGTTCTCCAGTTATTTTGGTACTTGTTCCCAGAAGGTCCAGAAGCTCCCAAAAAAGAACCCAGAGACTCTTGTGCAAACTTCTGTGTCTGTTAGCTGCACTAAAATGACCAAAAAGAGGAGCCTGTCTCCACCACAGACAGGAGCTGTGCAGCACAATGTAGAAGAAATCCATTCAGGGTCCACCTGATGCTGCATGAACACAGGATTCCCAACATCTGAAGGGACATATGATAGATACTTTATCTATATTCCTCTTCTTATTTTGTCTTATTGAAACAGCTATTTATTAAGTCAGTTGTTGTTGGATCTTTTTGAGATCCAGAAAGAACCACACACCATCCCTCTTTCACTTCACCCTCTGCCTAGAGCAAAACAGTTTACCACCATGTGACATGCTTTCCTTTGTTGATGACAGTCAGTGCTGTAGACAGAAGAATATGCACTGAATAAATCATTGTCATTATAGAAAGCTATAAAATTTCTTCCAGGTTAAATTCAGTTTTCAGAAAAGTCTCCAGTTTCTGATCAAGAAATAAATTATTCAAGGATTTTGTTTTTCTTATGTAAAATTATTCTTTTCCCAAAAATATATTTTCTGTAATAAAACAAACGAATGACAAAAACAAAACAAACCCCACAGACTTTAGTGTTTTGACATGATTAATAACATCTGTGTTAAAAATAAATAAAGAATAGCAACCAGCATACTAAAGGATCCTGAATGACTTAGAAATTCAAAAACTATGTAACATTACTGTTACTTTACGTAGTATAATTTTCTGTGAGGCAATGCTATAGTCCTCATGCCAGAGTTGGCGGTGTTCAGCTAATGAGGTAGATATTCATTGGTACTGTTATTATTGTTATACTTATTATTGCATCACAACTTGCACAGAGGAGCCCAGACAAACTGGAAAGCATAGTTCTCACTAGGGCTTTGACTATGTTTATAATTACCTGGAGTAACAACATTAAACTAAACATTTCCAGAAATAGTATCAAAAATATAAAATGTCCTGAGAAATCTGAGTTTGAGATAGCTTTTTAAAGATGGATCGTATTATGTATTTCTAGATAGCTTCTAACAATCAATTCTTCAGATGGAAAAAATAATAATAAAAAAGTATCAGCTTATTCAAAAACACCATGCATTATTTTATTGTATTGGCATTATACATATATATATATATTTGGGAGAAAATTATTGCATTATAGTTAACATTAGACATGACAGGGCCTTTTTTGAAAACATAAATTTTGCAGGTGCAAATAGATGGAGGCAGTTTTATGACAACCGTTATTTGTGTGAATATTCAAGGAATTTAGTCATTTACACAGCTGAATGCACCTGTAAGACAGGTGCTTAGATATTGAAGTCAGATTAATTTTGTCTATGAATATCTTCACCCATAATTATGATCAAATGTGGAACTAGAAGTAAAAAATAAATAAATAAACAAAATCTTGATGTTTGGTTTAGCTTCTAGATACATATGTAGAAACAGAACAGATGCGAATAAAGATGACATAGCCCTAAGCTAGTCTGTCCCAATATCCAGAAATGAGGCATATAAACTATGTATCATATATAACAAAGACTAAAACTTTCCTTATTTAAAAAGAAATACAGGTTATTTGTCTGTGGAAAATAAATGGCTTTATATACAAAACAAGGATACTATAGAGCTGCTGAATTGTATTATTTTAAGGAAAAAAAAATATAAAATACTGTGTAATTATTTTATTATGTTTTATTACTTTTGATCCTATAACTATAACATAACTTAGAATTCATTTTGGCTTCAATAGTTTTAAGGACTTGGACCTCAGTTTATGCCTGATCTTTGCTTAAGTGGCCCAGACTTCACACACCTAGCTTTCTGAAATTTTTGCAGGCAGATCTTTTGAACCTTAGTGGCTAGGAGAGGTTTTACTATGCCTAGCTTTAGCCATTTAAAAGTTTGACAATTCCTTTAAGAAAGATGTCAATGGACAGTGAAATGTATTTTTAAAGTACCATTCAACATAAAATTGGTAAGGCTGAAATGGACTCAGAATGTCTGTGGTTTTACTTGACTTTAGTAGGAACTTTAGGTAACTGATAGAATATTCACAAAAGATAAATGCTGTTCATAAGAATTTAGGCATAATTTAAAATAATCCCTCTGGTCAAAAAAGACATGGGTTTACCTTGAAGATGATTCATGGCTGGAACCTAATTTTGTGCATTCCAAGTATTAGTTTGGAGGAAAGGCAACTCTTCTCTCCAGGCTAATCTTAGCATATACATTTATGACCAGAATGCCATTATTCATGAATGGCTTCCTGTAAGGCTTCCTGGAAGCAAGTTTCAGGTGCTTTGGCTAGATTTCTAGAGTCCAGTGAGCTGAACCTGGGATCTTTTTCAAATATATAGTTGCAGATTTTTAATATCTGTCAGTCTGAAAGCTTACTTTTGAAACTAAAATGGTAATGCATCATATGATTTAGTTCTTCAGACTCTTTGTTCACTCGTAAATTATGACAAAAGTTGTAGATGTAGCCTGAACATTCATGTACACTGCAGCATTTTAACCATTTATGTGATGATCACTTCTATCAACCAGCTACATTTACATTCTCCAGTGTATGGATATTACCAATAATGCTTTGCCTACATAAGAAAATGTATTAAAAAAAATGTAAACTACATTGTAAACTAGTAAGTAGAGTGAACCAAATAACCATGGAAAAGTGCTGAAATATTTATAGAATATATGTTAATTATTCTTCTGTGCTTCATCACAAACAATTATGTACTCATCTAAGTTGTATCTCAGTTCTGCATGTTCAAATTAAAAATATTATTTCCACTTTAAGAGAAGCTAATCCCTATAGATCCACTGTTTGCAACATATCTGTTTAAGAAAACAAACAGATTTAGGAAACAAACAGATACTTTATTTGCGGAAGCTGCTATGCAATTTTACAGTAACTAATATATTTCATATTTTTGAGCAATTACCATAATTGATGTAGATAAGAAAGATCACATAGAAAAGAACAGGAGTGAGACAACATAATTGTAATTAAACCACTAACACACATGATTTGTTCTATTTCAAGGACAATGAGCAGGTTCAGGAAGAAACTGAGAACTCCATATATTATTGATGTATGCAACATATATGAAATTCTGTTTTATTTTAGCAAGGCTAAAGTTATACTTTTATATTATAGATCTCATTTGGTTATAGGATACAGTAGCTCTACTGTTTGTTAAATTCCCTAACATTAATGAAAGAGCTGATGATCTTAAAGTCTCCTCTCCTTACTTTGTAAGTGTCAGTGGAGACAGTACATTACAGGGGAGGAACTGAGTAGCCAAAGCAGTCTTCCTAACCCTATATCCTGCAGTGGATATTAGGGAGATTTAGGGAGATATATCAGAACAGCTCTGATCCCTGAGGCTATCAGCTCCAGTACGGGCTCAAACTGCAGCAGAGTGGGGAATTAAGGTAGGGTTTCCTGGGCCAGGGGAAACCCCAGGGGAGTGATGACAACCTCCCGGAACCAGCAGCTCTAGAAAAAGCACCTGATGAAGCATGGACAGGGCCAGAAGCAATGGCAGCCACCCCACCACACACATACACCAGGGTGGGCATCAGTGTGAGGCATAGCATTCAGGGAATGTTGTAGTATTGTGTGGGAGGGCACCCCTCTGAAGAAGGGATGTTCCACTGACCAAGTGGGAAACTCAAAGTACACATAACCTAGCTGTTCAGTGATGACCTGCACTGGTCAAGGACACTAATCGTACCTGACCCTCAAGGCACAATGGTGGCCACTAATCTTAGAGCAAAGTCTGCAGCTCCAGCTCGGGGATTTGCACCATCTACCCCAGCACTGGCTGATGCCTCCACCCAGATGGAACTGCTGAAGGAAGAGGCTGCAGTTCAGACCTCAGTCTGAAGAAAGTGCCTAGACCTGTGGCAGGGAAAGGTGGCAGGCCTGTCTGCAAAAGATGTGTCCAGTTGGAGGACCTACTGCATCAGGTGTTTGAGATGCAGAAGGTGGTGATATGTCTGTGTAACATCAAGGAAGCTGGAGAGGAATCATAGAATCATGGAATATCCTGAGTCAGAAGGAACCCACAAGGATCACCAAGTCCATCTCCTGGCTCCACACAGGACCACCCAAAAAATCAAACCATATGCCTGAGAGCATTGTGCAAATGCTTCTTGAACTAAACCAAGCTTGGTGCTATATCCACTTCCCTGGAGAGCCTATTCCAGTGTCCAACAACTCTCCAGTTGAAGAACCTTTTCCTAATATATAACCTGAACCTACCCAATGAAGCTTCATACTATTCCCCTGTGTCCTATCACTGTTCACCAAAAAGAAGAAATCATCACCTGCCCCTCCACTCCCCCTCATGAGAGAGATGAGCTCTCTCTCTCTCTCTATTTTATTTTATTTTATTTTATTTTATTTTATTTTATTTTATTTTATTTTATTTTTATTTTATTTTTTGTTAACAATTCAGGAGAACAATACCTTAGAAATATTTCAGTTGCTGAATTCCCTCAGTATTACAGAGTGTTACAGTTGAAATATACTTTAGGCTTTTTTTTTTTTCTTTTTTTTTTTTTCCGAAGGAACAATAAAATTTTTGTTGTGACCATATTTAAGCTAGGGGTTTTTGATCTGTTAAAGGTGATGTTAAATCTTGTTGATTATGGAAGAATTTGTCACCAATGAGTTTGTAGTAGCTCTCCAACTGCATATCTGTGATTTTCGTTAATGTTCTTAGACTGTCTCAATGACGCTCCTAGTCTTATTCCATATTGACTGCTTTTGTTCTGTGTGCTAACAATAGCTGCTGGTATTTTAAATATCGGAAGCTAAAGAAGAACGAGACTCAATTGATTAAGTTCAAAAGAACTTCTGTACTACTAAAATAAATTCATTTTAGAGAGTGTCCTATTCGTGGGGGAAAAAAAAAAAATAAATTAAATTGTTTATGTTGATGGTTTTTCAACAGAACACTTCACTGCCAACAGCATAAAATACATGAACTATGCCTTATATTGGGGCACTGTTGCTTTCATTATATAGCCATTGTAAGATGTCCTGATAAAGAAGTAATGCTGTCTTGATTTTTGAAGTATAACATTTGAATTTCTAAACTGACCACCAACACCTATACTTTCTGCATGGATGGTTAGCACAGGAGGATATAAAACTGTTGGGAAATCCAATTTGCTGTCAGAAAGTTCAAGGCATCTTTGGGCATGTTTAATGCAAACCTTGCTAATTTTCCATATACATTGCTCTAACCCCCCCCCCCCCCAAAAATGCTGTTACTAATGTTCTAATGACTAAAATGAATTATGATATCTAAAAGAACAACTTTGCTCCTAGCATCTAAATTTGAAGTGAGGGTGCTTTTAAGTTTTGTTATAAGACCATACTTTCTTGAGGTTTCTATCACCACCCAGTAATGATAAGCTGGGTTACCAATCTATATCAATGTTATATATTATTTATCCAAAAACATTCTTAAATAATCCTCACCAAAATTACATACTTATTTAGGGGTGGAAGAGGTTGACAGCATCGTTATGGAATCCTAGAGGAAAGCATTACATATATATAAATATATATATTTTTCCTATCTATCGTTTACCTATTACTCGTGTCTCTCCTTACTTTTGGAAAAATAGGGATAAAAATTATTATTTAGTGACTGACAGAAAGGTTGATTGACAGAAAAGTGTGCACTTCCTGAAGCTTATTCACAAGAAACACGTGAATCAAAAACCTTTTATAAACAGATGAATCGGTCCAGTCATAAGTCGAGGTCTTGGGAGAGTCTTTCTTCCTAAAAAGACTTATTAAAGACTCTTTTCTGACAAGGGATATCATTCTGCCTAATGCTTTTTTTTTTTTTTTTTTTTTTTTTCCTTTTCTGTCAGAATATTCACTTGTTCTTGTCTTGGGACAGCAGAAGCTTCATCAGTTCATTAGGTTCTAGTTATCTTCCTAAATAAGCGTACCATATATATATGTGCATGTATGTTTTTTATTATTATTTTTTTTTCACTGCTTCTAAATGTGAGTGAAAAAAAAAAAATGGAAAAAAAAAAGCCTTTTAATAAAAATAAACATATGTATAATATTTTCAAGATAGGAAGGATACCATGAGTGAGTAGATAAAGTACACAAAATTCAAACAGTTTGCAAGTTCCAAGGGTCTCACAACAAGAGATAGAAACAACAAAATGTATGAAATTCTGGAACATAAAATATATATAAATAATAATAATAAAAATCACATTTCTGATTTCTGTTGTGTAATAAGTAATTGTCTGTCTAAAGAATAAAAAAAAAAAAAGAATAATAAAAAAAAGAATAATAATAAAAAAGAATAATAATAATAAAAAAGAATAAAAAAAAAAAAAAAAAGAGAGAGATGATTCCAGGAAACCTTTATGCTTGAACTCTAACAGTTTTAAATCCTCTCTTTATATGAAAGAAAGAAATTACTGTTGTATACCTTTAGTGGTTCACAGTACAACACAAGCAGTTCTCAGTGTGTTACTTTAGATATATTTTTATATAGTTTTCTCTCTCCTTTTATTATATAAGAAGACTGGTCTCAGAGTTAAGCTTCTTAAATAAATCAGTGTAACCATCCATCAAATTTTGCTCAAGCTGTCACTAGAAATTCCACTGGTATATACAAGTGTTTCCACAATAACAGAAACACAGCAATCATGCCATATATATGGCATGTATTTAGAAAACGTTCCATAGAAGACTCTGATAATTTGTTTGACAGCTCCCTAAATATAAATCAGCACTGAATGCACAATGCCATTTCAGGTCTATTTGCATTCCAACCTTGGGATAGAAAGAAAACCTAGGTTTGAATGACAATTAAGATTTTTAATGTTGGTGTAAAGTAAAGTAGAACCACTCAAAAATATTTTAATAAGCTTATCAACCAGGAATGCCCTGCTATAACATTCTGAAAAGCCAAGACAATTAACACTTACAAACAAAAAGTAAAAGAAAGGAAAAGAAGGTATTAAGTATGGACTGATTAAGACACTTCAAATAAACCTGAGTTGTTGCCAGATTTTCTAGTGTTTTTTTGTTTGTTTGTTTGTTTGTTTTGTTTGTTTGTTTTTAAATGACATTAAGACTATTAAGTTTTATGTTGGCTATTTAAAATATATCATTTTAACAAATAAAGTCCTTGAACTACTTTTCTTCCTAATTAGAAATCTCTAAATATCCTTCTAACTAGAAGTTGTGGGGAAGAAGGAAGCCTAAACCTTATTGATCTACATGTCATTGTAAATTATGTTAAATTCAACAGAAAACAAGAGGGTTGATCATCATTCTCTGTGGCATATAGATGAACTACAGAAGATGTAACCTGAATTTTTCTTAAGGCATGAAAAAGCATGGCTTTGAGCGTTATTAACTTCAGTAGTTATCATATTCCTGTGATCAGAATGTACAAAAAAAAAAAAAAAAAAAAAAAAAAAAAAAAAAAAGGATGATGATAAAATCCTTAGTAATACATTAATTAATCCAGAGGTTATCCCTTTCTTTTACAATCCCCTCTAGCACACTGCCTCTGTCTGAATTTTAAACATGATGATCTTAGAGTCTGACCTGAATCACACATTTTAAACACAATATATCCTGAATAATAAATAGTATTGATGTGCATTAGTGTTTAAAATAAAGCAGATAATGCTTAGGGTCATGGATCTCCTCTTCATAGATATATTGGTATTGCATAAATGTTAGTTGAAGACTGCAATACACAGACAGAAGAGCAGCCTGTTCTAACCCTGAGATGTTCTGATACTGTCAGCCTGAATCAAATATAAGAGAACATTGCCCTGCTGTTTTAGATGTACTTGAGCATTTACCCTGTAGGTTTGAATGGCATGTTCAGTTACATTTATTCATTATTCTGGTAATCTGAAATAAGAAATATAACATTATATATATAAGGTGAAGACTTGGAAATAGTAGGCAATTTACATTGTCATTGGGGTGCCCTGTATCAAGGATGTCACCAATAGACTACCAAGCCTCATTCAGTCCACTGACTATTACCTGCTGCTGTTGTTTCACATCAGCACCAGTGATAAAGCAAGAACCAGTCTGAGGATTATCAAGAAGGATAACAGAGCCTTGGGAGCAGCAGTAAGGGACTCTGGAGCACAGGCAGTTTTTTCATCAGTCCTCCAGAATATCTTGAGGGAGCATGTCAAAATGATGGTCCGGACTCTTTTCAGTGGTGCTGAGTGATAGGATAAGAAGCAATGGGCACAAAGGAAATTCCATCTGAATATGAGGAAAAACTTCTTCATTGTGAGGATGATGGAGTAATGAAACAGTTTGCCCAGAGTTACTGTGGAGTCTCCTACCCTGGAGATATATAGAACATGCATGGACATGATCCTGTTGGATGTGCTCTAGGTTACCCTTCTTGAGCAGGGAGGTTTGATGAGATGATATCCAGAGGTCCCTTCCATCTTTAAATACTCTGTGATTCTGTGAATATAATTTCAAGGGATTTTATTTTATTTTTATTTTTTTGGAGAGTATGTGTAAGGAGAGAGTATCTACTCCGTTAAGGTTATTTGATCAAGGACCTTGTAAGAATGGGATAATAAGGAAATGGGAGAAGCAAAACATACAGGGGCACAGACCTGGCAATGGAGATAATATCAAGAAACAAACTAGGACAGTTACATCAACTGATAATGGTGGAGTGTGAGAATATTTATTTCAATAAGATCATCTGATTGAGAACCATGTAGAAGTAGTTTGGGAAGGAAAATGGGAGGCAATAAACAAAACATACAAAGGCATAGACCTGGAAAACACAGTGGAGACAACGACAATAAACATACCATTGGTGACATTTGTTGATGGTCTATCAAGAACTTGTAGGAATCATTTCAGAGAGGGATGACAGATTTTGCAGCTGATCGGGATACCAGCATAGGCGTCAAGTACTGACTGGATGGTACTATCCACACTCATGAAAGAATCTGTGAGGGTATAGGGGTCAAGGAGGAATGAAGAGGGGGTTAGGAAAGGGTATAAAAGGCACCAGTCACGTGTAAAATGGGAATGGCGTTTATGCTTGCCTGTCTGATCTGTGTGCTAATCACTGCAGTCACTCATATCTTTTTATCTTGTATCTTCTTATTAAATCCTTCCTCAACCACCTCTGTGTAGTCATCTTATGTGTGTTTATGATCTGAAAGACTAAGTGACAGCTTCTATGGGGAATCAGCATGAATCGATTTGGGGCCAGCTACTGGAGTCAGACCAGGGGTGTGGGCATCTCTGACATGTGGTGTCATATACTGGTGCCAGTGCTGTCTTTTAGTCACAGCCACGGGAGCAGAATCAGTGTGTGCCCCCAAACTAGCTACTGGGGTGCTTGGGGTGTGTGAGGGATTCAATACTGGCAGCTGGAGTGGGGCCACGTGTGACAGCTCATGTGCCTGGTGCCAGCTGCTGAGTGGATGAGTGGATGTTTCTTCCCCAAATCAGTGTGCATAAGGGTTGTGTGTGCGTTTTCTGGCAAACCTCATACTGGAGCAGCCAGTGAGTAGCAGACTTGTGGAGCAGGTGGGAGGGGCCAGGATTCAGGCAGGGGTGCTGGGCAGGCAGAGGGGCACCTGCAAGTGTGCATATACTGGTGGGCCTGGGGGGGGGGGGGGGGGGGTGCTTGTACCAGAGAGCTGGTGTTTGTGCCAGCCCAAGAGGAGGAGAGAACCTGGCTGTTGGTGATTTATTGTAAGTCTTGTGGGCAAACCAGGCAGTGCCTGGTTTGTGCTGGACCGTAACTTGCTGTGTCAGCAGCCTCTGCTTATGTTATCTGTATGTATGCCAATATGTGTGTCTGGGACAGGTGCTCAGCTTCCCTGCTAGTTGAACCTGCAAAGGGGAAGGTAACATCCATGTCCATTGGCCTGTAGCAGAGATGCTGGGTTTGGAATGGATTCTAGTATCTAGAAATCCTTGGACCTTGGACCTGCTGGAGGTAGCATCCACTTGAAACTTCTTTTAACAGTTTTTGTCAAGGTTTTTTTTTTTTTTTTTTTTTTTTTTTTTTTTTTTTTTTT
>CM021765.1:155899312-155928864 GCA_011076525.1 Nettapus auritus
CTTTGAGGAGGGGGAGTGAGAGAGCGGTTGTGGTGGAACTCGGCTGCCCACCCGAGTAAAACCATCACACTATCATCCAACATAGCACCAAAACAGTTTTCTTGTAATGTCAAGGAATTTAGCATGTTTCACATATTTGCTATATGACTACTGACTAAATCAGAGATCAGTGATATCAACCATAAATATGAGAATTGGAAGATTTAGGTAAATCAGTGACACCTCACCTGAGTCATGATGAATATATGACATATCTGTATGGGAGATAGGTCTAAGGCAATATGGCATTGCGAATCCAGATAGCACGTGACATTTTATGAAAGCTGACGTGAAGGTAACTGTGGAACTAGAACTACTGGGACCTATGAGGAACCTCTGAATAGTGTTGGTCTACTAGAGACAGGAACCTGAGAAACCTGGAAAATAGCATGGATTTAATAATCTATTTAGTCACTAAAGACTGAATGACACACTTGCACTTCTAGATTTTCACCATAATCAGTAGTCATTCAAACCCTGCCTAGAATGAGTATCCAGAAGAATACATATGAATATTAAAGGAAAAGGAAAAACAAACAAACAAATACAAACAAATACAAAAACAGAAACTGATACAACAGCAAAAAAGCTGAAGTGTAAATTTTTTATTCAATTCTGTCCATCATATTGTGTCTCATTTCTACTGCTGTTATTTTGAAATTTGTTTGAAGTACTATTAGGGTGTATTGGTAAAATACTCCATGTCTGAAACTGACAGTTTTATGCCACTCTTAGTTAACTTTGTACAGCCTTACCTTTTCCAAAAGCTTGAAAGGCATGAGTTTGAACTTGTGTTTGTGAGGAAAGATACACCAAGACTAAGACTTACAGGCAATTTAAGTCTTTGTAATACTTAGCAGCCTTCAACTTTCTGGAGAATGTACTCAAATATAGCAGAAAAAGGAGGAATTTATATGGATAAAAGTACATCAATCAGAAAAGTTTGTGGAAACATTAAAAAATAATTAATGGTCATTTTCTTCATTATAGCTGGGTGAAATAATGTTATGTCTGATACACAGTTCAGTATTGTATTGGTACACAGAATACTCATATATATATATAAAGGATAGAAAAAGCAAGCCACAAGCTTATGGTATCTCTTTTATGGTATCTCATTTTTAAAGTCTTGGATGATGGAGACCTACTTTTTTACTACTTTTTAGTTTTGGTAGTTTTAGAAAAATTGTGTTTCTTTACATCTTTGGATATCTTTCCTTTTGCAGACTTTGCAGAGAAGCAAGTTATATAAGAACTCATTAGGATAAATGAAGATTCCAGTTCATTTCTAATTAGTTACTCACAGGAAAAAAATTACTTGAGTACAGTATTTTAGTGTAAACACAGTGGTTTTATCTCTTTTTTTTTTTTTTTTATTTTTTTTTTTTTTTTTTACATTTACAATTATATAATAAAGTTAGACAAATTTTCTAAAGCATAAGAAAATCAGAGATGTAAAGAAATAGGAATATTCCTTTCCTCCTTCCCTTATTCTCATTTGAATCTTAAGTGTACAGAATAACTTAAGTTATACAGCTTATTGAAAAAGGAAAAAGAAAAAGAAAAAGAAAAAGAAAAAGAAAAAGAAAAAGAAAAAGAAAAGAGAAAAAGAAAAAAGAAAAAGAAAAGAAAAACGATGATGCCAAAATAATGGAGAAGAAAAAAAAAAATCAATCCAAATGTGTAAAAAATCCTCAAGCATACAAATGACATGCAAACAGGAAAGAGATTTAAAAAAATACAAATTCAAGCCTCCTATAAATTTTGTGTTTTTACTTATTAGTGCACTTATCTAGAGAACAAATAAATAATCTCTTTTTTATTGATTTATTTTGTATTTTGTAATATTTGATTCAAACAGCAAAGGTGAAATTGTATGTTCATGGAAAACAAAAACTGAAGAAGGAAATAATAATGGGGCTTGTTTACATAATTATTTATTTTTCCACAAAACATAAGTTATGAAAAATGCAATCTTATAAGTATGAATAAACAAATTCAATATAACATTTTCTTAGTGCTTTATAAGACAAAACTATTGCTAACTTTAGGACATATGTAATCTCTTGGGAAAAAAAAAAAAAAAAAAAAGACTTGGATTTTGTCTATTTATATATATATATATATATATAAATAAAAGATGGAGGCAGAAAATCTGCTGACCTGTGATCTGACTGCTGGATCATAAAAGACCCATCTCAGCTAGAAACAGCAAGTCTGAGATTGTGATACCAAACTTGGAGCACACAAATACACTGCTGTAGTAGCAAGTTTCTCAAACAATCTGCTGTTTTCCCTGCTGTTACTCAAAGACTGAAGTGAAGACTGCTGGCCTGCAAAAGAGCTCTGTAGCCATGTAAGTGCTGCTGTCATCACAGCAGTAGTAGGAAGCAGAGGTAGACGACAGGCAGAGAACACACAGCCTTGGGAACAACCTGTTTTGGGAACCTTAAGGAAAAATATACTAACTCCTCCTTTCTGATTTCAGGGTGGGTGTTTCTTCCAGTTACTTCTGGGCCAATATGCTCGGAAATTACTATTTAACCAGTGAATCAGACTTGTAGGAATTTGTTTTGTTATTCAAACCTGTTAAGTGTTTAGATATTTATTATTTGAAATCAATACATAGCGATATTGTCAAGAATCTATGTTTCCTGGGTTTGTTGCATCTTAATACCTTTTTAAAGTGAGTAAGCATACTAACCAGTGAACTGACAGCCTCTCTCTGTCTTTATTATGGTGAGTGCTGAAAGTATGGGGAAGAAAACCTTGGGATATCATGACACTTATATTAACATATACAAGGTATAATGGATCTAGCCAACAGCAACACTTATAGTTTTTATTTTTAGTTTGCTGAAAATTGCCAGCAAAAGTTCCAAAATCAGTTGCCTATTTATGACGAATTTAATCAGATTATTTTGCTATTGCAGAGAAGACAAATCCTTGACAATAATAACACAGCTTTAATTAATTAATTAATTAATTAATTTTATTTATTTAATTAATTTAATTAATTAATTAAATGTAATTACCTGAGATCATTCTAATATATGTGGATAAACCATTGACAGATTTCATGTCATATGAATAAGCCATTAAATAACAATAAAAAATAATAATCTGGTTGCAGTTTACAAAATTGTTAGGGTCAATTATATGACTTCTATTGACTTCAAAAACATTTCAAGATAGTATTATACCAGTGATGCATATCTTTTTGTTCTAAGCTTTGCTATTATTCTCTTAGTTCATCTGGTTATAATTTAAATGAATAGTAGCAACGTGTGCCTATTTAAAGACACATTTAGGTCAATTATTAGTTCCATTGTAGCTGTTGGCAATGAGGGGTAAAAGATACCAAAGGGTGAATTTCACTTTCTCAGAGTTTTCTTTCACAATATAGCTTGCACTGAAGGAGATAGTCAGTGTCAGGGTTTTTGACATCGTGAACATGAAGATACGCTCATTTTTCAGTTGGACTTTGGGTTCCTTAAGGCTTTACACAATTATTTTTGCCATGTATAATCCATCAACTGCCTCTTTTCACTCTCAAAAAATTCAGTCTTCTTATTTCTGCCTAATAAGAATGTTGTTAAATGCATACTTTTCTTCAAAACCTATTTTTTTTCTTTATAGCACGCCTGAAGTTCAGCCAAAGTTGTGATTATAATTTTCTTCAGCCTTTTTTTTTTTTTTTTTTTGGCTTCTTAACTCTTATTGTATTCATGTTGATCCATGCAAAATTTATCTTAATTCACCTTTTCTTTTGTATTCAGGACATCATAAAGTTTAGGCCTTTTTTTTTTTTTTTTTTTTTTTTTTTTTTTTAGGTGGGGTGTTGTTGTATTTTTATTTCACCAGACTGTTGCACTACTAATCATATGCTTTCCTGAAATCTCAGTAGGACTTATGGAATGCCTCCTCTTGTAATTAATACTTTGTATATCCATGAAGGTCTTCTATTTTAAGCTGGACTACTCCTAGGAAAACTGTAAATACTCAGCCCTCATCTAAAAAGTGACCTGGAAAGGAAAGCTGATTGTTGTGGTAGTAAATTGGGAATTATTTATCAATTTGTCTATAAACAAAAAATAACACTGTTTTTGAATGATTCATATGTATATGCCAGGAATTTTGTATTTGTATTTAAATGGAAATATCCTGATTAGACTTTTATTAAAGAGGGTACTGTATTGACTGTAAATATTGTAAAATACATTAAAGGGTGTTATACTATTCAAGGACAGAGGACCAGAAACTGATGTACCTACCAGTTAAATAATTTGTTTCTCTCTGTGAAACAAAGAACCACACCCCAGAATATTATGTGCTCAGTGAAAGGTACAGGATTTGTTTTGAAGGGACATAATCTTACTCCATATTTAGTTCTGGTGTTAAAGAAAAATAAGTAAAATAGAACTGTAATTAATATAGATTTTGGTTGCATGGCTATAACCCAGGACACAGTCAAAATAAACTTTGCAACCAACCCTCCCTTGTTTCCTGGAAAAGCCAGTAGCTCATGTATTAAGCCATGAAGTACAAATTAGATGTGAAAGATATGGAGCTGTGCAATAAAAGCTCTGTGGCAACAATCATTTTCTTGTATAACTGCTCAAAGAAATACATTTTTAAAATCCGTGTCAATATGTGACTGTGAACAAACTACCCCTTATATGTAAAAGCTATGTACTTGTGATGGTTTTACTTGGGTGGGCAGCCGAGTTCCACCACAACCGCTCTCTCACTCCCCCTCCTCAAAGAGGAGCGAGGAGAAAAGACGATGAAAGGGGCTCAAGTGTTGAGATAAGGACAAGGAGACTGCACAATAATTACCGTGACGGGCAAAACAGACTCAGCATAGAGAGAAAGTAAGATTTATTGCTTATTACTAACAAGCTAGAGAAGTGAGAAACAAAGGAAAGAAACCAAAAGCACCTTCCCCCCCATTTACTCTCTTCCACCTTCTCCCCCCAAGTGGTGCAGGGGAACGGGTGAATGGGGGTTATGGTCACTCTACAGCACTTCTTCTCTGCCGCTCCTTCTCGGTCACTCTTGTCCCCTGTGCTGTGGGGTTCCACCCACGGGATGCAGTCCTTGCTGAACTGATCCAGCGTGGACTGTCCACAGGCAGCAGCTCTTCAAGAACTGCTCCATATATGGGTCCGTACCACGGGGTCCATCCCTTTGGAGCAAACTGCTCCAACCTGGGTCCCCCACGGGCAGCAGCTCCTGCCGGGTCACCTGCTCCTGCGTGGTCTCCCCTCCACGGGCTGCAGGTCCGGCCCGGAATCTGCTCCGGCAGGGGTCTTCCACAGGCCGCAGTCTCCTTCGGGGCACAGGCTCCACCGTGGTCTCCTCCACGGGCTGCAGCGTGGAACCCTGCTCCACCGTGGTACTCCATGGGCTGCAGGGGGACATCCTGCATCACCATGATCCTCACCACAGGCCGCAGGGGACTTCTGCTCCGGCGCCTGGAGCACCTCTCCCCCTCCTTCTTCACTGACCTTGGCGCCCACAAGGCTGTTTCTCACTCCTCTCACCCTCCCAGCTGCTGAGTGGCGCAGCGATTTTTTCCCTGTCTTAAATATGCTCTCACAGAGGCGCAAAACAACATCGCTTATTGGCTCAGCTCTGGTCAGCAGTGGGGCCCTTACCAAACATGGGGCAGCTTCTAGATCCTTCTCACAGAAGCCACCCCTATGCCCTCCCTGCTACCAAAACCTTGCCACGTAAACCCACTACAGTACTGTTTCAAAAATTAAGTATTTCACCGAATTATGGATCTAAAGCTTGATGATTGTCCAAACAAACAGGTACACAGTGAAAACATTAAGGTATATTTATCATTATAAGTTTTATTATGCTTAATGAAAACCCCTAAACAAATTTTTGTCTTTAAGAAACATAGCTTAATCTATATAAAAGAATTTCAGTGCTAAGTAGATGTTGTTTAGATATTTTAATTTTTGATGTATGCAATGTAACTACAGCCTTAATTTTGTAAGAAGCTTTTTAAAAAGGAATATGCATAACTGTCTGCCTAACTTATGTCTAAATGTTATCTGTCTACTGTACCTGTTACCCTAAGCAACAGTAGAATTCCCTCTGAAGTTTTAATTTCTCTGAAAGTATTTGCCACAACAATTTTACACATGAAACCAAATTACATTGCAACATGAATTGATATAGAGGTCCGTTTCTTTTCCTAGCACACAGAAAAATAAAATCTAAAGCTAAGAAATTAGTTCAGACTAGTCAATTCTAATTGTTATTTAATTGTTAAACTTTGGGAGGATTAATTTATTTTCATGTGTGCTTACTAGGAGGATCCATTCTATGTTATATTAAGTGCCTAAAAGCTAATGAGTATATATATATATATATGGTTTGTTTGTTTGTTTGTTTGTTTGGAGCTGTTATCTGGGATTTCTCTATATTAGGATTGTACTCTGGGAAAAAAAAATAAAAAATAAAAATAAAAATTCCTGTATGCAAAAATAAGAATTATATCTAAGATGTCTAAGGTATGTAGGATGAACTGTAATCATTGTAGAATCATAGAAGATCCCAAGTTTGAAGGGACCCATGGGGATCATCAAGTTCAACTCCTGACACTGCACAGGTCTACCCAAAAGTTTAGATGATGTTACGGTGCACAGTCCAATCGCTTCTTAAATTCAGACAGGCTTGGTGCAGTGACTACTTCACTGGGAAGCCCGTACCAGTGTGCAACCACCCTCTTGGTTAAAAACCTCTTCCTGATGCCCAGCCTAAATTTCCCCTGCCTCAGCTTAACACCATTCCTTTGAGTCTTATCACTGGTGATTATGGAGAATAGGTTACCTGTCTCTCCACTCCCCTTTGCGAGGAAGTTGTAGACTGCAATGAGGTCCTCCCTCAGCCTCCTCTTCTCCAGGCTGAACAGGCCCAGTGACCTCAGCCACTCCTCATATGTCTTCCTCTCCAGGCCCTTCACCATCTTCGTCACCCTCCTCTGGACACTCTCCAACAGTTGAATGTCCTTTTTGTACTGTGGTGCCCAGAACTGCACACAGTACTCGAGGTGAGGCCACACCAGCGCAGAGTAGAGCGGGAAGAGATGTTTATATTAAAAGTAGATGTTTGTGGTAGATGTTTATATTAAAATAGGACAAAGGTTAATCTCAACTTTAGCATACTTTCTGGGATACCGTATCTATTTCCTCTGTTCTTAATGGGCCTAAAAAAATAAGAACTAATGCATGACTTACATTGTTAATGAACACCTTGTGGTGGTTTTACTCGGGTGGGTGGCCAAGTTCCACCACAACCGCTCTCTCACTCCCTCTCCTCAAAGAGGAGCGAGGAGAAAAGACGATGAAAGGGGCTCAAGGGTTGAGATAAGGACAAGGAGATCGTGCAATAATTATATCTATATATATATATAATAATAACACTATGAAATCAGTCCCACTCTATATTATCTATATAGTCAGCAGTCCACAGAAGGAAGTAGATACCTTTACAAGCTTCTGGCAGAACAGACAAAGAAGCAAACCAAAAAAAACAAAACCACTGAAATTTAGGTAAAAATTCCATGCGAATAGGATCCTCCCCATGATATGTTTTAAATATCTGTCTCGATTAAATAGTGAAGATCAAGGAATCTTTTTGAAAGTAATATAGTTTCAAAAGATAGCAACAGTTTTCATGCAGGCTTGATGTTTAAATTGGATCTCACTTATATTTCAGCAACTTACCTTTTTACTCTTTTTACATTACATTGCACATGGCAACATATTAAAATATTTTCACACTATCTAATCAGAGTCTGGGATAATTAATATTATCACAGCTGCGGACCACATATATGACTTTATTTATTTATTTATTTATTTGTTTGTTTGTTTGTAGATTAGAACTTATTTCACTCATTTAACTGGAAATCTCAGTTGCACTGTGTATTAAAAATTGAAACCCTAACTTCTCTATACAGTTTAGCAGTTATTAAAAACAAAACAAAAAACAACTTTGCAGCATATTCCTATTATTTGTGAGCTCTAGGTCAGACTAAGATTGCTAAAAATAGCAATGCTATGAAAGCAACAGATTAATTTACAGGAAATAATATAACTCGTCATCTCCTTGTTTCTTATGTACACTTATGACTGACATTTTAAAAGGTAGGGAACATAGAAAAGATGTTGAGCTCAAAATTCTTTAGAACATCAGTAAACTATAAAAAGGCAACTAAAGAAGCAAACAGAATATTAGGTATTATTATTGAAAGGACAGTGAACAAACCAAAAAACATTACTGTGCAACTGAGTAAGTTCATCGATCACCTTTATGTTGACTACATATGATTTTGGAGAGCTGAATAATAAAAGAAGAAAAGATCAGGAACAAATGAATGAATGAACGAAAGAAAGAAAGAAAGGAAGGAAGATGTGGTTAATAACAATTAACATTTTGGTTGGTGTTCAACTGTAGGTGATTCTTCAGTTCAGATGAGATATCTGAGGCATACACAATACGTGCTTATATAATCAGGAACTGTATACAGAAGATAAACCAGATACTGATATATGCTATGTCACACAGTGCAAGAACTTGACGATATTATATAACTGGGTCTTAAAACAAATTTGAGTAGTTTTTCACATATAGTACCTGCATAATCTGCTTCTGGTGCATTTTTCCAGATTTGTCCAGATATGAACAGTATGAATCTTTAAGAAAAATAAGAAAAAAAATAATGATAAATAAGTCGGCCACACCATATGATTCAGAAGGTCTCTTAACTTTTTATTCAAATAAATAAATAAACAGAGTGTCTGGTTTTACTCATCCCTAAAAATGCTATATGACCTCCAACAAGATTTGCTCTGGCCTACTTCTTAGGCTTAAACTAAAACTATATCTGAATATTTTCCTGTGCACAACAGTGACCACTGTGTTTCTGAACAAATATTTGAAACATAAAAGCAGTCCCACCTGGTACTGGTTGCAGTTGTCTGACAGAGAATGCCAGCTATCCTGATTTACTATAAGAAACGCAGCAATTCAAACTATAATAGCTTTCTTCAGGAAATATCTTACCATATTTTTTTGTCTTCTGTTATATATATATATATATATATTATATAATATATATCATATATTTATTTATATATATATTCCTATATATATATATACACATATATTTAGGAATGTTATTGCTATTCTGTTTCTTTTTCCACTTCTTTTAAGCGTTTCATGAAATTTCTAATTACTTATAGAGGACTGTAGGTTATAACAGAATGTCTCATTGTGATACACCCAGTCTTTTTAATGGAAAATTACATTTGCTGGGGAGTTTTTGGCCTGTTGTAAGGAAAAGGTTCACTCCATCACATTGTTAGACATTCTAGCAGATGACAAAGATAGACAAAATGAACACAAAAGTTACTCCCTAGTACTTCTTTTTATGTCTTTCATCTATTTAGTCTTTCCCCTCATTAATTCTACATATTTTTTTCTATCCATTCATGCAGCTGCAATAAGAAATGTTCCCTTTTCCAAGATAATTTTGAATTTCAGCCAACAGTCTCCACCTGTATTCTTGACCTTTCTCTTCTATGCACACACAGTAGAAGAGGAACTGTTAGAAGATAAGTCTCTTCACAAATGCAATGGTAATTTTCCCAGTTACATACCACTTTTTAAGATGCCTCCCTAAAGCATTTACTAAGTAGGTTAAAAATAATTATGATTATAATAATATTTTTAAAAAACAACAACAACAACTATTTTCCTAGACTCTTCTAGTTTGCTTTATTTCCAGAAATCAGGTATGACATACGCTAATTATCCTTCTAATGCTACTAATTTATTTATTTGTTTTAGCTTGTTTCAATATGAACTTCCTTGAGTAATATATAAAATAAATTTCAGCAGATTGCTTGAACTAGATAACGGGGTTAGTATACAATTCTTCATTCTATTTGCTGGTAGAGTTATATGTTCTCTGCTGTTTTTAACACTGGAAGGTAACTTCTCAGACAATGATTATTATTATTAATGATAATAATGATGATGAAAATAATATTAATGACAATAACAACAACAACAACTAATATTGCAACCTCCCATGATTTCATCGGCCTGTAATTTAGGATGAAGTAAATTCCAGTGAATACAATATAGCTATCCAACCAGAAGAACAAAGAGCAAAAAGAATCATAGAATCATAGATGATGAAATAGATGAGATATCAGTATCAAGACGTCCATTTAAACTCATGATTCAGTCTTTGCAGACCGACACATTGTCGAGATAATCATTCTCTTGCAGTCCATTGCATATATAAGAAACAGTTGTGCTTCAAGTAAAGGTTGAGGAGACTTTCTAGAAATAATATATAGGTATATTAGGGAACTGTGAGAAACTCTATACAAGTTGCTCTTCTTCAAAAGTGTCCTTGAGGAAATTAACCTGTTTACCTATTTTCCAATAGAATTACACCAGCATCAAGAAATGATGATAAAGATCTACATAGCTTATTAGGGTAGCAATCATATATTATCAGAAATAAGGCATCAAATCTAGACATTGAGACAAGGATTGATCATATCCCAGCTTCCATTATTTTAAAGTGAAACATCTAGTTTAAAGTATTTTAACAGATTCTCTTCAAAATGAGTGAAGTTGAATTGCCTGGACAATCTTATTACCTAGAACAGATTCATTTTCCCACTGGAGTCACCTCTGTCTCCAATAGCTACAAAAGGACCTCAATTGGTATAGCTCAGAACCACACATTATATACACTAATATATATGTATGTATACATATATGTATATATATATGTATACATATATATATATATATAAAGAGTTGTGTGAAAGCAAATTCTATCTCAGAAGTATTACATCTACCTGCTGAGGTCAGATAGTCCAGCAGTGAAAATATCCATATAGATTAGTTCTTAAGTAATTGTGCTACATATCCAGCATACCTGTTTTACAGTCTCAGTCAGAGCTGAATCGTTTAAAATTGTGCATTTAATTTCCGACAGCTGCAATAATTTTTCCTAAGGTCCAAAATAATAAGTCAAGTTTTACATCCCCAGATTTCATAATAAATCTGTAAAGAAGCTCTAAGAATTGCTATTTTGCTCAAAGAAAGTTTTCAATCCTTGTTTGCAACATCAACTTCCTAGTAATAAGGTAATATTCCACTAAACATCATTTATCAAAGTGTTAGTTTTTTTTGTCTTCTCACTTACAGAAAAAAAATAAAAATAAAAATAAAAATAAATTATCCTGCAACATGAACTATACTGAAGGGCTAATGCCAAAACAGAACAGGAAGATGAAGCTAGTCATTCGTGACTTGAACAGAGTGATCTGCATCAAAATGATACAGACATTCAGAGATTATAGGCAGTTAAAAAAAAAAAAAAAAAAAAAAAAAGTAATAAAATATGCCTCAAAAAGAATGAATTCCTATATCTGCATATATATTTCACTGTGGGGAAACTAATGATTTTTCTGTTTGCTCTATCCTTCTGTCTGCCCTGTTGGAGTGAGGACAACAGTAGTGACATAGCCTAAGGTAGGCTTCAGGCAATAGGAATAATTCTAGCAACACCAGGGACCTCCTCTGGTGTTTGATGAGTGGCTACATATTTGAATGTGTTGTCCTTTGCTCTGGATCCTTTACAAACACTCACACCTCTCTTTCATTGTCATGCCTCACTCTCTTCTGTTTATTTTTCTTTTTACTATGCTGTTGTTATATCTAACTGTCTTCACTGCTCATATAAGTATTCTGCCATGTCTTCTGCTATGATGTTCACTTTGCTACATATTTTAATGCCAAACAAATTGTGCAGGGTAATGTAAAAAGCAGGGACCTCATAATAAATAAAACACGGTTGAAAGGGTCTCACCTCTAATGTATGCACACAAACAAGGAAGGGCCTATAGGACAAGATAAGGGAGAAAGCTCTCATACATTCTCTGGAAATGTGCATAACTGGATGTGTCTTTGAAGTGCTTGTATACCAGTGTGTGTATAGAGGGAACAAACAGGAGATATTAGAGATATGCCTGTAGTTGCAGAGCTAATATCTCACTTAGATAACAGAACTATGGTGGAATAGCTGGCATGATTGGTGTGCTGTAGTAGATGGTCTCTTTTGGAAGGACAGCCTAGGATAATGAAGAAAGGGATCTGCCATTTATGTGGCAGAGCATCATGACTGTATGGAGATCTGCCTTGGGTCACATGAGAAGCCATATTGTAGAATCATGGAATCATGGAATCATTGAAAGGTTTAGGTTGGAATTATGGTCACTTCGTTCAAACTCCCCTGCTTTGGGCAGGGACACCTTCCACTAGACCAGGTTGCTCAAAGCCCCATCCAACCTGGCCTTGAACACTTTCAGGGATGGAGCATTCACAACTTTGGGCAACTTGTTGCAGTGCTCCACCACCCTCATAGTGAAGTATTTTTTTCCAAATATATATTTTAAATGTAATCTCTTTTATTTTAAATTAATTACTCCGTGTCCTATCACTACATTCCCTGACAAAGAGTCCCTCTCCACCTTTCCTGTAGGCCCCTTTAGATACTGGAAGGCCACTATGAAATCCTTCTCTTCTCCAAGTTAAATAACCCCAGCTCCCTCAGCCTTTCTTCATAGGAGAGGTGCTACAGCCCTCTGATCATTTTTGTGGCCCTCCTCTGCACGCGCTCTAACAAGTCCATGTCTTTCTTGTGCTGGGAGCCCCAGAGCTGAATGCAGATAAATTCAGATGAAAGTTTATGGGTTGGGATTGCTGGAAAGACCAGCTCAAGTGATGTTGTGGTGAGTGTCTGCTACAGACCACATAATCAGGAAGAAGTAACTGAAGCCTTTTTTAGACAACTGGATGAAGTCCCATGTTTGCAAACCCTGTTCCTCATAATGGACTTGGACCTCCTCCATACCTGCTGGAAAGGAAACACAGCAGGACAATTGATGACAATTTCCAGATACAGGTGATCAAGGAGCTAATGATAGGAGATACTATCTTAAATCTGAAACTTACAAAAAAGGAAGAACTGGATGGGGATGTGAAAGTTAGGGCTGGCCTTAGCTACACTAACCATGAGTTAGTGGAGTTCAGTATCTTGAGTGCAGAAAACATAGCATATAGCAAGATGACAACCCTGGACTTCAGAAGAGACTTTGGCTTCTTCAGGGATCTGCTTGGAAGAACCCAGAGGATATTGTCTTGGATAGAATATGGGTACAGCTCTTTGATTTTCAAAGATCACCTTTGCAAACTCAAGAATGGTCCATCCCAATGAGCAGGAAATCAAGCACTGAAGCAGGCAAGAAACATACATGGATGAAAAAGGAGCTCCTGACAAACTTCAGTCATTAAAGGAATGCATGCAGTGCCCCCCTCCAGCCCCGGCCAATGCCCCCAAATTAATTGTTCATCATGATGTCAAATGGTATGGAACACCCCTTTGGACAGTTTGGGTCAGCTGTCCTGCGTCTGTCCCCTCCCAGCTCCCGCTGCACCACCAGCCTGCCCACTGGCAGGGCTATATGAGAAACTGAAAAGTCCTTGGCTTAGTGAAACGCTGCTCTGCTACAATTAAAACATCAATGTGTTATTAACATTATTCTCATCTTAGATCCAAAACAGAGCACCATATTAACTACTAGGAGGAAAATTAACTCTCTCTTAGCCAAAACCAGGACAGTAGAACTATGTAAATTAATGAGGCAATGTGCTGGAGAAGGGGGAGCAGGGAGGAGCAAAGAGGGTGTTAGACAGAAAGTATAAAAGGGGCCAGTTTCATGTACTATAGGGCTGGTCAGTATGCTTGTCTGGCTGAGCCCTGTGCCATACCACCACTGTTTTATCATCTTGAATTAAATATTTAACTATCTCACTTTCTATTCCATGTGTGTGAGAATTAAAGTTCTGTTTTTGCAGTAGAAAACTCTGCTAACCTTGCTTATTCAAAAGTGATTGCACAGGCATAACAGTATGTTAAGCAGATAAGGGGACAATGAAGGTCTTGCTTTCCCAAGGAGGATGTTTAAGGAAAACAAGACAAGAAGTTGCAGAATCAGAAAAAAAAAAAATAATAAATAATAAATAAATAAATAAATAAATAAATGGGTCCCTCCAGCCACAAGAGAAGAAAAAAATTAAAAAGGGAGAAAAGAAGAAATTAAAGGTTGGTCAAATAAAATTGTATATGTATCGTACAGTAACAAGCATCGAGTAGGTTGTGAACCTGTAGTACTCAGCCGATGAGGAAATGGGAGTAATCAAGTGTCGGGTAATAGGAGATACAAGGTTATGATACACTACTGCTGCACTCTCCTGCTAACAGGAAACCCACCACTGCAATCATGAATAAAAATGCTACTTCACCGAGATCTTCACCTGAGGCCATGTTATTGGCTACAGATTGTTTCTCACATGTATATGTGTGCTGCAAGGACTATGTAACATTTTCTGGTGAGACCTGTGTGAGTGGAAATTGGGTCTGGCTGCTGGAGCCAGATGGGGGGTTTTGGTGCCCCTGGCCTGTGGTGATAACTACTGGAGTGAGCAGGGTCTCAGCATCAGCTTTTGGAGGTATTGGGGGTCTTTAACCTCCAGACTCTGGGGTGGGAACAGCATGAGTCCCCAAACCAGCTAACACAGGGGCCAGCATAAGTGAGGCTTGTGTGGGGCTCAACACTAGCAGATGGAGGAGGTTTGAAGTTCACAGCCCAAGTGCCTGGTGCCAGCTGCTGGAGGAGGCACAAGTATCTGCATCTTCCACAACCTGTTGTGCATGGAGTATGCATATGCACATTGGCAAGCTTCAAGCTGGACCAGATGATAAGTAAGAGATCCTGGGTGTGGGCTGGGGTATCAGGTAGGCAAGGGTCCAGGTATTTTGGTAGACCTGTGAATGCAGGTTGTCTGTGGGACAAGTGTTTGTTTTTGTATATGCAGCTGGCACCAAGATGGAGGGTCTGGTGAGCAGGGGAACCATGGGGTGGGGGAGAGGGGGCAGAATACTGGTAAGGGTCTTGGGCAGGCAGAGGTGCTGTGCTGGTGCTCAGGGCATCTGTATGCTGGTGAGCCTGAAGTTGTCACATGAGTGCTTGCACCAGGGACCTGCTGCCTCTGCTAGCCTGAGAGGAGGAGAGGACCTGGCTGGCTGTGCTTGGGTGCTATTGAAGATGGTACCTTTTCCGTGGCAGTCTGTTTAACAGCCTATGTCTGTACTCCGTGTGTATCTCTCCTGTATGAAGGACAAGAATATTTTAGGAAATAGCCACCATGGATTTTTAAAGGACAAATCATGCCTGACTAAGCTGATGGCCTTCTACAAAGAAATAACTGTCTCTGTGGACAAGGGAAGAACAGTTAATGTTTTTGCCTTGACTTTAGTGAGACTTTCAACACTGCCTTCAATAACACATTTCAGACAAATGGAAGAAGTATAGATAAGATAAATGGGCAGCAATGTGAACTGACAGCTGGCTGAACTGTTGGGCACAAATTGTTTTGGTCAGCAGAAAAAAAGTCTGTCTGGAGTCCAGTCAATGTTGTTGTATTTCAGAGTTCAACACCGAAACTAGTACTCTAATTTCTTCACTAATGACCTGGATGTTGGGATAAGGTGCACTGTCAAAACATTTGCAGCTGGTATAAGACTCCATGGAGTGATTCATGCACCAGATGGTTGTGCTGTCATTCAGTGAGACCATGACAGTCTGGAGAAATGGGCCAACAGGAAGAGAGGGATTTTAGCAATCTATATAAATGTCTGATGGGGGTGTATAAAGAAGAGAGAGACAGTCTCTCCCGGTGATAAGTGCCTGGTGCTTGGATGATGGTCAGCAAGCATGTGATGAAATACAGGAATTCCCACTTCATTTTAAGGAAAAAAAAAAAAAGAAAAAAAAAAGAAAAAAAAAAAAGAAAAAAAAAGGTTTTTAATTATTATTCCAATTAATTATTATTCTAAGTGTGATTGAACAGCGGAACAGGTTTCCCAGTTAAGCTGTAGTCTCCATCCTTGGAGATATTCAGAACATGACTGAACATAGTCCTGAGCAACCTACTCTCATTGACTCCCAGGAGGGCTTTGGACTAGGTGACCTCTAGGTCACTTCCAACCTAAACTACTTTGTAGTGATATTACATAATCATGCAGCTTCCAAGTCTACTTTATCTAGAGAATGTGTGATTAGGGGGATAATCACAATTCTGAGAATTATTGCATTGATGATTATAGCATTCACTCTACATCCTATAATACAAACATGTGAATTACTCACGGCCATGGAAATGTATTCTTTACAGTCACAGACTTGTTCACCAGCCTAGTCTACAAGGGAGATACATAAAAAAAAGAAGAAAATTGAATTAATAATCCACTCTGGTGTATTGGTTTTGAACCCAAAGAAAAGTGAGAAACTTTCATTCTGAATTACTTTTTTTTTGGTGTGTGTGTATGAAAGAAAAACAAAACAAAAAGAATCAAATCAGAGGAAGCCATTTCCGCAGGGGAGAGCACACTGCATGTATTTTCAATAGCATGATACATTTGAACTGAACATTACAAAGCTGTTTATTTATTTATTTATTTATTTATAAGTAAAATGCAAATGAAAAAGGAAATAAAACCACTGCATACACAATATTCACAAAATAAAAGAGAATTATTTGGACAGAGCAGAACAGAAACATCTGGTACCCTTGGGTCTCATTCCAGGCATTGTTTATTTTAATTTTAATTATTTTTTTGTTTCTTTCCACTTTCCCTTTTTTTTTTTTTTTTTTTTTTCTGTTCCCAAAGATGCAGGGATATGCAGAGATATACCAGGTATAGCAGTCACAAATACTTGCAGGATATCATATGCCAATTTACTATTTATACAAAAAACAGTGAATCAGGAAAAGATGTTTCCTAAATATTGCTTATTATTGTTATTAAATTACCTCCAAACAATAAAACAAAAAGTGATAACTACAATGTAACTTTTTTCCCCTGTTTTATTCTTAGTCCTAATGCAAATCTGCTAAGAAAGTCTCTATAACAGTGAATAGTGGAGGCATATCTCTATAATAGTTAGGCATTTTTATTTTATTTCATTTTATTTTACTTTGTTTTGTGTTAATTTTGTTTTAATTTTGTTTAATTTTGTTTTATTTTGTTTCTGATGTCACAGTATCTGCAAATATACCTGAAGATGAACGTGGTTTTGGGAGACACCATCTTTGTTTCTGTTGTAATGAAACTATAAAGAAACAATTATTCCAATTGAACTACTTCTGTTTTTTGTTGTCGTTGTTGTTGTTGTTTTGTTTTGTTTTGTTTTGTTTTCAGTCTTAGAAGAAATGGTGGTATGGCTGAGGACAAGTCCAGAAATGTTTGGTGAATGAATGAGAGGAATGAAGCTACTGATAATGCAGTTATAGGTAGCCACCAGTCTACAGAGGATGATGCCATCACAGACAAGTTGGAAGGACATCACTGACTTCTGGGATCAGTTGACAGGCTGAGCCTCTCTTCCGCCCTCCCACTGCCCCCACATCGGAAGCCTACTGGGTGAGATCTGAACTCTAGATTATACAGACTTAATCCCTGGGAAACCTAGCATTCTCTATAGAGTTGTTTCATAACTTAGCACGTGTAGTTGATTGGGTTTGTCATATTCTTGGTATTTACACATGCTTTACAGGCAGTGTATTTATCACCAGCAATCCAAAAAACTCCTGTTTCTTCAATAAACTACATCAGTCATTTACTAGACTGAAAGTGTATTGCACTATTTGAGAATCTGTGATTGTGATTAATGCAACTGGATTTATAGTACTGCAATATTGTGCTATTTGTGCATCTATGATCATGATAATTTAATATATTGAATGTGACCAGATTTATAGTGCCAAATTGGGCATTATTCAGAAACTAAGCCCAGCCACCCCAGGTCCCTCTGATATCTGAAGGCAAGCTGGAATGCAAGGGGGTTTAGGTCCTGCCAAACTTTCTTCCCCTTTAACGCAACAATATGTTCACAGAGATTCTACCCCAGATACCTGAGGTATAACAGCAAAGACATCCAAAAGTTCCTTATAGGAACTTATATTCCTAGGGATATGCTGTCCAGGATATTCCTGTGCTTCCAAAGCTATTTATCTTCTTGCTGCTTTTGGCAATCCTCTTGCCTGTATATTCAAGAAAATGTTCTGTGTATTTGCGGCCCCTTGCAATTACCTTATTCTTTGTTCTTTATCTTGCAAACATTATTTGGGTCACTTTTGACTTGTTTTACCCTTTCTTCTGCAAGCAGCTACAAAAATCTTTACCCCTTTAGTATTTACATTGCTCACATACTTGCATAAAATGTTTATGTGTAATGTTTAGCTATGCTACATTGTTACAAAATACTTATATACTGTCATTGGTTATAATATTTTACTATGATTAGATTTGGTTTTAAACCAGTCATCTAATCCAGATCACTACACTTATAATTTATAGGTATCACAGGCCTCTGTTTTGGATCATTTAAAATATATATTTATTTATTTATTTAAATCTATCTATTCTCTTGTTTTTCTCAGGATTTTCAGTTCCACAGTCTTATGGTTACTACAGTCAAGATTGCCCTTGACCTTCACATCTTCAGCAGTTCTTCTTCATTTGTGGCTAAAAACTCCAGCAATGTTTGTCAGTCAGTTTGTCAGTTTGTCCAGGTATCTCTTATGCTGCTTGTACCATGCATGCCCTGTTACCTTTTGAGTAGATATCTGCAATTGTGAATTTTTATTTCAGTTGTACAAGACACACTGGGCACAGACTAGAATGGAAGAGATTCTACCTAAACATCAGGAAATACTTCTTTACTAGGCAGGTGGCTGAGCACTGGCACATGTTGTCCAGAGAGGCTGTGGAGCCTCCCTCCTTGGAGATCTTCAAAAGCCATTTGGACATGGTCCTGGGCAACCTGCTCCAGGTGTCCCTGACTGAGCAGGGGTGGGTAGGACCAGATGATCTCCAGAGATTCCTTCCAACCTTAACCATTCTGTGAACAGAATGGACTTCTTGCATTTTATTTTTATTTTTCTCTTCAACTAATCAGGTGACTCAAATTGTGGTCTGCTAGTGTATATGTGTATATACAAACACATCCCATAGTAGCTGGTCTTTAACAATCCACCTATATAGCTGCTTGCCTCAGCACCTTCTGGTCTACCCAGGTGCCGGTGATTGGACCTATAAGCCTGGAAGTCCACACTCCCATCCTGCTTGCTTAGACCTCTTAGACTATTTGTTAGCTGTTGTAGCTTGAAATTAACCTGTGTTCACACATATTCAGAATAAAACATGCATCCACACAGAAAATAGGTAAAAGTAGGATCTAATAAGAATACATGAAAGACTGCAGTGAACAATAAAACATACATAATGACCAGCAAACCATTAGAACTCTACAGGCTAATTTAGTCTCTTGTCCTCTATTTTCCAACATTTATTTCTTCCTAATTCACTTTGACCATTCCCTTTCAATGTCTTTTGTCCATCTCCTGAATATATCTCATAAGTTACCCACACTCTTTCAATCTGCTTAAAAAAAGTTCCAAAACATTTCAAGCACAGTCCAAAAATGTTCCCTCTCCTGCATCATGTATATAGCCCTGTAGGAAATAACTTCTTCAGTCTGTAAGGCAGTCAGGGAGGGCTTGTTTGGTGAAATCCTTCTAGGCTGTCTCATGTCAGTTACAACCATCTTTGCTCTCCTGGGAGCAGCCTGGTCAGGAAGATGCTCTATTTTCATCAGTCAGGTGACTTGTGTTCCCTTGTTCCCCCTGGGCTCTGTGTTAGGGTGTGTTCCTCCACACAGGCCAGCAGTCACTACAATCCACGTCCAAGTGGAGGCTGGTGACAAGTGGTATACCGCAGTGGCCTGTCCTTGGACCAGTGCTCTTTAGTATAGACTGGGATGGATTGAACCCTCAGGAAGTTTGCAGATGACGCCTGGCTGAGTGGTGCAGTTGATATGATAGAAGGAAGGGATGCCATCCAAAGGGACCTGGGCAGACTGGAGAAGTGTGCCCATGTGAACCTAATGAGGTTCAACAAGTCTAAATGCAAGGTGCTGCACCTGGGCCGTGGCAACCCTGGACATGAGTGCAGGTGAGGAGAAGAACTAATTTAGAGCAGCCCTTTGGAGAAGGACTTAGGGGTTTGGGTGGATGAAAAGCTTGACACGAGCCATCAGTGTGTGGTTGCAGCCCAGAAGGCCAACTGCATCCTGGGCTGCATCAACAGAGGATTGGCCAGCAGGTTGCGGGAGGTGATTGTCCCCCTCTACTCTGACCTTGTGAGATATTACCTGGAGTGCTGCGTCCAGGTCTGGGGTTCCCAGTTCAAGAAAGGTCTTGATCTGTTAGAACAGGTATAGAGGAGGGTTGCAAATCTGATCAGAGGGCTGAAGCACTTCTCCTCTGAAGAAAAGCTGAGAAAGAAATGGGGCTAGTCAACTTGGAGCAAACAAGGCCCTGGGATGACCCCATAGCAGACTTTCAATATTTAAAGGAGGCTTATAAAAAGGATGGAGAAAGTACTCAAGTAGATAATGACAGGACAAGGGGGAATATTTTTTAAACTAAATGAGCAGAGATTTAGGTTAGAGGTTAGGAGGAAATTTTTCAATCAAAGGGTGGTGAGGCACTGAAACAGGTTACCCAGAGAGGTTGTGGATGCCCCATCCCTGGAGGTGTTCAAGTGGGTGATGACCCTGCCTATGGCAGGGGGAGTGGAACTAGATGGTCCTTGAGATCCCTTCCAACCCAGGCCATTCTATAATTCTATGATCACTGCAGAATCTTGAGGAGGTATTCTGGTCTCCTGTGCACCCCCAGTGCAGTAACAGCTAGGAATAATTTTGTGCTTCTGTTAATGGTCTATGCCATGGAAATGTATGGTCTTGTATAAATATATATCATAGTATATTACAGACATTATTGCCAACATATTCATGATGGAGAATAACATCCCAGGAAAAATGTGATACATGGAAGTCAGAGTGGAAAAAGGGACAATTTTCATTTAAATCATATATTTTTCTGAATGATTTGCTTGTAATTCATGGTTTGCAGCCTATTTCCTGAACTGATTGTTGCAGTTTATATATATATATTTAAAAAAAAACATTTAAAGTGAAACTTAGTGCATACAGAAGATTCTTCTATCTCTAATTCATCTTCCTGAGTGAAAATTAGCATAATTATAATGCAAAAATAACGAAAAAGTTTTACTGAATCTGATGTGTGTGGTGCATACATAATGATGATTTTCAGCTTTAGAAAGCAGTTTCATATACAGTGCAAATAAGTATTACTTTCATAGTCATGAAAATAACTATTTTTTTGTAGTAAATGCAAAAGGAAGGTTTTCATGCTCCACCAATAAGCCTAATAAACTGTTCATATTGAAAATATTGCTAAGTATTTATTTTTTTCTTTGAGGTTATTTATAAGAATCTGCTGTTTGAACATCAAGAACAGTATGTGGAAGTAGATGAACTGGTCTGATTTTTTTTTTTTTTTTTTTTTTTAAAAAAAAGGTTCTAAAAAATATTTAGTTGGAAATCCAGCCATATCACTTTACCAAGAACAAGTGTGATTGGTGAGCGTAAGACAGTCATTCAGTTTGTCTCATGAGACACTGTCATAATTTGCTTTCAGCTTTTGACAGATATAATTCTTAGGATTTGATCGTCTACCTGCAATATCTACAATTGTTCTGAAGATGTTAAGATGTTATCCAATGGATTGAAGTTATGAGCCATTGATCACAGAGTTTGGATACCAGTTTTGAGTAAAAAAAAAAAAAAAAAAAAAAAAAAAAACTTGAAAAGATCTTTTATTCCTTGAAGTTGTTGCTGCAGCCCTGAAGGTAAAGAAAAAAAGCAGTGAAAAAATATTCTATGCAAAAGGAGAGCAGAGGTTTTTCCCTTCACTTTAGAGAGAATCAAAGAACAAACAGATAGCTTAGGCTAGTAAACTGCAACAAAAACGAGTATTTCTAAAGTATTAGATTTTTCAAATGATAAAGGCTGCAAGAAGGATTGCAGGTGTCTCGGTCATTATGAACATTGTAACACTTCTCAGCAAGGACAATCTTTACTTGCAAAGAACTTTGTTTTTATTAGAGTATTTGAAACTTTGAAACTTTTTCAGACATCCATACACACAATGTCTCACTGCACAATTTATACCAAATGTCAAAGAAAATAAAATGTTTTACTATTGAGAGTATGTTCCATTCAACTTGATTTTTCTTTCCTTTCCATTAAAGTTTGTTTGATGTTTTAAAATTCAGCGTTTTCACTTACTAAAAAATTGCTGTGACATATGTATTTAAAATTTCAAAACTCATCATATGAAGTGTGGTATTTTCATGTGTATGTAAAAGAAAGAAAATGCATATCTTCTGATTAACAGGCACAAAATAGAAAATATGTATAGGAATTTGTTAGTCTGACAGGTTTAGCCAAAGTTGATATTTTTAAATTAACAGTAATAGAAATCATATATAGTTGTATAATCCTATGGAAGAGACAAACGTGAAATGATCAAGAATATCTGCCTGCTGCCAGAAGCAAGATACAAGGAGGTAAATGAACTGAAGGAAGCCTTAATCCTAGGTATTTAAATATATATATACTTTATTATTATTATTATTATTATTATTATTTTAAAAAAAAAAGCTCTCAGCTATACAACAGAAAGTAAAATGACACAAGAAAGCACCCCATAGATCTGTAGAAGAGAGACTTCCTTGTTCTATATAGACAGAGTGCTTGTGGTGGGTTGATCTTGGCAAGCTTCCAGACTCTCAATCCCGCCATTGTCACACTCCTCATCCTAAACAGGACAAGGGGAGAAAATACAATGGAAAAACTCATGGACTGAGATAAAGACTGGGAGATCACTTACAAATGATGGTCATAGGCAAAACAGACTCAACTTGGGGAAAATTAATTTAACTTATTGCCAATTAAAGTGAGGATTAAATGGTGAGAAAGATAAAAACTAATACACACTCCCCTCATGCCCCCTTTTTCCAAGGCTCAACTTGACTTTAGTCCCAACTCCTCTGCCTTCTCCCCCTCACCTCCTAGGGGTGCAGGGGCATGGGGAATGGGAGATTGTGGTCAATCTGTGATGGTTCCTCTTCTTCATCCTCACACTTTCCGGTGAATGGGAATCCTTAGGAAGGACCCACAATCCTTCAGGACACACTTGATTTGGTATAAGTCCTCTGTGGACTACAGAGTAGATAACTGGTGTGGTGTGGTTGTGTCCATGAACTGAAGGGAAATACTTGTTCCAGCACCATCTCTTCCACAGGCTGCAGCGGAATATCTGCTCTGGCACCTCCTCCTCTCCTCCTTTCTTTGTTTCTGTAGGATTCCTTCTTAAACTTCTTGTTTCCTTGCTGCTTTCATACTGCTGTGCAGTGTTTTCCCCTTTCTTAAGCATGTTTTCCCACAGGTTCCACCAGAGTCGCTGATGGACTTATCTGTATCCTCCAATGAATCTGTGTGGTGGCTTTACTTGGGTGGGCAGCCAAGCTCCACCTCTGTTGCTCTCTCACTCACCCTCCTCAAAGAGGAAAGGGGAGAAAATATGATGAAAAGGGCTCAGAGTTTGAGATAAGATTGGGGAAATCACTCAGCAATTACTGTGATGGGCAAAACAGATTCAGAGTAGGGAGACGGTAAGAGTTATTGCCTATTACTTTCAAGCTGGAGAAGTGAGAAACAAAGGAAAGAAACCAAAGATGCCTTCCCCCCAACCACCCTCTTCCACCTCCTCTCCCCGAGTGGCGCAGGGGTATGGGGGAATTAGGGTTGTGGTTAGCACTATAGCACTTGGTCTCTGCTGCTCCTTCTCAGTCACTGTCTTCCCCTGCTCCAGTGTGGGGTCCCTCCCATGGGATGCAGTCCTTCCCATACTGATTCAGCATGGGCTTCCCACAGGCAGCAGCTCTTCAAGAACTGCTCCAGATATGGGTCCGTACCACGGGGTCCATCCCTCAGGAGCAAACTGCTCCAACCTGGGTCCCCCACGGGCAGCAGCTCCTGCTGGGTCACCTGCTCCTGCATGGGCTCCTCTCCACAGGATACAGGTCCAGTCTGGAACCTACTCTAGTGGAGGTCCTCCACAGGCCACAGACTCCTTCAGTGCAGGTCCACCTGCTCGACCATGGTCTTCTCCACAGGCTGCAGCGTGGAACCCTGCTCCACCGTGATACACTATGGGCTTCAGTGGGCCAGCCTGCTTCGCCATGGTCCTCACCACAGGGTGCAGGGGACTGCTACTCTGGCACCTGGAGCACCTCTCCCCCTCCTTCTTCACTGACATTGGCACCTACAAGGCTGCTTCTCACTCTCTGTCTCCCAGCTGCTATTTCCCATCAGTGTCCCTCCTTCCCCTCCCCCCCCCCCCCTTTATTTTTTATTTTTTTCCCTGTTTTAAATATGCTCTCAAAGAGGTGCAAACAATATCACTTATTGGCCTGGCTCTGGCCAGTGTTAGGGCCCTTATCTAACATGGGGCAGCTTCTAGATTCTTCTCAGAGAAGCCAACCCTATGGCACCCCTGCTACCAAAACCTTGCCACGTAAAACCACTACAATCTGCTGGAGCTAGCTGGAAACATGTGTATCCATAATGGCACAGCCCCTGGCCTCTTCTCACAGAACCTAATGCTGCAGTGACCCTGCTGCCATAACCTGGCCACCTACGCCTGATGCTATGCTATAGGTTAAAAAGTAGTGAGAATATTGTATGGTATCCTCTCCAAAATGCTGATCTATTAGTACATATTCTCTGTGTTGACAAACTTTGTCAGGGAGGAAGAAAATTATTGATGACACTTCGGAAATAAAGTTGTTTAGATTGGCACATGCATGGGAAGGGTAGTCCCTGGTGTAAAAGATCTGATGGTATACACGGTAGTATTTTGACTTGGATCATAGATTTTCTCTGGTTATGTCTTTTCTGTCCTTTATCAATTTTTAGTAAATGTCTAAAAACCTTCTAGGAGGGTAAATACTATATATGTAGGTGAAAGATAAAATTTATTTTTAGAATAAATTGCTACCCCAGAATCGAACATTAGCTTCACTTGGACAGTCGCCATTAGATTCAAGACTTCTGTGATTAACCAAACTATTGCAAACTAGCACCACTGATAAAATTATGGAAATCTATGAAAATTAGTACTTTAATCACACAATTTCACCTGAACGTTATTTGTAAAGATCAATGTGATTTAATATTCCACATTTTCATTTTGCATTTCAGGAAATTGAAATTTGTACTGAAAGTCAGTCAGTTCATTACATGTAAACATTTTAAAACACTCATTCATGAAAGCATAAATACTTCTTGCTGTAAAAATGGGATAAATGAATGGGAGAGTATAAATTTTCAATATATATATTTTTTTCTGTAGTCGAATTTTACATGCCTGTTAAATGAAATAGTTCTAAGAAAACAAATAGATCTCTATCAGAAACAGTTACCTGAAACTCTTTTTATACTGCAAACAAACAAACAAAAAAATAAAATCCCTCAAAGGTTTACTTCTGTGGCTACAAATAAAAATTCCGTAAAATCATTTTCTATTAAGACATCATGTTACAGCAAGCTATAGAGAGCTTTTCTTGCTGTTAAGTCTTTCTATTTATGTGTAGGCACAGGCTGAATTCTGACATTTTATAAAAAATGCTGCAAAACAGTGTATCATTAGTAACCATAGATCATCTTTTTTTTTTTCTTTCTTTCTTTTTTTTTCTTTTTTTTTTTGAGTGATAGCTAAAGAAATTTTTACTCAGAAACATTAACACAGTTTTCATACACACAAACACACAAAAGAACATGCATGGCACAAATTATTTAAAGTGTTTTTCTTTCACCTGGATTAACATCACATTGATGAAAATACTTTGTGATTTTTACATTGCAAACTACATAAACACTAGTGTTTTTAACACTTTTTATGCAGAATTTCAAAATGAGATATTTTCATTATTTATGTGAATATCTTTAAAAAGGTACATAAATAATTAAATATAAATGGAATCATCTCTCTCTAGTCCTACTGGAAAAGGGAAAAAAAAGAAAAAACAAACAAACAAAACAAAACAACAAAAAAAACTTTGTTTATCCTGGTCTTGTTCATTGTTGAGAGCATGAACATGATTACATGCAGTGCAGGAAAAAAATTGAACATGATTACATACATACAGGAAAAAAAATGTCTAAAGAATGTATAGGAATGTATAAACTTACTGTAAAGTAACAGTGAAGCTAAAAAAAACACCCCTCAACAAAGTGAATGGAACATAAGACCCCTCAAAACTAATTTGGTGTTCAAAGCCATGTTTCTCATAAAATCTATGGACATTCTTGTTTCTTCTAAGAATGAGTTCCTAATTACTTTTATTCACCCAGAAATACTTTATTTCTTTACCATGCAACTCTTCATTTGTGAGTTAACATTTTAAAACTCTCCATAGTCTTTTATTTTTGTTAGTCTCCAATCCCTTTGCTAGAAGCTAGTGGTGAAGCAGGGAAACCACTGCAGCCAATGGAGAGCCACGCTGGAGAAGATATCCAATGCTGCAGCCTGTATCCTGTGGAAGTGACCCCACAATGGGGTGGCACTTGCTTAGTGCATCGCATGGGATAAATTAGTCTTCTTCAGTAAAAGCCTAAGTTTTCTACAGACCAGATCTCCATTGAGTATTGTGAAAAAATGAACTAAAATTCAACAAATTAAAATTTAGGGTTACTTAGATCCATAAGAAAAATATAGGAAACATGAATCTACAAATATTATGTAGACCTTATCTTTTAATCTCTTTCACAGAGTAAGTGCCAAGAGGGGCAAAAGTAAGCAAAAGAGAGTAGTAACAGTTCCCTGAAAAATTCCTGTTACCTGTCAAAGTTTTACAAGATTATTTGCTATCTTGACCAATTGCTCAGAGGATATAACTTTGGAGTTTAGTTTTCCTTGACCTAAACCATTTTTTTTTTCTTTTTGTTGCTGGACATGTAGTGACCAGAACTGAATTCATGGATCATAAAAACAGCAGAAGAAAAGGGAGCCTGATTCACATCGTGGGGGGAGTATAATCTCATTTCCCTGAAAGATCATAGAATCATGGAATGGTTTGTGTTGAAAGGGATCCCAAAAAGTCATCTAGATCAACCCTCCTGCCATGGGCAGGAACACCTCCCAATAGACCAGATTGCTCAAAGTACCATCCAACCTGGTCTTGAACACTTTGAGGGATGGGGCATCCATAACTTCTCTGGGTAACTTGTTGCAGTGCCTCACCACCCTCTGAGTAAATAATTTCTTCCTTATATATAATCTAAACCTATCCTCTTGTAGTTTAAAAACATTATTTCTTGTCCTATCACCATACACCCTGATAAAGGGTCCCGCCCCATCTTTTCTGTAGCTCCCCTTTAGGCATCAGAAAGTCACTATAAGGTCTCCCCAGAGCCTTCTATTCTGCAGGCTGAACCCCAACTCTCTCAGCCTTTCTTCAGAGAGCTCCAGTCCTCTGATCATCCTCATGGCTCTCCTTTGGACCTGCTGTAACAAGTCCATGTCTTTCAAACAGGTCCACATCTTTCTAAAAGGTGTATGTCCTAATTAGGAGGCTCCAAAGGTGAATGCAGTACTCCATCTGTGGTCTCACAAGGGCAAGGTAGAGGGGATGAATCACCTCTCTCAACCTGCTTGCTATGTTTATTTTGATGCAGCCCAGGATATGGTTGCCTTTCTCGACTGCAAGTATGTACAGCCAGATCATGTCCAATTTTTCATATGCCAGTCTCCCAAAGTCCTTCTCCATAGAGCTGATCACTACCAATTCATCCCCTAGTCTGTACTGATGTTTGAGATTGCCCCAGTCCATGTGAAGAATTTGATACTTGGTCTTGCTGAAGTTCATGCAGACCCAATTCTCAAGCCTGTCAAGGTCCCTTAGGACCCTTCTTTCTATTGTATCAATTGCACCACTCAGCTTGTTGTCATTGGCACACTTGCTGAGAGTGCACTCAATCCTACCGCCTATGTCATTGATAAAGATCTTAAACAGTAACAGTCACAAGACAGACTCTTGAGGGACACCACTTGTCACTGATCTCCACCTGGATATTGAACCACTGACTGCAGTTTTCTGGAGGCAGCCATCCAGCCTATCCCTTATCCACTGAAAAGTCAGTCCATCCATTAAATCTATATGTCTCCTATTTAGATATAAGGATGTTGTGTGGGACTGTGCCAAAGGCCTTATAGAAGTCCAGGTAGATGACATTGGTTGCACTTCTCTTGTCCACTGACGTAGTCACTCCAACACAGAAGTCCACTAGATATGACCTCCTAGCATATAGAAAACTATTAGCATATTATCTTTTGCAGTCTATAAGAGAAAAACTGGCAAATGATATCAAGATCCTACGTCTTTTTCCCCTATCCCCCACCTCCAAAAAAGTGATTTTATCACAGCAGAAACCACCATTATATATGCCGTTCACTGTGACCCTGCATAAGTCCTTATGTAAAGAAGTTGTGAAGAGATGGTGAACTGTCTATTGCAATGTAGTTGAGAAACACCCTTTAAAATGAAGAAATACTATGCTCTCCCTTGACATGAAAAGAGCTTGCATTTCCCCTAGATAATCTCACTCACAACAGTTAACTTTGATAAAAAGTATTGGCACCAAATTGTGTTTTCAGCTTTTTTAATACACTAAGGACTTTTTAGGAATTATTCTTGCACTGTAGAAAAGTTAGGTGACAGGCATTCCTGTAGCCAAATCAGATACCTCTGAGCATGAATGCATGCTTTTTGTTACATTCTGAGGGGATTTTCAAGGTCAACAGAGAAGAACTGAAATAGTCTAGTTCCCTGCATGCCAGACAGCATTAGAAAATAAGTAGTCTGGAATACTTTGAGGGAAATTTGGACAATTTGGCAGTTAAATCTTGCATGTGCATTGGCAGAACTTTCATGGATTACATTCTTTTCCCCTTTCATGTGGAAACATTTCAACCTTGCAGGCATATTCCTAAATCACACCTGTGTTCCCAGTCAAAATCTCCAAAATTTTTTTTATGAGTAATAACCTATTGTTTTTCATACAAACATATTTAAACAGTGGACATAGTTCACAGTTTTTATAGAGATGTTTTATAGGAATTACTTTGTAGCAAAATCAAATACGTAAAGATTAAAATTGCATTAAACTTGTATTATTTCTACTTTTGAGAATTTAAAGTTTTTAAAAGTATATATATGATTGACAGAAAAGAGTGGGCTAAATATGTAGACTATAATTAAAATATATTGAATTTCACAGAACTGTTACTTAGTATCTATTTAATAATAAGAAAATAATATGTAAGTTGTTGATTTTGTACCAGGA
>CM021765.1:155928964-155946397 GCA_011076525.1 Nettapus auritus
ATTGAAGATTTTGCTGGTTAAGAAAAGGATGTAGTAGAATATTTAAAAATTAAAACAGGATTTTAAATATGACCTTTAAATAGAGAAATAAACATATCTTGGCAATAATGAATAAATAAATGGAATTTTTTATTTTTTTTTGCAATCATAGTCACTTTTACCAAAAACAACAACAACAACAACAACCCTGTTGCATACATTTCACTGTAGCCATCACATTGAATGGAACTCATTTAACCAAAAGCAGAAGAAATGAATCAACAAAACAAATTTATTATATTATTGAACACCATATCTGACTTAATCCTCTTAGATTCCCTTTATAGAAAATATAAACAAAGATGCACATACAGTTTCTGGTCATCTCATCCTGCCATAGATTTTTTAAATAGGTAAAATTAATTGTGCCCATTTATCTTAATTAGCTATAAAAACAGCCCAAAAGACAGATGTGGACGCAATGCCAAAAGTAGACATTTCTATGTTGACATCTAACGGTTTAACTTTTTCCTAACTTAGACATATAATACCATTTAAGATGCTGTAGGACATTAAAGACATCCGGAGGAAGCTGGCAAATATGAAAAAGGGCTTGTGAGAGACTGTGTCTTCCAGGTTAGTGGGTGGAGTTGAAGAGAGATTATCTAGTACATCTTATATGGCAATGAATCATAAAATCACAGAATCATTAAGGTTTGAAAAGACTTTCAAGATCATCTGGACATCCCCCTAGTACCAACATCACTTTATGAAAACACTTTGAATATAGAGTAAGTACTGAAGCTATAGGTATTCCATGTACTAGAATAAAAATTATAATAATGAAAATTAGTAATTCTCATTAGTGGGATTTGTGATACTTCCATAGATAGCCTAAATTCTATTTTGAAGAATACCATAGGAACTTAAATCAATGTTAAGTTAAATAAGATGAAATTCCTTGAGGAAAAAAAAAAAGAAAAAGAAAGAAAGAAAAAGAAAAAAAAAAAAAATATTAATTATTAAATAACTTTAGGCAAAGTATACATATGAATATAATTATTTATTTATTTATTTATTTTTCAAAACCAAAACAGTCCTTATTGGATGTTAATGATATGCCAAGCATTGAAGTCAGAATGCTAGCACTTATATATGTTTGCAGGCATCATAATAAAAACCTAACTGAAATCCTCATGTGAAGCCTCAGTAGTAAAAATAAGCAATAAATTGCCATTCTCAAAATTAACTTATTTTAACAATACAAACACCATCCTCTGGGGAACACCACTGGTGACCGGTCACCAGCTGGATTTCACTCTGTTCATCACCACCCTCTGGGCCCAGCTGTATAGCCAGTTTTTAACCCAGCAAAGAGTGCACCATGGACTTACTCCATGAAGCTCCAGAATAAGTTCCCTGGTCAGCCAAGCTGGCCTTCTGTGCCACCTGCTTGACATCTACTCGATCCCCTCATCCAGATCATCGATAAAGATATTTAAAGAGGACTGGCCCTAGTACTGAGCCCTGGGGGACTCCACTAGCGACTGGCCTCGAACTGGATTTAACTCCATTCACCACGACTCTTTGGGCCCAGCTACCCAGCCAGTGTCTAACCAAATGCAGTGTACGCCACTAAGTGTACACCAGTCCAAGCCAAGAGCAGCCAGTTTCCTGAGGAGAATGCTGTGGGAAACGGTGTCAAAAGCCTTGCTGAAGTCAAGGTAGACCACATGCACAGCCTTTCCCTCATCCACTAAGCATGTCACTTTTTCACAGAAGGAGATCAGGTTCGTCAAGCAGGACCTGCCTTTCATAAACCCATGCTGACTGGGCCTGATCACCTGGTTGCCCTGTAAGTGCTGCGTGATGACACTGAAGATAATCTGCTCCATGAGATTCCCTGGCATTGAGGTCAAAATAAAGGGGCTGTAGTTTCCCGGGCCAACCTTTCAGTCCTTCTTGTAGATGGGTCTCACATTTGCTATCTGCCAGTCAAGTGGGACCTCCCCTGATAGCCAGGACTGCTGATAAATGATGCAAAGTGGTTTGGCCAGCTCTTCCACCAGTTCTCTCAGCACCCTCGAGTGGATCCCATCCGGCCCCATTGACTTGCGTACATCTAAGTGCTGTAGCAGGTTACCAGCCATTTCCTTGTGGATTGTGAGGGCCACTTTCTGCTCCCCATCCCCTTCCTCCAGCTCAGGGTACTGGGTATCCAGATAACAACTAGTCTTGCTGCTAAAGACGAGGCAAAGAAGGCATTAAGCTCCTCAACCTTTTCCTCACCTCTCGTCACTAAGTTTCCCCCTGCATCTAGTAAAGGATGGAGATTCTCCTTAGTCCTCCTTTTCATGTTTTTGTATTTATATAAACATTTTCTGTTATCTTTAACAGCAGTAGCCAGATTGAACTCCAGATGAGCTTTGACCTTTCTAATTTTGTCCCTACACATCCTTACAACATTCTTATAATCCTTCTGAGTGGCCTGCCCTCCTTTCCAAAGATCATAAACCCTCTTTTTTTTTCCAAAGCTCTAGCCACAACTCTCTGTTCAGCCAGGCCAGTCTTCTTCCATGCCAGCTCATCGTTGGGCACATGGGGACAGACAGCTCCTGAGCCTTTAAGATTTCCTTCTTGAGGAGTGCCCAGCCTTCCTGGACTCGTTGAGGACTGCCTCCCAAGGGACTCTGCCAACCAGCGTCCTGAACAGCTCAGAATCTGCCCTCCAGAAGTCCCTGGTCAACCAAGAAGATCACCGGTCAGCCAAGCTGGCCTTCTGTGCTGCCTGCCTGACTTCCAGCATTTTGGAATTACCTGAGATTTTAGGAAGCAGTGCTTAAAGATTGACCAGCACCAATGGATGCCAACACCTTCAGAAGCAGTTTCCCAGGGGACCTTTAACCAGTTCCCTGAGCAGCCTGAAGTCTGCTTTCCCCATATCCAGGGTTGAAGTTTTGGTGGCAGTTTTCCTCCTGCCACCAAAAATTTTCAACTCAGCTGCTACATAGTCACTATGACCAAGATGGCCGCCAAAACAAAATGCTGCCTTCAGCACCCGGTCTTCCCAGGAGGTCATCCCTCCAAGTAGTATCCAGGCCCAGCCCTGCTTAACTTCCAAGAATCTGACAGGATCGAGTGTGGTCGGAGTGGCATGGCCATAGGCAACTACAGCTTCACAGAACCTCTACTTAACAGCACAGTGCGGTTCGTTCACTACCAACCAGGAGCTGGGAAAGTGACAAAAACAGTTTTGGGGGGTTCTGTGAGCACTTGGAGGAATGCTAATCAGCTTAAAGGGCACACTGATGATGCTGTCTTGAAAATGCTCCGTTTCATCCCCTTGGCACATGGACCACATTTATCCCTCACTGGCTTCTTGGCAACTTGAATTAAAAAGAGACAGCCTGGATTAGTTGCAAAGGGGAAGAAGAAAAAATTACAGCACAAATGTTCTTGAGAAGAGACAGAGAAAGAAGAGGAAAGGTCTAGGCTCAATGAGTTATCTAGAGCATGTAAGGAAATAATCATGGAAGAAAAAATGCACGAGGGAAGAGTGGGGATGCTGGACACACAAACAGGAAATTACTTTTCAAAAACACACTGCAGGGAAGGGGTCATTGTGATGTTTGTAGTGATCTCAATTAGCAGCCAAAATGAAGCTCTCGATGGTATTTATTGTCTGGGGCAAACGTGTTCACATAAGCATGCCATAAAAACATGCGGCTTGGATGCTGCTGTACAGTAACGGTGGCTATGGTCAAGCCTAAAAATACTGAACCCAATAGTTCATCCTTCACCCGCAGAGCCAGGCCCCTCCACAGCTCCATTGCACTCCCAGGAAATTCACAGCCCTGATGGCTGCTGAGGTATTTTTTTCTGCTGTTTCAAATCATGTATACAGGAAGGTAGGCCAAACCAAGATACCCACTCACAAGACATACTGTCTGCTATTGACACTGCCATTTACCTACAAAAACACAGAAAAACCTGCCCTGGATCTTCAGCTTCACCAGCCTACACGCAGATGGACAAGTTAGAGCAGACTGACCTGGGATAGATAACGGTCAATTCAACTGAATGGGGCAGGCAAAGCCACATCAGGACAGTGCTTGACAGGAATTTAGGAAGCTGCTCCTACATCACCATCTAAAGCAATTACTTTGTGGGGACGTTGCCCACAGCAACATGATGCACATTGCTACAGCTCGATACTTCAACTCCACAAGCATTTGGAACTACAGGCCTATAGTTCCCCGGGTTGTGCTTATTACTGTTCTCATAGATGGGCATCATATTAGCAAGTCTCCAGTCATATGGAACTTCCCTGGATGAACATGACCACTGATAAATGATGGAAAGCGGCCCAGCAATCACATCCACCAACTCCCTCAGCACCCTTGGGTGGATCCTTCAAAGTCTGCTCTCCAGAAGTCCAAGGTAGCAGCTTTACTGTCCCCCTCCTGACTTCACCAAGAATGGAGGACTCTGCCATTTCGTGGTCACTCTGCCCAGTATCAGTCCCTCCCACAACTTCTCCCACCAGTCCTTTTCTGAACAGCAGGTCTAGAGGGGCACCCCCTTGGGTAGGCTCACTAACCAGCTTAATCAGGAAGCTATCTTCCATGCATTCCAAGAATCTTCTAGACTGCTTCCTCAAGGCTGTATTGTATTTCCAGCATATGTCTGGCAAGTTAAAGTCCCCTGTGTGAAAAATTGCTGGCTATTGAGCAACGTTTGCCAGCTGCTTATAGAACACCTCATCCGTCTCTTCATCCTGTTTTGGCGGTCTATAACAGATCCTCACCAAGATGTTTGTCTTGTTGGCCAACCCCCTGATCCTTAACCACAGGGACTCCACCTAATCATTCCCAACCCTGAGCTCAACAACATCAAAACACTCTCTAACATGTCGCTATTAGAGAGCCATGCCACCACCCTTTCTTATTTACCTGTCCCTTCTGAAGAGCTTGAATGGCATGATTTAGGCAATCAAATCACGTTCCCAAAATCAGGAAGGCTGAATCCCAGGCTGAATGACTTGTTTTAATTAAAGAGATATGTACCTGTACCTGAGTTATGTAAAAGTACCTCAAATGGTGCAGAAGTCACCTAGCAGTCTAAACATGTACTGAAGTCAATAGTAATGAACTCAATACAGTCGGCAGACCCCCGTGGGTGAATCAGTGCACCCTGAAGTAGACCCTTCGGACTGCATTCAGTTATCCACTGCATAAGTGTCTGGTACCTTCCAAGTTGACTGGCTTACTCAAGACATTCATATACAGCTAACGGCTTTAAATCTGGCCTGTGTGTATGCCCTTTTACACAGGCAGATGAAAGCCTGGCAAGATGCCCTAGTGAAATTCAAGTTACAATAGAGTCTTGTGCATAGCCAAATGAAGCTCTGAATGACTATTTAGTAGGTCTCTAAAAAGAAGAGGGAAGAGGAAGAGGAAAGGGGAAAGAGGGAATGGGGAAAAAAAAAAAAAAAAAAAAAAAAAAAAAAAGGTGTTATACTGCAATACGACTATATTTTCGAGACCTTTTTGTAGTATTTCTTGGCACATTTTCTGCTTTTGATTCAATTGTCTGAAATCACAGTTCAGGAAAAAAAAAAAAAAAAAGCCACCCTATTTCATATTTATATTTCTGAGAGAAGGATTTCTTCTTCAAGGCTGTTGTCATTTGCTGCTTGTTTTTTCTTAAAATACTCTTTGCTTTAAAAATGTCTGCATGATGTCTTGAATGAAGAATTCCCTATGTTACCTGGAAAAAAAAGAGATCCATTTTAATATTTCTTCCATTTTGAATGCTTTTGGGAGGATGGGCTTTGTTTTATTTCTATTATATCAGAAACCTAAATGTACTTCATGCTTAATGGTACAAGTTCATAGTCAACACAGACTCTTCATGGAATTATTTATGCCAAATATCTTTAAAATTCATATAGAAGTTTAAAAGAATTTAGAAAGAGGATGATTCATTGAGTAAGCATAAGTAAGGAATTTAAGTAGTAAAGAGACACATTTATTTCTCCAACTGCATTCTGCTGCTTCCAGAGTAAGAACAGAAAGATTTTTATCTTGTATCAGTCCTGTATCAATTCCATTGAATTTGTTCTGTCTAGACCAGCTGTAGAAAAAAATATTTTAGTATGGCTCTTGTTCATACAGCTAAGAGATAATCTCAAGTCTTTTATTAATATCTTAGCAGCTCTGAAAGCTGAATGGTGGTTCAGGCTGTATTATATGGGCCCTTTGAGAATAATAGAGGAGAACAATTTCTCTTATTATTTTAGCCCTTGTAAAGGGTATGAAGGGTAAATATCAAAGCTATGAAATGTGATGGTTTTACTCAGATGGGCAGCCAAGCTCCACCGCAACAGCTCTCTCACTTCCCCTCTTCAAAGAAGAACGGGGAGAAAATACGATGAAAAGGGCTCAAGGGTTGAGATAAGGATGAGGAGATCACCCAGTAATTATCAAAATTAGCAAATGAGCAAAAACAGACTCAGCACAGAGAGACAGTACGATTTATTGCCTATTACTAACAAGCTAGAGAAGTGAGAAAAAGCACCAAAAGCACCTTCCCCCCCATCCACCCTCTTCCTCCCCCTGAGCGGCGCAGGGGAACAGGGCAATGGGGGTCATGGTCAGTCTATAGTGATTCTTCTCTGCCGCTCCTTCTCTGTCACTCTCGTCCCTTGTGCTGTGGGGTCCCTTCCCCCGGGATGCAGTTCCTGCTGAACTGATCCAGTGTGGACTGTCCACAGGCAGCAGCTCTTTAAGAACTGCTCCAGATATGGGTCCGTGCCATGGGGTCCATCCCTCAGGAGCAAACTGCTCCAACCTGGATCTCCCATGGGCAGCAGCTCCTGCTGGGTCAGCTGCTCCTGCGTGGTCTCCTCTCCACGGCCTACAGGTATGGCCCGGAATCGGCTCCAGCAGGGGTCTTCCACAGGCTGCAGTCTCTGTCAGTGCAAGTCCACCTTCTCCACGGTGGTCTTCTCCATGGGCTGCAGTGTAGAACCCTGCTCCACCGTGGTACTCCATGGGCTGCTGGGGGAGAGCCTGCTTCACCATGGTCCTCACCACAGGCGGCAGGGGACTTCTGCTCCGGCGCCTGGAGCACCTCTCCCCCTCCTTCTTCACTGACCTTTGTGCCTGCAAGGCTGTTTCTCACCCTCCCAGCTGCTGTGTGGCGCAGTGGTTTTTTTGTTGTTGTTTGTTTGTTTGTTTTTCCCTGTCTTAAATATGCTCTCACAGAGGTACAAAACAACATCACTTATTGGCTCAGCTCTGGTCAGCAGTGGGGCCCTTACCAAACATGGGGCGGCTTCTCAATCCTTCTCACAGAAGCCACCCCTATGGCGCCCTGCTACCAAAACCTTGCCACGTAAACCCACTACATATTTATTTCACATTTTAATCACAAGGTCTGTGTGATATGATAAAGGTACAGCATCCCAGGATCAATTTCTGAACTCACTGAAATGTCCACAATTCATAAATTTCAAATACAAATCAAATACTGAGAAATATTTAGATATTTTTTGGTTTTGTTTTATTTTGTTTTTAGGATTTCATTTGTTATTTTAGAACATAATAATATTTCATTACTTATGAATATATTAGGAGCCCAAGAATTACGGGTATATATTCTTTCTGAATGTGCTGGAACAACAGCAACAAAAAGATGAAGTAAAACTCCTTGTTCAAATTACTACCAATAATTTATTTCAGATTTCCTTTATCTGAGATCCTTGGTGACTCCATTAATAATCCCCGCAACATGAATCCCTTCATTATGATTTACTCAGTTTCAAGCATACAGACTTCCCTACATTTCTACATGGAGATCACCTACAGGGAGTAGGATTAATGTAAACTAGTGATAATAAAACAATGAAGAGTAAAATATCAACAAATCATATATATATCCCTTACTCCCCAGAATAAGTTATTTATTTCCATCAGGGAAATTTCCCAATGTCTATGAAGAGCTGAAAGCTTTTTTTTTTTTTTTTTAATTATTATTACTATTATTACTTTTTTTAGCAATTTAAATGCAGAATTGAGTTATGAGAAGAATTAAAAATTGCTTTCCTTTGAAATGATAAGTTTTGTAATTATTAATGTCCTCAACACTTGAAACTTCACTAATCTTTTTTTGATTAGGATTTCAGTTCCAAATGTGTAAGCAGTGTAATAATAATCTCATAGGAAAAATAGCATCCTCATTGAACTGACATGATTTTCTTGGCCATTGTCTGACAACAAGTTTCAAATTACTGGACTGCAGTTCTATGTTTTTATAAATAAATGTAGTTTGGCTGTAATGAAAATGTCAATGGAAATTATTATGCACATCTGTTTCCTTACAGGTTTGAAACAATGAGTTTTTTTGGTGAAACATTATTTTGTTTATAAAGAAAAATGTTAATGTTTAGCAATTTTTAAATAGGTTTTATAAAAAGCATGTAACAAATTAGCTGTGTGCATTTTTCAGTTAATTTTTGATGTTCTTACTGCTGTCAAAGTCGTACGGAGGACCCAGGGAACTACAGGCCTGCCAGCCTGACCTTAGTGCCAGGAAAAGTGATGGAACAGGTCATGTTGAATGTAATCACATGATGTTTGTGGGACAATCAGGCTCAGTCAGAATGGGTTCCTGAAAGGCAAGTCCTGCCTGACCAAACTCTTTCTCCTTCTATGATCGGGCAACCCACTTGGTGGTGAGGGAAAGTCTTTTGATGCAGTCTACCTAGACTTCAGCAAAGCTTCTTTGATGGATCATAAATAAATAAATAAATAAATAAATGACTGTACAGCTGGGCCCAGAGAGTGGTGATGAACAGAGTGAAATCCAGCTGGTGACCGGTCACCAGTGGTGTTCCCCAGGGGTTGGTGTTGGGGCCCATTCTCTTTAATATCTTTATTGATGATTTGGACGAGGAAATTGAGTGCACCCTCAGTAAGTCTGCAGATGACACCAAGTTGGGGGGAAGTGTCAATCTGCTGGAGGGTAGGGTGACCCTGCAGAGGGACCTGGACAGGATGGGTCGATGGTCAGAGGCCAACGGGATGAGGTTCAACATGGCTAGGTGCCAGGTCCTGCACTTTGGCCGCAGCAACCCCATGCAGTGCTTCAGGCCTGGGGGAGAGCAGCTGGAAAGCTGTACAGAGGAAAAGGATGTGGGCGTGCTGACTGATGCTTGCCTGAACATGAGCCAGCAGTGTGCCCAGGTGGCCAAGAAGGCCAATGGCATCCTGGTGTGTATCGGGAATAGGGTAGCCCGCAGGACCAGGGAGGTGATTTTCCTCCTGTCCTCAGCTCTGGTGAGGCTGCACCTTGAATACTATGTTCAGTTTTGGGCCCCTCACTACAAAAAGGATATTGAGGCCCTGGAACGTGTCCAGAGTAGGGCTAGGAATCTGGTGAAAAGTCTGGCACATAATTCCTATGAGGAGCAGCTGAGGGAACTGGGGTTGTTTAGTCTGGAGAAGATGAAGCTCAGGGGAGATATTCTTGCTCTCTACAACTACCTGAAAGGAAGGTGTGGGGAGCTGGGTGCTGGCCTCTTCTCACAGGTAACTAGTGATAGGACAAGAGGGAATGGCCTCAAGATGCACCAGGGGAGGTTCAGGTTGGAAATTAGGAGGCATTTCTTCTCAGAAAGAGTAGTCGGTCATTGTAATGGGTTGCCCATGGAAGTGGTGGTGTCTCTGTCCCTTGCTGTGTTCAAGGGAAGGTTGCACCTGGCTCTTAGTAGCATGGTTTAGTGGGTGATGTTGGTACTAGGGTGATGACCAGATGTTCTTGAAGGTCTATTCCAACCTTAATAGTCCATGATTCTATGCTTTTCATAATTTTACAAGCTATATGTCTTTGAGTATCTAATCTGTTTCTCTTCTCAAAGCACTGTAAACTGCTGCAGTTTAGCATTTTGCAGGGAGGCAAGTACAGAATGGGGTAATGTCATCTGAAGAAGACAAACTGTAAAGATAACAATTATCTAGCAGGTGAAAAAGGACAGATAGCAGATGCTGGGGTTGAGCTACCTGGTAATGTATTGTTAAAATAAGTTAATTTTGAGAATGGCAATTTATTGCTCATTTTTACTACTGAGGCTTCACATGAGGATTTCAGTTAGGTTTTTGTTATGATGCTTGCAAACATATATAAGTGCTAGCATTCTGACTTCAATGCTTGGCATATCATTAACATCCAATAAGGACTATTTTGGTTTTGAAAAAAAAATAAATAAATAAAGAATTATATTCATATGTATACTTTGCCTAAAGTTATTTAATAATTAACACTTTCTTTTTTTTTTTTCTTTTTCTTTCTTTCTTTTTTTTTTTTTTTTTCCCTCAAGGAATTTCATCTTATTTAACTTAACATTGATTTAAGTTCCTATGGTATTCTTCAAAATAGAATTTAGGCTATCTATGGAAGTATCACAAATCCCACTAATGAGAATTACTAATTTTCATTATTATAATTTTTAATCTAGTACATGGAATACCTATAGCTTCAGTACTTACTTTATATTCAAAGTGTTTTCATAAAGTATGTCTGCACAATTCAGTTTGGAATTCTTTTTAAATTAAATGTATATATAGTAACAATGTCCTTTTCTGGGAGTTGTGGGGTAGTACTAGAAAAAAGAGTAGAAAAGTGAGAAAGATTTCCACCAGCTCTGGAAATCTTAGTTGAGAGATGTCCAATTAATGAAAGTTGAAAGAATGTTTAAGTGCATTTTTTTTTCCTAGCACTATTTTAAAAATGAATAAATCAACAGGTTTAAAGTAAAGCTGTCTACAGATGAGTAGAAATAGAAGAGGAATACATTAGCATTACTGAATGTCTCTGATGGCTGTGAACTTTTAAAAATATTTCACTGTGTTTAAAAAAAGATTCTGTTTAGCACATTGACATAAAAACCGATATGTCTTCTTAAGAGAGTAGCTGGGGATCTTATAAATTACTTATTTTCCCCCCAAAATATAATTTGTCCCAGATTATTATCTGGGACAGGGGGAGGGGAGGGAGGAATGAACTGCTAAATACCTAGTTAAATAGTTAAGTGACTAAGGGAGAACTTGACTATTAAATATTCTATGAAACATGGTAAATTTTGCCTTTTTTTCCAAATGAGATTCATACAATCATGCACACTTAATGCATCCCTAACTTCCCTGTGCAAAACACCAGTGTAAACCTTAATAAAGAGTTAACAAGTGGCAATTCAATATTTTTATTACTTAATAATCTTTAGTTTTGCTTTTTGCAAGAGAACAGTTCAGTGAAAATCAGCACTTGAAATATGAAGTGTAACATCTGTGAAACCTTATGTTAACACATATACTTCTAAGTAGTCATTATGAGGTATGACTGAAATCACAAAGTTTTACGCAGTGTGAACAAAACAAAACAAAACAAAACAAAAGGAAGTGTCTGAAATCTTGACTTATCTCATGCATCCTCTGTAAAAAAGTGTGCCAAATCAAATATGTCATTAGTAAACATAATACTAAGAAACTATCAGAAATAAACTTTATGTCACAACACATGATAAATAAGTGTTTGCAGACTGAAGTTACACACGTTTTTATGCATATGTTTGTGCTGTTGTTTTTTGTTTGTTTGTTTTTTGTTTGGTGAGGTGGGAGTTCAAATAGTTTTTCAGTCATCATTCCTTCGATCTGCTGTCAATAACAAGTGCTATTCATAGAAACAAAGAGATAAATTTTAGAGTATGAACAATCAGGAAAACTGTATTCTTTGCTTAAAAAAATACAAATCTGGTTGATTTGTAACAGGAGATGTAACAAATGAGAATGGATTAGATCAGAAACAAAGCTGAGGAGCTCTGGTACCACTCAGGCAGAATTTCAGCACCAATAGTTAGGACAACAAGTAAGAAAACAGTGGAAAGCATTAACCTTCTTAGTTATGTAAGATCTGTCATGCTGCAGTTTTCCCTTTAGAAATTTCTTCAGAAGCTTATTCTTAGACACACTATTCCATGGATGAAATTATCATATAAATACTCAAGCTCACTTGAAATCCTCAGAGGAGGCACCCTCCCAGCTAAATCATAAGGTAGTCTTGTCTCTGTCTGGACATTTGTAGTGTAAGTGGGTAACACTACGTTTAACTCAATACATATTGGTGGTGAAATGTCTACTACTTCCTAATACACTTATGTCTGGATAGCTCAGTAGGGATAGATGGTTGGGGTTGGATGGATTGGTTATGTTAGTTACATATATGTTACATATATACATACAATGCCACATTGGGATTTCCATTCCTTCGCCATTGTAGCTGAGTAACTGCACATAATGCAGAACATATCAAGATGGAAATGAAGAGGGTGCAGGCTCAGATAACACATTTTTCTTGTCCTAAACTTAATTAAAATATTTCAAAATATTTTTTGAAAAAATATTTTTCAAACATTCAGTGTTTGAAGAAAAAAACTCACAAAGATGACAATGACGTAAACATATTTGTTTACATGTTCATATGGGCCTTGATTTTGACAGCTAGCCATGATGTTATACTGCAGTCAGTCCAATAAAATCTTATTTTTCAAAGAAATTGAAAATATTTCCTGTTCACAATGGAAATTTGCACAAATGTTACAATAGAAAATGATGTTTCTTTTATTTCAGAGATCTTTCAGTCTTCATTGAAGAGGATTTATTTATTCTTGAGAACTTATTTACTAGGACTAACATGTCTCATTTATTTTTGCATGATGATTTTATCTGCATCAAATGTGATGGAAAATAGGTTCCTCATTGTACATTGTACTGATACCAGCAGATGGAAAGCATTTTATGTTACCTTCTAAACTTAAAACCACACCTTCATTTCTATAGTAATTATTTCACTCCTAATGTTACTGTTCAAGCAGTTTGGCTATAAGGGGGAGAGTGTTATCTTGTCTCCTACAAGAGCTTATCAGAAAGGTAAGTAAAGATATGAGAAGCCTAACAGTTGCATTTTCAGGTATAATACATTTGTCTAGCTATAAATCATTTCTGTAAAATCAAGAGATGGACAAAAGCATTGGTGTTTCCTCAAATAGGACAATTCCCCACTTATTCCAATTTATTCTACAGTTGTGTATATCTGGATGACTTCTGGTAATATGTTTACATATATGAATAAAAATTCAACAATACCACCTGTTCTTTTAGATAAACCTTCTGCTTTCCTCTTTGAATACAGCCACATGTGGTAAATTAGATTAGCATGGAAAGTAATAAATTATGTGATAAAAATGTAAGATCAAATTGTGGAACTTCAGAATTGATTAACAATGTACTTTTTTTGTTGTTGTTGTTTATTCCTGCAGGAGAGGAGGGAGGAAAAATAATTGATCATCCTATTGATCTGTGGAGGCTGTTTGTAGAGCACAGAACCTTTCCCTTTCTAAAATGTTCAGTCATTTTTTCTGTGGAGAAATTTTTGTTTAGTTTTGTTTTTTTTTTGGTTGTGGTTTTGTTTGTTTGTTTGTTTGTTTTCCCCTAAACTGTGGTTCTTTGTTTGCAAACACTTGGTGTTTGCAAACACTTTTTTTTTTTGTCCCTTTCTATTGCTATCAAAGATTTTAAAATAAATATAAATTTTATTTTATATAATTTTATTTTATTTTAAAATAAAATAAAATATTTTTTTGTAGAAAATTGCATTAGGCATATCAGTTTTATTGGATGTTGTAATCTTTGTTTAATCATTCTGTATTAGACTAAAAAGGAAAAAGGATTAGGATATTTATAGAAGTAGTAAGTGCAGTATTATATAATGTTTTTTTAAAGCTGTAAATGTTTTAAATAGGTCTAATTGCATTAATTGTTTTAGTAATAAATGTAAGAATGCTGTATATAAGCTACATGCTTAAAGTTCCTAAGAAAAAATAGTGTTGAAGGAGCAATGCAAAAATGATGTATACTTGTTCTAACATAATCAGAAATATTTCCATTTACTCCACAATAGTTGAAAGTTGTATCCTTGTTCTCCTCATTACTTCTTGTAAACTGTTATGAAGATTCAATATGGCATGTGGCAAGCCATCTATTGATATGGTATGGTGTTCAGATTCAAAACTTTAAAATCTAACCTCCCAGTGAATCAACTAGAAACAAGACACATCTATTGTCAGTAGAGACACCTCTAAAGACTAAATCAGTAAAAGATTTTTACCTGCCTCCTATAATAGTCTGTTTGGGTATGCATTTTTAACAGTTTTTTCACCTTGAGAATCATATTTCATGCTACATTTCAGAGCAAGGAACCTTGTAGAACATTTGCTGAATATTGTCTACTTTAATGCAAGCCTAAGTATTTTGTTCTTATTACAGCTACATAAATCTACCTTCTGCTTAGCCACCTGTAGAAAATTGCACCTAGAGTTATGCAGAATGTTTACACTGAACCTTGAAGATGTGTATTCTAAGAAGCCTAAAATTCAAAGAGTTCCTAGTCTCTGACTGAAATAGTTTGTAAATAGTCAGTCCTTTAGGCCTTAAAGTTTTGTTTGTTTGTTTTTCAAATGACAACAACAGCAACAGAAACCCAAGGGTCCATCTGTGAGAGCAAGAAACAAAGACCATATGCTTTCTTCCAATTAGATTGTTCTTGCTTACCTCTTTTGCACAAGGAGGGGCCTTAATTAATTAATTAATTAATTAATTTATTTATTTATTTTCCCTTAATTAGATTTCACCCTATGGATAAGTAACTACAAGTATCCATAGAAAGAAGGAGTCCCCAGCTCAGTTATTGTTCTCATAACAGATCTAAAGTCAAAAGAGAAAGTCAACAGAAAGTATTTAGGAGTGAGGGATATGTATCTGATTCAACATCACACACTCCTTGGCTAGAGATGGGTTTCCACCTGGTCGAGTGGATTTCCAAGGCATAAAGGGGTGAGAGTCTCATTGAACTTTTATTTCATTCATTCTACACACATTTACCATAGACAGTGTTGTCTGTGATGTCCAAGTAGCATGATTTGGAAGAAGAGAGAGCAAGAGCAAGAGAACTTACAGCACAAGAACTCTCCATTCCCAAGTATAGGGAATCAAGTAGGGAAGGCAGGAGACTGGGATCTTTGAGCAAGGAGCTTCTGGTTAAACCGAGGTATAAGAAGAAAATTCACAGGAAGTGGAAGCAGGGACATGTGTCTTGGGAAGAGAACAGGGATGCTGTTTGGACATGCAGGAACAGGATCAGGAAAGCCAAGGCACGGGTGGAACTAAACTTGGCAAGGGATGCTAAGAATAAAAAGGGTTCTACAGGTTCATTAGCCAGAAAAGAAAGTCCAAGGACAGTATACTCCTTCTGACTAATAAAAAAGGTGAATTGGTAGAGACAGACATGGAGAATGCTGACATACTTAATAAATTCAGTGCCTCAGTCTTCACTGACAGTCAGGCTTCCCACATCTTTTAAGTCCATGCAACACTACAGGCTTGGGGGAAAGTAGCTGGAAAGCTGTGCAGAGGAAAAAGGATCTGGTGGTGCTGATTGACGCTTGTCTGAAAATGAACCGGTAGTGTGCCCAGGTGGCCAAGAAGGCCAACAGCATCCTGGCTTGTATCAGGAATAGTATAGACAGTAGGAGTGTGGCCATGGGGGTCAACAAGCCCCATTGTTGATGATAACATCGGACTCTTAATGATGAAGCCATCAAGAATGTAAAGAGTTTAGAGGAAAAAAAAAAAGGGTGATTCAGGAGATGCCTTGCTGTTCTGGACTGCTGATTCTCCGTCCGTTAAGGCATGGAAGTTGCTAGGTGTTTGCTGTTGCTTGGCAAAGTTGTTTGACAAATGAGTAGTTAGTGGAAAAGTACTGCTGTGGAGCGAATGGTACAGGAAGGGAAACTGACCTCAATTAGGGGATGAAGTCATACCCTCAGTAAGAGAAGGTTGAAGTTATGTCATCAAAAAGTGGTAGCGAAAAGTGGTAGTTCCTAAAAGAACCTTGGTGTCCGTGTGGTCCTTATGCCACATAGGACCAGGGAGGTCTTGCTGGGATATTAACTTTCCCTGCAGCAGTCCACAGAGTGCTGCGCTCTGCACTTGTAGCTAGAACAGCAGTGGTATCGCACCAGTGTTGTGTCTGCTGCTGAGAAGTGCTGGCACAGCATCAGGACTTTCTCCAACCCTCCTGAGGGGGTGGGCAAAAAAGTGAGAAAGAAACATCACCAAGGCAGCTGACCTAAACCAACCAAGGGATATTCCATACCATATGATGTCGCACTCAGCAATAAAAGGTGGAAAAAGGAAGAAGGGGGTGGGGTGGGCTCTCATTGCAAAAATGTCTGTCCTCCTCGCAAACACCGGCTATGTGCGTTGAGGCCCTGCTTCAAGGACGTGGTCAGGCATCGCTCATTTGTGGGAAGTAGAGAGTAATTTCTTTTCTCTGCACCTCCACGTAGCCTTTACTTGTTTTGTTGTTTCCTTTCCCCCTCCCTTTTCCCCTTTCCCTTTTTTTCCCTTTAGTTGAATTGTTAATTAATAATATTTCATAATATTTTTTTTTCCTTTCATTAAATTATCCTTATCTCAGCCTGTGAGTTGTTCTTTCCTTTACTTCTTCCCCTCCTCATCTAAGGAGGGGGAGTGAGAGAGCAGTTGTGTTGTTCAGCTGCCTAGCACAGTAAAACCACCACAGGAGGTGATTTTCCCCCTGTACTCAACTCTGGTGTATTCAGTTTTGGACTCCTCAGTACAAGAAAGACATTGAGTCCCTGGAGTGTGTCCAGAGAAGGGCTATGAAGTTGATGAAGGGTCTGGAATATGACTCCTGTGAGGAGAGGCTGAGGGAACTGGGGTTATTTAGCCAGGAGAAGAGGAGGCCCAAAGGAGACCTTGCTTTCTACAAGTGGTGGAGTCACCGTCCTTGAGAATGTTTAAGGAAAGGTTGGACATGGTGCTTAGAGACATATTTTAGTGGGTGATATTGGCAGTAGGGTGATGGTTGAACCAGATGATCTTGAAGGTCTTTTCCAACCTAATGATTCTATGATTCTAAGTCACTTAACTGCTAGGTGGGGGCTGGGGGAGCAAAGTCCCTCCCACTGTAAGCAAAGAGCAGGTTCAAGACCACCTGATGAAACCAAACAAGTACAAGTCTAGGGGGCCTAGTCTACAAGTACAAGTCTAGGTATCCCAGATCCTGAGGAAACTGGCTGATGGAGATGTCATACCTCCCTCTGTTATATATGAAAAGTCCTGGCAGTCAGGTGAAATCCCTGATGACTGGAAAAAGGAAAATATCACTCCCACTTTTTAAAAGGGTAGAAAGGAAGACCTGGGGAACTACACCTCCTTTGACCAGCTGGCATTGCTATGCTTTATGCACCTCAAATGCACAGGGTCCCTCTGGATGCCATGGAATACTTCTGTCTCATGTTGAGCCTACTGTCTA
>CM021765.1:155946407-156065181 GCA_011076525.1 Nettapus auritus
CAACACCCCCAGATACTTTTCTGCAGAACTGGTCTTTAGCAACTCATTTACCAGTCTGTACCTATGCCTGGCATAGCTCTGTCTGAGGTGCAGAACCAGGCATATACCTTTGTTGAATGTCATGCCACCAATGATTGTCCATTTCTCCAATGTATCTTGATCCCTCTGCAAGGCCTCTTGTCCCTCTGGAGTGTCAGTAACACCTCCCACTTTGGTATCATCAGCACACTTGCTGAGGATGCATTCAACTCCTGCATCAAGATATTTGATAAAAATTTTGAACAGAACCAGGCCTAGAATTGAACCCTGGGGAAAACTGCTAGTTACAGGCCTCCAGCCAGATGTGGCTTCCAATTGTAGGTTCCAATTGGCATGAACCTCCCCAGACTCCCAAGATCTTTCGTAAATTGTTGAGAGGGGTCTAGATTTGATGTCTGTTAACTCTCTCAGTACTCTGGGGTGAATTCTGTCAGATCCCATGAATGTTCAGGTGTTACAACTGATTCCTTACAATGTTGGTGACAAAAGTTGAAAAATCACTGCTTCCCTAGTCATGGTTCTCCAACTCTGAGGACTAGGCAGTTCAAGATCAGTCATTACTACAAAATTATTATTACTAATAATTTTAACATATTATTATTAAATTAGTAGTAGTAGTACTTGTATCAATGGCATTATTAGTGCTTCAGGGGACATCAAATTCATTAGATTAAAAATGATTAGTTCTGTGACCAGTACACTGAAAAAGTGTTATTATATATATGAGCTTTTTGACCTTTCAGGATCATATTACTGAGTTCTAATACTCAACTTCTTGCATAATATTACTATTTTTACCCAGAGATATGTGAACCATTACCTCTAAATACAACTTCTACGTCTTGACTCTGGAGGCTTCTGCTTTGGCATGTACTTTAGACAGCACATACACAGTAGACAGCAAAGAAACAGAGGGTGAAAGCTGATGCTTAAGTTTGTTAACATTGATCCCACACAAAAACAGTCTTTTGTCCAATATATTCAGGTTTGGGTTGTAAGGCACATTTGAGCAGTCATGGCACACTGGCCACATTTTGCATTCAGATTTCATATTAAAAGCAACAGATTGAAATTATTGTCATACTATTATTATGTCATCACAGTACATACATTCAGATTTGTAAAGGGAAGTTGACTGAATAATCAAGGTGTCATGAGATTAGGGTATTTTCTGAATCTTGTCTCAAAGTGATTACAGAATAATCTGAACTGTTACAGCAGCAGCTATGTTGGGGTTTTCTTGGGGCAGTTGAGCACATTTTCAAAAGATAAGATGACGTGTGAATCAAGAGGGTTGTTTTTTATTGTTTTTTAGAATATGTGGTATTGAAAACTACCAGTAGAATCAACCCCAGTTCAAGTTAAATAGGGTGAAGTGTTCTGTCTCTTGATAGAAAGGATATTTTTAGTTATACCAATGAGAGAAAGCTGATCAGAGCAGTTTCATCTTCTCTGTCTGACTGACATTTGTTGCTCATTTTTCATGAATCTAATCTATTTTCTCTTAAGTATTTTATTAGTAAATGAAATGTTATTTGGCAGGATGCAGCTTTTAATTCCGTCTTTTTTTATTTTTTTATTTTTTCCTTAGCTCTAAATAAGAAACTGTTCAAGCTTGCCATGCTACTGCTTCTTTTGTATATTTTATTTCCTTCCACAATAACTTATTGGACATCTGGGACAGCTCTTTGTCTTGCAATCATAAATTATTGCAATGTTCAGATAAATAGGGTGCAAGAAACAGAATATTATTTCAGGTAAAGATCTGATGGTAAATTTAATGTGCTGAATAAAAAATATCACCAACAAGCTAACACCTCAAATACATTACTGAGTTTCACTTAAGAACTATTGGTTAAAATAGACCAAGAGCACACTGGTCTGCATTAAGAAAAAGTTTACTTGCAGTTTAAGGGCACGTGATCTGTCCCCTCAGCACCGGTGATGCTGTAGCTGGAGTGCTAGGCTCAAGTCTGGGCTCCTCAGTAGAAGCAATCAAGCAGTCAAGCAAAGGAAGGAAGGAGCAAGAAAGCATGGAAAAACAAACAAACAAACAATCTCAGAAAGTAGAGATTATGAATTGCTTTGTAAATCATAAATTGAGGGCAATGAACTATTGTAATTGTGGTATCAGATTACTAACAGCAGGTACACTGATAGGTGTTATTCAGAAGAATATAGAAAACCAACCTTGTAATAGACTTTCATGTATTCGTTCCTTCTACAAAACAAACAAAAACTAAAACAAACCAACAAATAAAGCAAAACAAAAACACAAACACACACACACACACAAACAAAACGTCACTTCCCCCCAAAAATTGAATTTACTACCCAAAAAACTATGATTATTTATGGTAGTTATAAAAGCTTACATATATTTGTCTAGCAAATCAAAATTATATTCAATATAATAAATTAAAAAAAAATCACAATTCAACATAATAAAAGTGAAAGTTATTCAAATATTTTAGCCTTTTTAACATTGAAGCATACTATTTTTACTGAAACTGTTGGCCTTGCAACTGTTAATCATTCAAATAGCTCCACTGAATTTTACAAGATTTGTATCCTCCTCCTTGTCCCTCTCCCCCTCCTCCAACCCCCCCACCCCCCCAAATGTCCTAATTATAAAATACTGCACATCAGCCTAAAAGAACATTTCAGTGTTCTGTTACTTTTAGATGGATTTGTGGGCTAGACTGGAAGATTGCAATTCAGATGTTTTTCATTGGCTGGTGAAATGCAGAACCATAGCACAGAAATAATTTGATTTGACAGAACTCCACCTGAACCTTTCCTGAAAATTGTCACAGATGAATTTGGGGTAGGATGGATGCAAGAACAGAACCACAACACCTGCTGATATATCACATCCTTTTTACTAGGGAGGATCAATGTCTATTCTCCTCCAGGCATGTTTATGCTCCCACTACAGACCCAGGGGAACAGGGCACTTACTCTATCTGTTTGACATATCCAAGTCTGGGTTCCATATGTAAGGGACTCTACCTCTAAGTCTCCAGTGACGAACACTTGTCTTGACTACTTAGTGTTTTAGAAATAACTTGTCGACCTAAGCCACCATTGGCCAGGTTAGTCACATAGCTCCAGGGTAATTTCTGTGATTTTTGCCTTATTTAATGCCAATTAGCAGTTATTCTGGATGTTGTTATCACCCTCTGGCCTCCTTTTCCAAAAGTGTTACAGGAGAGTAAAGTTGACAACAATTACATACCAAAGATCCTTTGTGTTTCTTTGTCTCTTCAGTGCACAGGGGAGTAATCTAATCAGTTAGAGATGAGTGAATAGGGTCCAGGATACAAAAATAACTATCTTGCTGCAAAGAATTTTGGAGTGTAATTTAAAACCACCATGAGCAGTTTTTTTTTGTGGATGTAATAATATTGGATGAGGACCACATTCAGTGTTTGCCTGTATATTTTCACTTATAAATGTCTAATAAAACTATAATATTGAAAGCATGTACATATGAAAAGCAGTAAACTTCATATTCATTTCTGTATTTAAGCCAGGGTTTTCATAGAATCATAGAATGGCCTGTGTTGAAAAGGACCTTAAAGATCATATAGTTTCAACCACCCTGCTCTGGCCAGGGTTGCCAGCCACTTGAACAGGCTGCCCAGAGCCACATCCAGCCTGGCCTTGAATGCCTCCAGGGATGGGGCATCCACAACCTCTCTGGGCAACCTGTTCCAGGGCCTCACCACCCTCTGACTGAAAAACATCTCCCTAATATCGAACTTAAATCTCCCGTCTTCGTTTAAAACCCCCCCCTTGTCCCATCACTATTAACACATGTAAACAGGCATTCCCCCTCCTGTTTATACGCTCCCTTGAAATACTGGAAAGCCACAATGAGGTCTCCCTGGAGCCTTCTCTTCTCCAAGCTAAACAAGCCCAGCTCCCTCAACCTTTCCACATAGGAGAGGTGCTCCAGCCCTCTGATCCTCTTAGTTGCCCTCCTCTGGACCTGTTCCAAGAGCTCCACATCCTTCTTGTGCTGGGGGCCCCAGGTCTGCATGCAGTATTCCAGGTGGGATCTCAGAAGAGCAGAGTAGAGGGAGAAAACCACCTCCCTCTCCCTGCCAGCCACCCCATTTTTAATGCAGCCCAGGACATAGTTGGCCTTCCAGGCTGCAAGTGCGCACTGCTGGCTCATGTCCGGCTTCTCATCCAGCAGGACTCCCAACTCCTTCTCCGCAGGGCTCCTCTCAAGTTCTTCTTCTCCCAGTCTATATAAATACCTGGGATTGCCCCAGCCCAAGTGCAACACCTTGCATTTGGCCTTGTTGAACATCATTAGGTTCTCATAGGCCCACTTCTCAAGCCTGTCCAGGTCCCTCTGGATGGTGTCCCTTCCCTCTACTGTACTGACTGCACTGCTCAGCTTGGTGTCATCTGCAAATTTGCTAAGGGCGCACTCAATTCCATTGTCTATATCATTGATAAAGATGTTGAAGAGCACCGGTCCCAAGACTGACCCCTGAGGGACATCATTTTTTATCCTGATTTCAAAAACAGATAGAATTAATCCATGAATTAATTAACCTTGAAATTTCCACTCTGGATGGTGGTACAAAAAAGTGTTGAGATGTACATACCACACATTTTTAAATTATTCAGTGTTCTGTGCAGCTAAAGTATGTACAACTCTAATCACTGTCCATTCAGACCTCTGCACTTAACGTTTTTGTGAGTATGCAGACATGCATATTTCTACTAAGATTTGTACCTTCATTTGTTTTTTACTTATACCATTACAGTTAGAAAGAATGTTACATTTGCAAAAGTCAAGGTCAAATGGAAATACTGTATTCTGTGTTGTTTTCAGTACTCTAAAATGTTTTGGATGAAATTACAGCATTTTCTATGATGTACATAATTTAAGTATAGTAGTATTTGCAGTAATTTGCAAGTATGAAATTAAATGTTGAGGATGAAAACAGTTAACACAACTTGGAAAATGAAAACGAGACTTTTGGCATATGTATGTCTACAAAGCATAAATTATATCCCAGAAGAAAGAGTTGCTACAATATCATTTAAGCTACAATAAAGGCCATAATGTTGACATTTCATTCTGTTAAATATCCAGCTTCCACTTCAGTGCTAGTAATGATACAACTTTATCTTGGTAAATGAGGCAAAGAAGCTCGTTCATGTTTTTGCTGTCAAAAGTAAAGAAATAGAGCCTTTCTTGCAACTCAGAGAACAGCTAGTCCTAAATGGCATTGACTGTTAAGAAAGTAGTTTATGATTGAATCAGTTGGCACTCATAAAGCAAAATGCTAGGGAGTTTTCTAAAAATTACATTTCCTTTAGCTGTTACATAATAGAAAAAAAAATAGTTTTACAATAAAATCCACTACAATACTATGTTCTTCGTAAAAAGAATATACAGAAAAAATATGTATTTGTAATAATAATAATAATAATAATAAAGCAGGATTTTTTTTTTTTTTCCCCCCTGTGGATAATAGTATCATGCTTAGAAATGATCTCCAGGATAAGCTATTCCAACACTTTTCCTGGGAGAGAGATGAGACTGACTGGCCTCTAACTTCCTGGGTCCTCCTTCTTGCCCCTTTTGAAGAATGGAGAGAAATTGGCTTTCTTTCTTGGAGGCTTAGGCACCTCCCCTTCTATCCCTCTCAGGTAGTTGTAGATAGCAAGGTCTCCCCTGAGCCTCCTCTTCTCCAGACTAAAAAACCCCAGTTCCCTCAGCCTCTCCTTATAGAAATCATGTTCCAGACCTTTCATCAGCTCCATAGCCCTTCTCTGGACATGCTCCAGGTCTGCAATGTTTTCCTCATGCTGAGGGGCCCAAAATTGAACATAGTACTCAAGGTGTGGCCTCACCAGAGCTGAGTGCAGTGGGACGATCGCCTCCCTGGTTCTCCTGGCTACACTATACCTGATACAAAACAGGATGTCATTGGCCTTCTTGGCCACCTGGGCACACTGACAGTTCATGTGCAGGTGAGTACCGATCAACACCCCCAGATCCTTCCCTTCTGCATAGCTTTTGAGCCACTCTCCCCCATGCCTGTAGAGTTGCATGGGGTTGTTGTGGCCAAAGTTCAGGACCCGGCACTTAGCCATGTTGAACCTCATCCCATTGACCTCTGATCATTGATACATCCTGTTCAGGTCTAACCCCTGTAGGGGGCTACAGGGTCACCCTACCCTCCAGCAGATTGACACTTCCCCTCCCCCCCCAACTTGGTGTCATCTGCAGACTTACTGAGTCTGCACTCAATTCCGTCTTCCAAATAATCAGTGAAGATATTAAAGAGGATGGGCACGAACACTGACCCCTGGGGAACACCACTCATGACCAGTCACCAGCTGGATTTAAATCCATTCATCACCAGTCTCTGAGCACAGAGGTCCATCCAAGTTTTAACCCAACAAAAAGTGTACCTGTTCAAGCCATGAGCTTCCAGCTTCTCCGGGAGAACACTATGGGAGACCATGTCATTATTGAACATGAATGTTTCCCAGGAGGTTTGCAAGGGGATCTTCCATAGCTATGTCCCATGCACACTTCCCGGTCTGCATGCAGCCACTAAAGGCATCCTGACTTGAGACATATTTTGCTGATGATCCTGTTTCTTTAATTCTCCCCTTTCCCCATCTTTCCTAGTTCAAATACATGCAGAATAAGTTCCAATGGCACAAAATTCCTATTTAGGGTAATAAACCGTTTGGTACAAAGACAAATCAGTATGTAATGGTTTGGAATACATTTATACTGGGAGTGAAATGAAATTTTCTAAACAGTGGAGGTGAAAATGGCCCACTACTTGATGTAGAAAGGGCAAAATGGCTGGTATTAAAATGCAGATTGCCTTTTCACCAGCATGATTTCTTTCCCTCATGAGCGTATAACTGGAATTAAGGATGTAAGGGATTCCTTCTGATCTCCTGTATTTCCTATATTTCCTACTTAGAAAATAAAGAAAAGTGACTGTCATGGGAGAGAAGAAATAAGAAGAAAATGCAAATGAGCAAATGAGTTCTGGGTAGTTTGGAGCTGCTTTTACTAAAATTATCACCTCTCTTTTTTCCAGTTTCATCTTCTTCTACTATATATCTAACAGCTTATACAGAAATAATTAGTTAATAAAAATATGCAGCAGTCTCTTGTATTTGTTTCTGTGACAGGATATGCCTTTTTTTTTTTTTTTTTTTTTTCCTCAGAAAAAGGAAGAAGTGAAGAAGACGTGAATTGTCTCAATCAATAAAATAAAATTAAATCATTAAAACCTTCCCAAGCTTGTAAGGCTTTACTCTGCAACTTTAGTAATGCTTTTTCTAAAATTTTGTGTATATCCAATATCAGTATCAGACAGATGCACAAAGGAAGAAAAGACGGCTAGACAACTAGAGCTGAAACACATCTAAGGTGGGATAGATACCATCCCCTCATTTTCTATATCATCTAAACCTTGGAAGCAAGAAGGAAACCACAAACAAGAAATCAGCACAGAACATACCATAGTTTCGTAATGTCATGGTTGCAAGTGTAATAAAGCCTGAAATTTCCCTGTAGTCTTGCTGGTTTTATATGTTTTGCATTCTGTGCTTTTTCCAAAGGAACATATCCATTATTAAGATTGCTTTCTAAAGAAAACTGTGTACTGTATCATAAGTCAGGAACTGATTAGGGAAAACCAGCATATAATGCAGAACTAATTATGAAGAGAAAACTTTAAATGACTTTTTTAATACAAGCAAAACACAATCTAAAAGAGAACTTTTCAATATTCAGGCCACTAAAATTTGCTATATTGAATACACGATGTAACAGCTAAGGATAAGCAACATTTCCAAGTAATTATGCTCCTTTTTTACACACAATGGTTAGAAATGATCAGTCTAAAAAACATCTAGTAATTCAGTACTGCATGAACCATGGTTCCCTGATAGTACTGGTTGTCTTTATTAAGTGCAGCTTTTCAAATCTGAAATCCTCAAACCCACTTAAGGTTTTCAAGTATACATTTGCTATATTTGGAATATTGTTTTAAGTGACAAAATGTTTTTGATAATTGCACTTCTATAAAGATTCTCTCCTACACACACTATGTATCAGTGGCTAAATTAAAAATTCAAGAAGAAGAATGTTTCAATGATATTTTACCCTTAGTTACGAAAAATGCTGAAAAGTAAAAATAAAGAATATTAAAAAAATTATTAAATTAAAGATGGAACTGATCTTCTGATTTGTCTTAAGAATATGTCAATCAATTTAACTAGACCATGTGGTAAAACAAGCATGAATTTATAAATTTACCAATAAGCAAACAGGTTTACTTAAAGTATATTTTAACATAATACATATACTTTACATAGCAAAAAGTTATAATACCAATTCCCAAGACAAACATAACATGTTGAAAATTAAAAATTGCATACCCTGTCAAAATTTAAAAATGTGATGCAAGCTTCATACCTCTCCATAAAAAGATTCACAATTTTCAGTAAAGTGTATAAGATTTAATGTTAGCGATATTTAAATAATAAAGATTCTCTTTCCTAAAACATGTGTGTCCTAAAAATATACCTTCCTTGACAAAACAGTTGATCGGGTCAATTAAGGTCATTTTTTTTTTAATTCAGGTATTTGCTTTATATTAACTGTTATAATTTTTATCTACAGATTAAAAAAAAAAAATAGTGTGCATTAAACATCTCATCTGAAAATATAAATCAGATTGGACACCGGATCAGTGTGATATGCTTGAATATTGGCCATCACAATTAAAGATTCTCCTTGCTAGACTGGGAAAACAATGGTATCTGGGTAGAGAAATACAGAAAGCAAGTAAGCAAGAAAAAAAGAGAATTAGAACTTCTATAAATGATGCCTGCAAATGCTTCTCAGGAATATTCTCCTCAGGAACACAAAGATGCAAAGATGAAGAAAAAGTCTACATTCACAGGGCAGTTTCTTTTTCCATTATTTTGGAAATTTTGCTGATTTTGCAGGGATCAGGTCTTACAATCTTGATGAGGAAGATAATCAGTTTTCATAGATGACTGCAATAGCCCACAGCATCTTATAGGGTGTACAACATATCAGAGTCTGTGTAAATGCATTGAAACTTTTCAATACTTAAAGGGTTCTTATAAAAAGGATGGAGAGGGACTCTTTAATTGGGTAGATAATGATAGGACAAGGAGGAATGGTTTAATATTAAGAGTATATTAATACTAATAGTTAGCATAGTAATACTAACTAATTTAGACTAGATGTTAGGAGGAAATTCTTCACTGTAAAGGAAGGCACTGGAACAGGTTGCCAAGAGAAGTTGTGGATGCCTCACCCCTGGAGGTGTTCAAGACCAGGGTGGATGGGGACTTGTCCAACCTGATCTAGTGGGTGGCATCCCTGCCTACGGAATGGAGGTTGGAACTAGATGATTTTTAAAGTCCCTTCCCGAGCCATTCTACGATTCTATGATTCTGTTTTTGGGACCCTATTTCCATGGAAAGAACCATCACAGGCTGCTAAATATCCTATCCGCAGAATGTACTGAAGGTAGCAAAGTTGCAGATGTAGTACTACAGTATTGAAGTGGGCCATTCTCATTTATCATTGTTGAGATTTACAGCCTAAACATTCTTGTAACCTTTGTTTTTGATGATGATGCTCAATAAGAGTTATAAATCTTGGAGTAGATTAGGAGTTTTTCAGAAACAAAATTATAAATTTATTTTTTTATTATTATTATTATTTTTTTTAATGCAAAACCTAATTAAATACTTTCTAAACATATGAGAAAATTCCAAACCCTTTTGAAGTCAATGGCACAATTCTGATTCAACAAGGCAAGGATTTCCTCCAAGGATTTATTACTCCTAGCTAAGTATGAACACATATTGAAAAATTCTGGAAGACTGAGTTTAGTCTTTCAAACGTATGCTACAAAGAGTAATGCTTATTTCAACAATCAGAAAGAGACCCAGATTTTCAAACATTATTAGATATCTAACTACTAGTGAAATCTCTGTGACCTGGGACCTATGGCATTGATAAATACAAGAACAATTCTAATGGTGGCAATGCAATCTGTTGCTATCAAAACCTTACACAGATTCAGCAGAGTTAAATCTTGTCCTAATCTAGGATAGACAATGGAGGACAGTGGCATACACATGCAAGCACCATGCCTGGCTTCACAACTGATGAAAGGAAGTATATTATGCCCACGCTGTAGACCTTAGACGCATGCATAGGGAAGATGGTGGGTCTGATGGTGGTTAACCAAAAAGCCACATTATTTAAACATGAAGGCCAGTTTCCATAGAGTCAGGTTGAACAATAGTTTTTTTTATATATATATATATGTGTGTGTGTGTGTTTTTAATATGGTGATGAAATCTTGCAAACTTTATAACTGTTGTAGCATTTAGAACAGTTTAAGTTAATACTTGAAGCAGCTTGACATAAAGAAAATACTGAACCATATTGTTATTCTCCTGAGATGATATTTATGAACCTAAATATTTTTATAGTAAAGGAAATTTTAGAGCAAAGTCAAAATTGCCCAAACATCCAACAGTCACAAAAAAAAACTGGATTATAAAACTGCTTGTGTATTGCAAGTTCACTGAGCTCACCAACCTGAGGCAAAATGAGCACTAGCTAGTATTTATGTGGATGTGTCACTAAACCTCTTCTAAATACAAGTACACTTTTAGGAGTTTTCTGATGAAGTGAAGTAACAGGAACGTTTGACTGGCTTGTTATGTGTGAATGAGATTTCAAACCACAGATGTGGTGTATTTCAACAGTTTTGCATTAATTCCATTAAGTTCGATAGCTCTATTTTTTGACTAACTTAATGACTCATGATATATAAAGTTGAAATTTGTTAGGAGAGCTCAAAGTCAGTTGCAAGCCTTAGAGCTATATTCTGAGCCTAATTCTCTGTTAACTTTCATCTTGGATAGTTATTTATTCACTTGCAAATAAGACCATTTACATATACTTAGCATTAGTGTAAATGTGCACAGCAATAGAGAATAAAACCCCTTGTGATTTCTTAATATATATATACATATATATATCAACATCTGTCTCACACCAGGGTTAAAATAAACCTCTAAAGAGTATCTGCTGCTTTATAATACCTATCTTTTCATTTAAAGGTGTTGTGGTTTTATTTTGCTGGGCAGCTAAACTCTACCACAATTGCTCTCTCAAAATCTCTCTATTTACAATATTTTGGTTGAAATATTTATATTATACTTAATTGTATCCTTTACCTGCACTATTATACATAATTGTATCCTCTACCTGAACTAAACATAACATAAAATCGAATGTGGCTTGAACTGCCTTAACAGAGATTTTGCTTAATGACTAGGAAACAGTTCTCAGTGGCAACCACAGGACTATATTGCCTAAGGAAACACAGAGGTCTCCATTTAGTGGAGACTTTGGAAAACAGGTTAGATAAAAACAATACAAATGGATTATTGATAGTCAAGTCTATAATGGACAGACGGACTAGACAGCCTCTTAATATCTTGACTTTTTCAGTGTTTTATGAAGATGAGTGTGTATATATATACATATATGGACAAACATAAATATGTATATACATGTATACATACATATGTGTGTATGTGCGTGTATTACTATATACAGTTTTCCTGGTTCTACTGATAGAAGTCAGATATAAGCAATCTGTATTGTTTTACTTACTTTTCATTTTATTTTCACCATATCTCAGAATATTTCTTGTGGAATTGCGCTCATTTCTGAACAAGTCTTTAAGAGAGAGATGCAAAGATAGTATGCTTTCATAAACAACAAAAACTTTGGAAAAAAAATATCAGCTATTGGGTCTAGAAATTGTTCTTGTTTCTTTAAGGTAGGAATCTTGCTTCTCCAGGACTGCGTAAAAAAAAAAAAAATGTTCTTTTTGCAATAAATTTATTGACCCTTTAGGATTCAGAATAACTTTATCAGTTTGCATATCATAAGACTGAGACTCCAAAGAAGTTTTGGGACAGACAAAACAAGAATATTTTTTTCCCACTGCATTAATACCCTGTAATTTCAGTTCATACTATGAAATGTGATATTACTGTAAATGGGAAAAATCTGCTCTCTTCATATATTTTATGAAAAATCAAGATCAAAGTAGTGTAGGGTTTTTTTGTTGTTGTTTGTTTGTTTTGTTTTGTTTTTAACAACACATAATTAACGAGCAGTCATTGCACTATACATTCAGGATCTTAATCGACAGTAAAAAAAAAAAACCAAAATACTAAATAGTTCCAAATGTTAATATATACCTACATAATTCTAAAAGCCCTAATTGCAAGACAGAGATATATGCATGAACATATGTGTACACATGTAGACACTTTGCTCCTCCCCTTTCTTGAACCGTGTGGGTTACTGTCACCCCTCAAGAGCTTTGTCTGCACACCCACAATAAAGGACACATGATGGGAGGCACAAAGGAGAAGAAGAAGAAGAAAGAAGGAGAAGAAGAACCAGGACCTGGCATACATATATATTATATATTAATATCATATTATATGTTATGTATAATTAAAATAAAATATTATGATAATAAATATTGTATTATGATAAATAAATATAATAAATATACATTATAAATATATTATAATATATAGATATGTATTCATATATAAATAAATGTTTAAATATATGTGATATAATAAGTAATATATTGTGATATTTTATTGTTTTATTGTTTTATTATAATGATTATTGATAGTTAATAGTAAGAGTAGTAGTAATAGTACTAAAATAGTAGTAAAAAATCACCACGTGCCGAGACAATCGGTTCCGGGGCAGACCTGCTCTGCAGCGGAGCGGGGGATCAGGACAGGCAGGGCTATTTTCCCGGCATCGAGGCCACTCGAGGCAGCAGAGGGAGCCGCCACGACCCGGCAGCCCTCGAGAGGAACGCTGACGAGGCGTAGGCGGAGCCAGCAGCGCCCCCTCCCCGGCCGCTCAAAAGCAGCCCCTAGGGGGCGCGAGCGACCAGGAGCGCGGCGACCAGGACGGGCAAACAGGGCAGGGTGCGTCAGAAGGGCGGGGCACGGCAGTTGGCGTGGCAGTTCGCGCAGGGAGGGCAGGGCGAGCAGGGAGGGCAGGGCGTTCCTGCCCGCCCGTAAGAACAGCTCACCTAACGGCTGTCTACCACTAGCTAGGCCACTATGGTCCTCGCTAGGCAGAGAGCTGGCGCTAGAAAGTCTGTAGGCACCCAGACAGACTGCCCGCTCCAAAATGCGGCGGTTCAGGTCTCTGGGTGCAGGGAGTGCCAGAGCCTGCTGCTGCCACCATCTGAGGGAGGCAGAGACGCTGTGTGCATGAGGTGCGAGCAGGTGGATGACCTGGTCTGCCTGGTGGCAGAGCTCAAGGAGGAGGTGGAGAACCTGAGGGCGAGCCATCAGGGAGTGTGAGAGGGAGATAGACTGGTGGAGCAACTCCCTGCAAGGCCTGAAGGAGAGGCATCAGGATGAGACTCCCCACATGGGGGTGGACCCCCTGCCCAGTCACTGTCGGGCAGAGGGAGGGGACCTAGGAGTTGAGGAGGAATGGAGACAGGTCCCTGCTCGACGATGCAGGAAACGCCCCCCCCCTCCACCTGCCCCACCTTCCCAGGTGCCCTTATGCAACAGGTTTGAGGCCCTGGAGCTCTGGAGGGCGGTGGATGAGGATGTGGAAGGAAGTTTACCCAGGAAGCCTAGGGCGAGGAAGTCTGCTCCACACCTCAAGACTGCTTCCACCAAAAAGGAAAGAAGGGTGATCGTTGTGGGCGACTCCCTTCTCAGGGGAACGGAGGGCCCTATCTGTCGGCCTGACCCTACCCATAGGGAGGTCTGCTGCCTCCCTGGGGCCAGGGTCAGGGATGTTGCCAGAAAGCTTCCCAGCCTGGTTCGCCCCTCCGATTACTACCCACTACTGATAGTCCAGGCTGGCAGTGATAACATTGACGAGAGAAGCCTGAAGGCTATCAAATGGGACTTCAGGGGGCTGGGACGGTTAGAGGACGGAGCAGGAGTACAGGTGGTGTTTTCGTCCATTCCTACAGTGGCAGGGAGGGGTTCAGAGAGGACACGCAAAGCCCACCTGATAAACACATGGCTTAGAGGCTGGTGCCAACACAGAACTTTTGGGTTCTTCGACCACGGGGTGCTTTACTCGGCACCCGGCCTGATGGCCCCAGACAGGTACCAACTGTCCTCTAGGGGAAAACGGATCCTGGCCCAGGAGCTGGCAGGGCTCATTGAGAGGTCTTTAAACTAGATAAGAAGGGGGACGGGGAAGAAACAAAGCCTGTTGGAGGTGTGCCAGGGGGAACAGTGGCTAGGCTGGCAGAGAAGGCAAAAGCTCAGCTGAAGTGCATCTACACTAATGCATGCAGCATGGGCAACAAGCAGGAGGACCTGGAAGCCATTGTGCAGCACGCAGGCTATGACTTGGTTGCCATCACGGAAACATGGTGGGACCACTCTCATGACTGGAGTGCTGCAGTGTCTGGCTATAGGCTCTTCAGAAGGGACAGGCAGCACGGAAGGGGTGGTGGAGTGGCTCTCTATATTAGAGAGTGTTTTGATGTCGTTGAACTTGAGGCTGGCAATGAGAAGGTGGAGTCGCTATGGGTTAGGATCAGTGGAAAGACCAACAAGGCAAGCATCCTGATGGGGGTCTGTTATAGACTGCCAAACCAGGATGAGGGGACAGATGAGGAGTTCTACAGACAGCTGACAGAGGTTGCGAAATTGTCAGTGCTTGTTCTTGTGGGAGACTTCCCTGACATATCCTGGAAACACAACACAGCCCAGAGAAAGCAGTCCAGGAGGCTTCTGGAGAGCGTGGAAAATAACTTCCTGACGCAGGTGGTTGGCGAGCCTACCAGGGGAGGTGCCCCGCTAGACCTTCTGTTCACTAACAGAGAAGGTCTGGTGGGAGATGTGGTGGTCAGGGGCTGTCTTGGGCAGAGTGACCACGAAATGGTAGAGTTCTCGATACTTGGCGAAGTCAGGAAGGGGACCGGTAAAACCACTGTCTTGCACTTCTGGAGGGCTGACTTTGAGCTGTTTAGGACACTGGTTGGCAGAGTCCCTTGGGAGGTGGTTCTGAAGGACAGAGGAGCCCAGGAAGGCTGGGCGCTCTTCAAGAAAGAAATCTTAATGGCTCAGGAGTGGTCTGTCCCCATGTGCCCAAAGATGAGCCAGTGCGGAAGAAGACCGGCCTGGCTGAACAGAGTTGTGGCTCGAGCTTAGGAGAAAAAAGAGGGTTTATAGTCTTTGGAAAAGAGGGCGGGCCACTCAAGGGGACTACAAGGATGTTGTGAGGCGGTGCAGGGACAAAATTAGAAAGGCCAAAGCTCATCTGGAGCTCAATCTGTCTACAGCTGTTAAAGACAACAAAAAATGTTTTTAAAAATACATCAATACTAAAAGGAGGACTAAGGAGAATCTCCACTCTTTACTGGGTGCGGGGGAAACTTAGTTACCAGAGCTGAGGAAAAAGCTGAGGTGCTTAACACCTTCTTTGCCTCAGTCTTTAGCAGCAAAACCAGTTGTTGTCTGGACGCCCTGAGCTGGTGGAAGGGGATGAGGAGCAGAATGTGGCCCCCACAATCCACGAGGAGATGGTTGGCGACCTGCTACAGCACTTGGATGTACGCAAGTCAATGGGGCTGGATGGGATCCACCCAAGGGTACTGAGAGAACTGGTGGAAGAGCTGGCCAAGCCACTTTCCATCATTTATCAGCAGTCCTGGCTATCAGGGGAGGTCCCACTTTACTGGCGGATAGCAAACGTGACACATATCTAGAAGAAGGGCCGGAGGGTAGACCCAGGGAACTATAGGCCTGTTAGTTTAACATCCGTGCCAGGGAAGCTCATGGAGCAGATTATCCTGGGCGTCATCATGAGGCAGTTGTAGGGCAAGCAGGCGATCAGGCCTAGTCAGCATGGGTTTATGAAGGGTAGGTCCTGCTTGACGAACCTGGTCTCCTTCTATGACAAGGTGACACGATTAGTGGATGAGGGAAAGGCTGTGGATGTGGTCTACCTTGACTTCAGTAAGGCATTTGACACCGTTCCCCACATCATTCTCCTCAGGAAACTGGCTGCTCATGGCTTGGTCTGGCGCATGCTTCATTGGGTTAAGAGCTGGCAGGATGGCCAGGCCCAGAGAGTTGTGGAGAATGGAGTCAAATCCAGTTGGAGGCCGATCACTAGTGGAGTCCCCCAGGGCTTGGTACTGGGGCCAGTCCTCTTTAACATCTTCATCGATGATCTGGATGAAGGGATCAAGTGCACCCTCAGTAAGTTTGCAGACGACACCAAGTTAGGTGTGTGTGTCGACCTGCTCAAGGGTAGGAAGGATCTGCCAGATGATGTGGATAGGCTGGACCAGTGGGCCAAGGCCAACAGTATGAAGTTCAACAAAGCCAAGTGCTGGGTCCTGCACCTGGGGCACAACAACCCCAAGCAGTTCTACAGGCTGGGAGATGTGTGGTTAGAAAGCTGCCTGTCAGAGAAGGACCTGGGAGTTTTGGTTGACAGTCAGCTGAATATGAGCCAGCAGTGTGCTCAGGCGGCCAAGAAAGCCAACAGCATCCTGGCTTGCATAAGAAACAGCGTGGCTAGCAGGACCAGGGAAGTGATTGTCCCCCTGTACTCGGCTGTGGTGAGGTTGCACCTCGAATACTGTGTTCAGTTTTGGGCCCCTCACTGCAAGAAGGACATGGAGGTGCTTGAGCGAGTCCAGAGAAGGGCTGCGAAGCTGGTGAAGGGTCTGGAGAACAAGTCTTGCCTGGAGAAGAGGAGGCTCAGGGGTGACCTTATCGCACTCTACTGGTACCTTAAAGGAGGCTGTAGCTAGGTGGGTACTGGTCTGTTCTCCCACGTGCCTGGTGACAGGACGAGGGGGAATGGGCTAAAGTTGTGCCAGGGAAGGTTTAGGTTGGATATTAGGAAGAACTTTACTGAAAGGGTTGTTAGTCACTAGAATAGGCTGCCCAGGGAAGTGGTTGAGTCACCATCCCTGGAGGTCTTTAAAAGACTTTTAGATATAGAGCATAGGGATATGGTTTAGTGGAAGACTTGTTAGTGTTAGGTCAGAGGTTGGACTCGGTGATCTTGTAGGTCTCTTCCAACCTAGACTTTTCTGTGATTCTGTGATTCTGTAATAATAATAGTAATAACGATAGTGGAAAAGCCACATTACTGAAGTAACTTTAAATGTTTCACCTGGATGTTTTCTGGTATACAATGCATAATGCCAAACTGCAATATCAGAATTACTATGAAATTCATTCAGTGTATGATATCTTAATCTGTGAAGATAAATATAATCCTATTCATAAACTGAACTTCAGAAGACTTAAGACTGGTAATATTGTGTGGGGTTTTTTTTGTCTGTTTTTGTTTTTGTTTTTCATTTGTTTTGCCCCATTATACTTTTTTTTTTCTTGACTTTCTGTCATATATAAAAACAGGCACATAGCTAACATACTCTGTGGTGAATGATACCCGTATAATGTTTTAAAATTTTAATTTGGAACTGTTTATGGTCAAGAATCACTTTTAGAAATGTTCATGCCTTACAGTCTAGACTTTTATAAGCTCTTTAATATGTAATGCCCCAACATTTACAATGGTGAAAAATGTTACTTTAAGAGTATAATTTACTAGCCTTAGTTCATCACTGGATATTTTCATACCAGATGAGCTTCCAAGATCCCTTTCAGCCTGATTGATTTCCTGAATTCCACAAGCTGATTCTTCTTCAAGACTCATTTCAAATCTTCTGTGTATAACAGTGGCTGCTGTCCTGATGTCATACTTGGTTCAACATCATTCTGAAACGCATCTATATTTCAGCATGTTCTCAGTTATTTCAATGGGATTATTCAGTAAACTGGAGTTTCATGCATGTTTAGCCATGCTGCTGAAGTAAAACCTCAGGATTTTTTTTGTGATTTTTTTTTTTTTTTTTTTTAAATAAGTGAAGTGTATTTTAAGATCAGTATTCAGATGACATTTCAATACTGAAATTTCCTAGTATACCATAAAATATACAGAAAGTATACTATCCTTGAGTAACTTAAACATTACAGCATTTTTATGTTCAGATCAAATTTGTAAATGTGATACTGAACGTTTCTGGATTAGTATCTCTATGCTGAAATATAAATAAGAGGTTACATTATTTTATCCTTTTTCACCTTGCAATTTTATTATCTTCTCATAATATATTGAATATATTTTGGAATGTTACAAACATTTAATTTTGAAAAGTACTTAATAAATCCTCAAATATATAGCTTGATTCAATGTTAAATGGGAAATTTAATAGTAAGGAGAATTCAGCAAATTACAGGGAAATTCATGAACATCCATACACAAGGTTTTATAATGGCTAGTAGAAATATTTCTGTATGTGTATATTCTGCTTGATATTACTAGTATTTACAGAGAGCAGACACATAAAGGGAACATATAACTATTCTACAGTGATTCTGCAGGACTGTATATGTATTACTGATGTGCGGAAAATGGACTCTACAATCAGTAACATTGTAAAGTAGGTATGTTTATTCAGTGCTGGGCAGCACGGGGCGGGGGGTGGGGGGTAGCCCCACCAAGATCATGTGCACCTGACACCAGGGCAACTTGCCATGGTCATATGCAGCAAAGAGTTACATATGTATGAAGTTTCACAATATGCCTATACATATTCATAACCTGTCCCCGCTTCATATTAAAATTAGTTCCAAGGAGTCATTTCCATAAACTCCTCCCATCTGCGCTTGCGCAGTGTATCCTGGTGGTGGTCTTCAGGGGTAGTGGGGATGAAAATTGATGACTCTTCCTCGTCACCACTAGTTGACCTCTTGTCTCTGCGCAGACTCAGTTGCTTCTTGGATCTTGTCCATCTGCAAGACCAGTTTCTACCAGTTTCTTAAGCCAGACTCGCACTCTTATTAAGAGACTGACCTTGGTAAAGGGGCCTATGGCTTCTTGCTTTAATTAATTTGCACAAGCACCATAGTTAGCAAAGACACAAAGTAGCATCCTAGTTTCATGCCGTCAGCACTCTATCTCTAGTTGATAAGGTTCTCCTAACTCCCTCTCTCATTCCCCCTTTTCTAAAAAGTTAGTAAATTCTTTTACTATTTCTAGGTTCAATATAGTGTTTCTCTATCTAAGACTCCTTCAAAATATTTGTTAGACTTCAGTTTCTGTCTGACTTGGTTCTTTTTCCACTCACTGTAGGAGTTTCCTGTACTCTTAAAACACCATAAGGTACATCAGATCACTGTGCAAAGAACCATGAACAAAACCACAACCACGATTACTGTGATAAACAACTGTTTCAGCCAGGTTAGGTTTGGCAACCAGGAAGTTAATTTTTCTACCACGTCTGTAAATCCCCAGGATGTATCCTCCTGATCTACTGCATGCAAATTTTTATTCTTTTCCCAAATCTTCTCTAGGTCAGTCTCAATCTGTTTTTGTCTGTTAACATATACACAGCAAGTTTGATTTATGACTGTACACAATCCTCCCTCCTTGGCTAAAAGTATATCTAATCCCATCCTATTCTGAAGTACTGCTTTGTGTAGGGAGGAAATTTCTTCCTGTAATGCTGAAAGAACATCAGCGGTGGCATTTTCCATAATTTCTAATGTGGCTGAGATATTTGTGATAGCTTTTTCTAATTCACTTATTCCCAGGGATGGAATCAACCACCTTACAAAACTATGGAATCCCGTGGGTCCCATCACGAGGGGGTTATTTGGAACAGTATGTGTTTGTCTCCATAAGGTCTGGACTATTCCCGGAGGTGGTTCAGTGAATATACCCCCTCGAGGGCTAAGATAGGCCCTGATAAAATGACCCTTCCAATTTAAAGGTAAGCTTTTTCTAGCATGCCCATCTCCATATAGCCAATAGAATCCTTTTTGTAGCTTGCAGATTTGTGTGAGAGAATTGAAGCTGGGAGATCCTGAGTTCATATGCTTTTTATCAGCACATACTGTGACACCTACACCATAATCTCAATTTTTAGTAAGATTAATAGTACCTACATATTCTGCCATACTATAGTTGTCAGGTTCCTGGGCTAAATAACTAAGTGGACATGTACCTATGCATGGGCTTTTATGGTTTAAGCATCTGGTCTATATGTTAACATTGTGGTGTGGGAGTAGTTCAAATCTCTCCTCTAGACGTTCAAGATAATCCTTGCCAAATTGACATGTTTGATTTCTTGGTTGCGCTAAGAGCAATGTCCAATTCATAATGGGTATGCCTTATGCGGGGAATTCTAGGTTTCCCCTAGGCAGCAGTTTGCACTCCCAACACTTAGGTTGAAACTATTACTCACTGCCTGGGTGAGTTTCGCATAGGTATTGTGCACCCACTGTTCAGTTTCCTTGACCAATGATACCATTAAGACCGTGCAAAATGGAACCTTCCAGGTCACACCTGAGTAACCTTCCATGAGGTCTTGGATGCCTTTTTCACTCTGGTATGATGGATCCAGACATTCTGTTCTTGATTCTGATTGCTGTGAAAGAGGTAAGGAGTACCTGGAACAGTCCTTCCCACTGAGGTTCCAAGGTCTTCTCTGCAAGAGACTTTGCATACACATAATCTCCAGGTTGTATATTGTGCACTGGTCCATCCAACCCTCTACCCTGAGTCCCACTCACATGCTTTCCAGTGTCATTGAGCTGTTTACCTAAGGCCACTGTATAGGAGGTCATAATTGCATCCCCAGATTGCATAGATATCCCTCTTTGTATTCCATAGGTTCATCCATATAAGATTTCAAAGGGGCTTAACTCTTCCTTTGCCCTTGGTCTAGTTCATGTACGTAAAAGCCAAATTTGTTTCCTGTCCCAAATTCACAATTTGCTATTTGATTAAGTGGTTCATTTTTTCTACTTGGCCACTCAACTGAGAGCGGTATGGAGTATAAAGTTGCCAGTTGCTATACCCAAATGGCAGCTAAATTGTTGTACCACTTTTGAGATAAAGTGGGGTCCCCTGTCAGAGGATATAGTTGCTGGAACTCCAAAACATGGTATTATTTCTTGTAGCAATATCTTAGTAACCTCCAGAGCCTTGGCTGTTCTGGTTGGGAATGCTTCTGGCCATCCTGAAAAGGTGTCAGTTAATACCAATAAATATTGGTACACCCCTTTTCTTGGGAGTTCAGTGAAATCAATATGCCATTGCTGTCCAGGCCCATTACCTTTTCCAGTTTGGCCCATTTTTGGCTTGGGAGTGTTCTTAGGATTAGTCTGGAGACAAAGATCACATTGCTGAGTTACCTGTCTAACTGTGGTATATAAGTTTCTGGCTACAATTTCTCCAATTAGGTGTTTATACAGGGCCTCTGTTCCCCAATGTCTCTCCCTATGTTCTTTCACCAAATGCCCTGCCAAGCAGGAAGGAATAATTAGCTTCCCTTGTGGAGTGAGAGCCCACCCTTCTTTGTTATATGACTCTTCTAAATCTGAGATGAGTTTCTGATCCTCTTTAGAGTGGTCTGGCTTGCCTTCTAAGGAAATTAGTCCATCTGGGATCAGAGCCCCTTCTGTATTTGCCTTAGTTTTATCTACTTGCTTTGCCTCTCTGTCCACCAGCTCATTTCCTCTCTCCAATTCTGAGCTCACTCTCTGGTGTGCCTTAATGTACATAATTGCCACTTTATCAGGGAGTTGAACTGCCTCTAGCAGTTTCAGGACTTCTTCAGCATGCTTGATGTTTTTGCCCTGAGAGTTTAATAACCCTCTCTCCTTTCAGATTGCTTCGTGTGTATGTACAACCCCAAAGACATACTTTGAGTCCGTATAGCTGTTCACAGTTCTGTCTTGAGCCAGTTCCAGGGCACGAGTCAGAGCAATTATTTCTGCCTTTTGTGCAGAGATATTCATGGCCAAAGGCTTTGACTCTATTATTTTTTAGCTGGTGGTGATGGCATATACTGCATGCCTCTTACCGCTTAGGACATAGCTGCTTCCAAAAAAAAAAAAAAAAAAAAAAAAAAGAACAATTGAACAATTTTCCCTGTCTTCCATAGGGCTGTCTCTCAGGTCCGGATGGCTTGCATATGTTGCTTCAGTAGTCTCCAGGAAGTCATGATGCACTGCTTCTCCCCTGTTTCCACTGAGGAAAGTGGATGGGTTGACAATGTTAGTGACTACAATTTCCACATCATCTTGTTCTACTAGTATAGCCTGATATCTCAGGAATATTTGTGGAGATAGCCAATGTCCACCCTTTGCTTCTAGTACTGTGGATACTGTGTGGGACACTAGGACAGTCATCTTCTGTCCCAGGGTAAATTTTCAGGCCTCTTGTATGTTCAATATTACTGCTGTAACTGCTCATAAGCATCCAGGCCAACCCTTTGCAGTTGCATCCAATTGTTTGGAAAAATTGGCAACTGCTCGTCGATACGGGCCCAGATCTTGTACTAATATTCCCAAGGCAATCCCCCGTTTCTCATGTGAGGAAAGGAAAAATGGTTTACTCATGTTGGGAAGCCCTAAGACTGGGGCCGACATCAAAGCACTTTTCAGTGACTCAGAGGCTTGTGTGGTCTTCTTGTTCCATTTAAGGTATTTCTGATCAGTGGTTGTTAGTGCATGAAGTGCAAACAAGCTGTCCATAATTATAGCTCCACAGCTGACACCACCCCATCATCCCCAAGAAAGTCCATAACTCCTTTACTGTCTGGGGTCTCTGAGTCTGACATATTGCCTTTTTACAGGCCTGTCCCAAAGTTCTCTGTCCCGCACAGATTTCATAGCCCAAATAAATCACCTTGCGCTGTATTACTTGAGCTTTCTTCTTGGATATTCAGTACCCTTGGAGTCCCAAGAAATTTAGCAGATTTACGGTCCAGGTCCTTACAACCACCCTCTGTCCTGATAGCAATCAGAATATCATCCACATATTGTAATAACTTCCCTTCTTCAGACGGGGCCTCCCAAGATTCCAGGTCTTTTGCAAGTTGATTACCAAAGATAGTAGGGCTGTTCTTAATCCCTGTGGCAACATTGTCCAAGTGAGCTGAGTCTTACACCCACTCTTAGGATTTTCCCATTCAAACGCAAATATTTTCTATCTGGCTTCCTGGAGAGGGAGGCAAAAGAAGGCATCCTTTAAGTCTAAAACAGTAAACCAGGTTAGTTCCGGTGTCAATGCAGTTAACAAGGTATACAGATTTGGTACTACTGGGTAAAGGTCTTCAGTGACTCTATTTACAACTTGCAAGTCCTGGACCACCCGATACAACCTGTCAAGTTTGCAAACGGGTAATATGGAGGTATGGAAATTGGACTCACATTCTTTTAATAATCCAAATTGTAAATATTTCTCTATTACTGGCCGAATTCCTTCTCTATCTTCCTCCTTCAGGGGGTACTGCTTAACTCTTACTGGTTGTCGACCTTCCTTGAGTTTAACCTCTACAGGTGGAGCATTCTTTGCTTTTCCAGGTACACTGGTGGCCCATACCCCAGGATATACCTGGTCTAGGATCTCTTTGCTGCTTTTTTCTTCGGTGGGAAAACAGGTTAAGGATACTCAGAATTTGAATGTGCTGCTGATCTTTTACCTTCAGGGTAATATCCCCTTCTTCAAAGGTAATCTTTGCATGCAGTTGCCCTAACAAATCTCTCCCCAGAAGAGCCTTTAGAGAGTTAGGCATATATAGAAATTTATGGATGCCCCATTGTTTTCCCAATTTGTACTTTAAAGGTTCACTGAAAAATGCCTTTTCACTTTGGCCAGTTGCCCCTTTCACCATAACATAGTCAATCAGAGCCTGATTCAAAACTGAATATGTTGCCCCTGTGTCAACCAGAAATTCTACTTCTTGTTGTTTCTTCCCTAGCTTCATTATAACCAGGGGATCTGCCAGGGTAGATTCCCCAGGTCCCCTTCAGTCTTTCTTCATGTGGGCTACTATGTTCCCCGCCTGGTGGCTTCTTCTCCTCTCTGTTTCTTGGGCATTCCTTTTTCAAGTGACCAAACTTCTTGCACAAAGCACATTGATCCTTGCCTAATCGGGAATGTTCTTGTCTAGGCCTTCTTTCCTCCTTTTCCCTGATCACTGCCACCAGTCTCCTTTGCCCTTGTCTGTATCTCTCCTCTCTGTTACTGAATATTCCCCATGCCTCATACAGCAACATTTCCATATTTCTACCTTCTGTAGGACATAACTTCTGGAGCTTATGTCTAGTGTCCTGTGTGGACTGACCCCAAAACAGGGAGACTAATTGTTGTATCCCTACCTTAGACCCAGGATCCAGTGGTGTGTTACGGTGCATTACATCCCTCAGCCAATCCAAGAATTTGGATGGGGACTTGGAAGGACCTTGTTTAATTGCGTATAGTGCTGACCAATTTATAGTTTTAGGAATGGCCTTCTCCATTCCTTTTGAAATCCACTCTTGATATGCCTGTAACCTTTCCATCTCTGTGGATCTATTTACATTCCATTTTGGATCCTAGAGGGGAAAGTATTCCTTAACATCCCCTCCAGTAGTCTTACAATGATCCTCAGCCAAATCTGCTGCAGTTTTTAAAATCAATTGCTTCTTTGTCTTAGCCATGTGTTCTTACAATAACTGTATGTCCTTCCAGTCAGGGTTATGTTGCTTTACAATGAACTAAAAATATTTGGTTACATTTACCAGATCACTCCTGTAATCTTTTACAACCCTTTTCCATTCTCCCAGATTAGTAGTGGTAAAGGGTATTTTGATCAGCACTGCCCCGGCATCAGGTCCTACTGCCTTCAGGAGAGGTGCCTGTAAGTCTGTGGAAGCGTATTTCTTTCTGGTATGGTAAGACACAGGACTGTCCGGTGGAGTGGATGCTCTGCTCACCCTGTTCCTGTGGTCGAGGGGGAGGCTTAAACAAATCTGTTAGATCCTGCTCAGGTGCTTGATAGATCTTTTTCTGCTCTGGTACGCCTTTGTCCAAAATTGCATGTTAAGCAATACTGTCTCAATTTACCCCTAAGCTCTTTGTTATTTTCTCGCTCAAGTGCCAGTACCATGAGATCCTGTGGTGGTGCCATTCCACAGTCCCTTTGCCACTCCAGGTGATTTCAGAGGGTGAAAAACATATCTGCATATGAAATCTCATCTCACTTTCCTTCTCTCCTTAAGAATAACATCAATTGTAAAAGAGTATTATAATCTGTGGTTGGGTGGCCACTTAGCTCCATCCTCTAATTTATACAGTGGTCACTGCTGATTACAATTTTTGATAAGGATTTTACTTGCTGTACCTCCAGTCCCGATGATATCCCTCCAGTAGGCTAACACACAGCCTAAGGGGCTCTTCTTCAATATGCCTCCTTAATTATTTTCCCATTTTACAATTCCTTTTATTGAAACGTTTTAGCTGAAACGTATTAACTTTTACTAAAAAGTTAATAAGTTATCTTCTAAAAAGTTAGTAAATTATTGTATTCTCCTAAATCCCTCTCTCACTATTAGTGTAAACTTATATACTTTGATCTGATGTAAATGTAAGGTAGGTCTCCACTCAGACCAGAAAGTCATTCTGTGTATATGAGAATATCCCTAAAATGCTGGAAGAAAATGCATAAAAATTTCATATAATTTTATACTGAAAATTATTACATAGCCAATAAGCTGAACTATATTAAGTTCAGCTAGATAAGTACTTAACTAGATAAGTACTGTTGGAGAGACCAGTTGACACACTGGAGAGCAGGGTTGCCATTCATTGGTAGGCTGAACAAATGGGCAGACAGGAAACCTCATGAATTTCAAGAAGCACAAATAAAAAGTCCTGCCTGAGGGAAGGAAGACCTTCCTTGGCAGCCATAAAGTTGTGGTCTTTTGGGCTGTGTAGCAGCCCTGAGGCAGATAAGGCCCCAAAGCTGAATGTGAACCAGCAGTGTGCCCTGGCAGTAGACACAATAGTAGCATTGGGGAATGCAACACAAGCAGTTGACTGGAAGGAAGTTATTTATGAAGGAGGGGATATATGGATATCTATGGGCCTGGTATATTAGTCCAATTATTATTTTAACAGTCTAATTGTTCAAAGGCTCTAGTTAAGAAAACTTAATTTTTTAAAAGTAAAATATGATTATAAGGAAAAAGTTCCTAGAATCTGTATCTTGCCCCTTGTGCAGTGCTGCATCAGGTTTACATGGCAAGGTTTTGGTAGCAGGGGGGCTGCAAGGGTGGTCCAAAAAATGTTCCATGTTAGGTAAGAGCAAGTTCTATCTGCCTCCCAAAGGGACCTCTCACCAGTCAAAGCTGTCAACGAGTGACTGTGGTGGTTTTACTCTGCTGGGCAGCTGAACTCCACCACAACTGCTCTCTCAATCCACCTCATCAGAGGCAAAATGGGAGAAAATATAAAATGGACTCAAGGGGTGAGCCTAGCACAGGGAGATCACTCAACTGTTACTGTCACAGGCAAAACACTTGGCATAGGCAAAAGACTTGGCACAGGGAGATTAATATAATTTATTACCTATCACTAGCAGACTAGAACAGTGAGAAACTAAAAGCAGACTAAAAACACTTCCCCCTCATCCATCTTCTTCTAATTCCTTCCCCCAAGTGGCAGAGGGGAATGGGAAATGGGGAACTGGGCTGCAGTTAGTCCCTAATGCTTTGTCTCAGCCACGCCTTCACTGTTGCTCTCTTCCCCTGCTCCAATATGAGGTTCCTCCCATGGGATGCTGTCCTTCCCAAACTGATCCTGCGGGTGCTTCCCACATGCTGCAGCTCTTCAAGAACTGCTCCAGTGAGGGTCTGTGCCAAGGGGTCCATCTGTCAGGAGTACACTTCTCCAATGTAGATCCACCATGGGTGGCAGCTCCCGCATGGGCTTCTATCCACAGGATGCAGCTCCGGCCTGGGGCCTGCTCCTGCAGGGGCTCTCCATGGGCCACAGCCTCCTCCAAGCCACATCCACCTGCTCCACCGTGGTCTCCTCCATGGGCTGCAGAGTGGAGATCTGCTCCGCCGTGGGATCCCTGGGCTGCAGGAGGACAGCCTGCTCCACCAGGGGCCTCTCCACAGGCTGCAGGAGAACTTCTGTTGTGTGCCTGGAGCACCTCCTGCCCTCCTTCATTGACCTTGGTGTCTGTGGAGCTGTTTCTCAGTCCTCGCTCTCCCAGCTGCTTTGCACAGCAGGGTGTTTTATTATTATTATTATTATTATTATTACTATCATCATCATTATTATTTATTTATTTATTTATTTATTTTATTCCCTTTTTTAAATCTGCTCTCACAGAGGCCCAACCAGTGTTGCTTACTGCCTTGGTTCTGGCCAGCAGTGGGTCCCTCTCTGAGATGACTTGGTCTATCTCTTTTCTGAGATGGGGCAGCTGCTGGACTCTCCTCAGAGAGGTCACCCCTACAGCCCCTCACTACCAAAACCTTGCCTCATAAACCCAATACAAATGTCAATTTTAATCGATGTCATTGACATGTAAAAATTATGCAAAAAGTAGAGAACTTCACATTTGAACCTATTTCAAAATAAAAATCTCTCCATATACCATGACTGAGACATAATATAATGTACAATATGAAAGAAAATGGGTTATATTTAATATCTTAAGTGAATGCACACTAAGCACTCCAGGAAACCTGTGCTATCAACAGAAACTAAGAATAACAGAGAATAGGATCCTACTTCTCCTCTGAGGCTGTTTTTAAACATGTTTCTGTTAATCCAGCACTCAGTACTGTGACAATTTTCCGCTTGTTTCTATTTTCTTTAGTTCTTTAACTTTTTTTTTTCTTAATGGAAAGAGACCAAGAAAAAAATAATAATATTGAAAATCAAAGTGACTGAACATATACCCTAAATCTAAAGGAAGATCTAAACAAACAAGCAAACAAAAAAATCTTATAGCGAAGGCAACATTTTATAATCAATGTGGCTATAAAGAAAAGACCAGAGAGACAAGAAAGACTGAAATCATGAAGGCCCCTGGAGTGCTCTCAAAGATATATGAAATCTTGAGGCAAATGGCTGAAACAGAGTTGTGTCATTATTGTTGTTGTTGTTTTGTTTTGTTTCTTGGATTAAAGATATATTATCAAAATAGAGACTTATGTAACACACTGCTTAATGTCAGTAACAGACTCATTTTCATTGTTTAATTAAAGAGCAAATCAGCAAGGAAGTATTTGCATGTAACAATCTTAATTGCAGTACTTAATATAGGTGGGGTATTTCCTGTTATTTAGATTGTTCATATATGTTAAGTTGGCAAGTATTGCTTATTTTGTTTATGTTTAGACATAGAGGCTCAGTCCATTATAACTATTTGTAAGGCTGCTGCTAAGAAAAGTTTTTTTTTTAATTAGAAGTGGAAGAAGATTAAGTCCACAAAGCTCAGTATAGCTATGTTTATAGGGAAGCAGCTAGCATTATGTACAATTTGCATGACCTACCCTGCAAGCCATGTTAAATTTTGTAGCAGATTAAAGAGATGCAAACTGCATAGATAAGCTTATATGTTCAGTGATGGCCTTTCTTTATCATCCAGTCATTCAGGTGGAAGGAGGGTCTGTGTTCTTTGGGCATGCCTCAAAATAATTTTGAAATAATAGTAGGGCTGGGTGGAAGGGTCTTCTACTATATCATCTTATAACCTTTGTTTTAGGTAGACATCTATTCATTGATATATAATACAAAAATTATTTGAAGCTCTCTCAGGACCAAACAGTCTGGGGTCAGAGACTACAAATGATGTCAAATTTCATGATCACTGAATTCTGTAAAGATATGTTCTAATCTAAACTTAATTTAAAAGTCAACAGAGTGTTTGTGGGGAAAATAAAATAAAATCACGTGCTGCATTTTGTTTTTATTTTTATTTTTTTTTAGTTACAAAGTCATTTTTCCCTAAAATAAATATAGATTGTATAAGTCAAATACATTTAAATAGATTTTTTTTAAAGTCTTATGGACTAAGTGTTAAGTGAAGAGCTGCCCAGTGCCTTAGAGCCTGGGGTCTCTGCCCAAGCTCAGGGACCCAGCTGCTGCTTTCCATTTCATAGTTTTAACCAGTAGCAAGGCTGAGCATGTGTTGGAGTGATGCACACAGAGACAGGACACTGACTCAACTGGCCACATGGGCTGCCTTAGCCAAAGGCGGCCTTCAACAATGCTTACATAAGCAGAGCTCACATAAAATATAGGCAGACATCCAAGTCCCCTTCCTCCTCTCCAGCTGGTAGACATAGAAGTTCACCAGTGCAGGCATACAGACAACACTCTCTGTGTTCACCATCACACACATATTCCTGGATCCCTTGAGTACTGGCATGTCCCTTCTGTACATACAGCACACCTCTCAGACCCTGGGTCCCCTAACTTGATTCAAGGTTTGCCTGCTCTCAAACAAGTCCAGCTTGAATTTTACTGCATACATGCACACACTCATGCACTTGTCTCTCACACACAAAACATTTGCAAACCCCATGGGTGTACCAGCATGGACTCCCTGCCTGCCTGGTATCCCAGGCCAGACCTGAGGCCTCTGCTACTCATCAGCTGGTCCAGCTTGAAGTTTGCTTGTGAATACACACTCTCACCCCACATACACCAGGCTGAGAAAGGTAAGGGACTTGTTCCCCACACACAGCAGCTGCTACTAGGCACATAGGCTGTGACCCCTGGAACAACCCCAGCCACCAGTGTGGACCCCAAATTCACCTTACTCATGCCAGTCTCCCCCCCAGGAGATGGTTTTGGAACACACACCGCTGCCACCCCTGTGTCTGGGAGTAGAAGACACACAACTTGCTCCACTAGCTGTCAGCATAGGCTGGGGTTACTTACACCTGCAGTCTGACTACAGTAACTGGCACTAAATCTACTCACATCAGCCCCACCAGTAGCTGGTACCTATCATTTCAAGTCACATACACACTCTCATAGAAGCCCACAGTCACCCTGGTCCCACCCTGAAGTAGCTGATTTGGGAGCACATGCTACTTCCACTACAGTGGCTAGGAGTATGAGACTCCTACCCATTCCAGTAGCTGGCCTGGGACCCCTCACTTGCTACAGTAACTGGTACTGCAGTCTGTGTATTCTACACACCAATTTCACTGTAGTAGCTGGCACCCAATCCACTCATAAAAGCCCCTGTAGTTGACAATCCAGGCTCAGCAATTTCTATTTTAATAGTTATTTTGTCTAGTGGACCATCATTATTTTGGAAAATGTTAAAGAGCAGAACTGGCATTTACTTATGAAGGCAGTACATATAACCAGTTCCAGCAATATACTGTGTTGAGAAAGTAACAGACAGGCTACTATGAAGAAAGAAAAAGAGGGAGAAGGAAGGGGGAGAGGGAAGAAAGATTGTAAAAAAAATACTTGTTCCTTCTTTTAATCTGTTTGAGCAAGGTTAACATAAAATAGTTCATATTAGTGTCATGCTCAATTTGATTACTTTCAAATTCATTCATTGGATGGCTTAGTAATTTGAACCTACTGACTTGTTGATTCAATCTTAAATATGGATTAATTTGCCTTTTGTACCGTTGCATCTTTAATTAACTTAATAAAGTTGTGTTAAACTACAATAGCTAAATGTTTCCTTTGGTATGTTTTGCTATCAGATCCATTTCAATAAAATCATAAACAGTATGGAGAACTGCTTTATTTGGTTGCATGAAAACCTGGATTATGAGTTCTAATGAAAATACAGAGGTAAGTAAGACATCCTAAAGCCATTTTGTTTTACTTGCTTGTTGGGATCTAAAAATTAGATCTACAAGAAGATTTCATATTGCAGCAATCATAGAGTACTGTACTCAGGGATTTTTGCATTCTTTAACAGCACATGTAGCCTGGCACCAAGTAGGTAAACTCCATGGAAACACAGAGAATGGACAGTGCTAGAGAATGTAACCACAATAGCCAGAATGTTCATCAAAGAATTGTCAGTATTTGGTGATTTTCAGTTGTATAGATCCTAACTTTAAGTTAAAAAGTAGTGGCCCATGACAAATGCTGTTGCACCTATCAAATACTAGACTTTAATTGACAATATACTCTTTCAGTGATGAGCTTCTTCTTTAAAATGTATTTTGGCCATGGTCCATTTCTCACAGTGTTTTCCCTAGCAGTTTTTTTCTGTGAGAGCATCAATAGTATTGCTAGGGCAGATCCTGTGGGTCAATAACAGGTTGTACGGCTAGAGTTGACAGCAGGTTTTACAACCACAGGACTGATTTTAAGGACTTCTAGGAAGTGAATTGAACATGACCAGGTAGGGACAATGTATTTTTGCCAGCAGGGTGACTGACATGGGAATGTGTGTTGGGTCTGTTTGGGATGGAGTCATCTTTCCCTGCAGCAGCCCACACAGTGCTGCACTTGTAGCTGGAACAGCACTGGTATCACTCCAGTGTTGTGTCTATTGCTGCATAGGGCTGGCACAGAATCAGGACTCTCTCCAAGCCCCAGGAGCCAGCAGGCTGGGGGTGGGCAATTGATGGGGAGGGGACATCACCAGGGCGGCTGACCTAAACCAACCAAAGGGATATTCCATAACACCTGATGTCACACTCAGCAATAAAGGGGGCTCTTGTGGGGGAGGGATATCTCTCTCTCTCTGGCTCTCTCCTGAACAACCGGTACGTGTTTTGAGGCCCTGCTTCCCAGGACGTGGCCGAACATCGCTTGTTGATGGGAAGTAGAGAATAACTTTTTCCTTTCTCTCTGTGCTTCCACGCAGCCTTGTTGTTTCTTTTGTTACTTTTTCTCCCCATTCCCTTTCCCTTTAATTAAATCATTCTCATCTCAAACCTCGAGCTCTTTGTGTTGACTTTTCTCCCCCTCCTCTTTGAGGAGGCGGGGAGTGAGAGAGCAGTTGTGGTGGAGCTCGGCTGCCCGTCCGAGTAAAACCACCACAGAATGACAGCTTTAAAGTAGGAATGACACACAGGTAGGAGATGATGACCCATACTCCAGTAAGGAAGTGGTAGACTGGTTTGGGAAACAAAGGATTCAGGGTGATATAGACAAAAAACAAACAAACAAAAACTCGTATTGAACAAAACCAGGCTGAAGGGAACCTATTTCAAATGTATGTGTATAAATAAGGAAATGCCAAGAGGAAAACCTGATGGGAGAAGCTGGAAACTCATCATCACTGCATGCTTCTGTGAAATGTCTGTGTACAAATTAATCAGGAACATGATTTAAAAAATAGATGTCTGCATACAGTGGCAGGGCTATGATCTCATTGGGATTAAAAAGATGTGGTGGGATGGCTTATATGACTGAACTGTAACAATGGATAAATATAGTGTTTTTTTGTTTGTTTGTTTTTATGAAGGACAGGCAGAAAAGCAGTGTGGAGACAGAAGTGGACAATATGGGAAAGCAGTGGAAATGCAGGGAGCTTTACCTTGGGAGGGGTGATAAACCAGGTAAAAGTTTATGGGTTAGGATTATCACACAGACAAAAGTATGCAGTGTTGTGATGAGTTTTGGCTAAAGACTGACTGATCAGGGAGGAGAGAGTAAAGGATGCCGTGTTCCAACAACAGGAAGAAGTCTCATATTCACAATCCCTGATCCTGGTGGGAGACTTTTACCACCCATAAATCTGCTGGAGGGACAAAGCAACATGGTGTGGTTTATCAACATTGGCCGGCAGCCAAATGTAGCTGCTCTCTCAGCTGCTCTCTCACTTACATTCCTCAACAGAATGGGGAGAAAACGGGATGAGAAATATCATGGGTCAAGAAAAACAGAGAGAGATTGCTTATCAATTGCCATCACCAGCAAGGCAGACTCAACTGAGAAAATTAATTTAATTTATTCTAAATTAAAATAGATTTGAGTATTAAGAAATTGACCAAAAAATTAAAACAACACTTTTCCCCCACCCCATTTCACTCCTCCATACCTGACTCCTTTACACCATTGAGAAGCATAGGCTGTGTGGAAAATGGGACTTGCAGTCAGATCTTAAGTTTGTCTTTGCCACTCCTTCCTCTTAACACATTTTCCGTGTTACAGTGCAGGTTCTCTCCACAGGCTTCAGATCTTCAGGAAAAATCTGCAATAGTTTGGCCACTCCACAGGCCACAATTCCTTTGGGAAGTATTTAACTCTTCCACTGTGGGGTCTTCTGTGGGATGCAGAGAAAAATCTGCTCCAGCAGCATAGAGCACCTCCTCTCCCTCCTTCTTCTCTGATTTTGGTGACCTTGAATTGTTTCTCACTTTTTTTTTTTTTTTTTTTTTTTTTTCCTCCTCTTCCCATGTGGCATTTCTGCCCTTTCTTAAGTTTGTTTTCACAGAGGTGTCACCAGCTTTGCTGATTGGCTTAACTGTGGCCTATGTTTTGTCTGTTGCAAAAAACAGTTTTTCGTCTGGCTGGATCTGGCTGCGTCTAGCAGGGCAGCCTTTGATATCTTCTAGCAGAGATTATCCCTGCAGTTCCCCTCAGTACCAAACATTGCCAAATAAATCCAATACACAAGGCATAGCAATCTAGGAGGTTTCTTTAGTACTTCTGATGAACATTTCCTGACACACTGAGTTGAGATGACTGAGGAGCTGACAAGGGGAGACACTGTGTTGGGCATGTTATTCATGAGTGAGGAATAAAAGTTTGCAATCTGAAGGTTAAAGGCAGCCTTGACTGTAATGTCTATTTGATGGTGGAGTTCAGGATCATTACAGAGAGGAGTAATATAAATAACAGAATGTGTTCAGAGACTTTCTTGAAAGAATCCCAGTAAATATGGTCCGAGAGAGAAGTGTCCAGAACAGCTGACTCATTTTCAAGGATCACCTCCGTGTTCAAGAACAGTCCATCCCAATGAGCAGGCAGTCAAGCAAAGGTGAAAGGAGGCCTGAGAGGATGAACACAAAGTTCTTTATTAAACTAAAAATATTAAAAGGAAGCAGAGGGGAGGTCAAAGCAAGGGCAGGTGATGCAGGAGAAAACCTGTAGAGATAATATCTGAATGCACATGAAAGAGTTAGGAAAGCCAAGACCTATCTAAAGTTGAATCTGGTGAGGGACATGAAAGTCAAGAAGGTTTTCTACAAGTACACATGAAGCAAAAGGGAGGCTACGAAAAGTGTGGACCCATGGCTGAATGGAGCAAGGGCCCTTGTGGCAAAGGATATGGAAAAGGGCAAAGTACTAAATGCCTTCTTCATCTCAGTCTTTACTGGTATGACCAGTCTTCAGGAGTTCCACTCCCCCTGAGAAAAGGGAAAGTCTGGAGCAAGGAATACTTATCCTCAGTGGATAAGGATCAGGTTAGGGAACACTTAAATAAACTGGACATAAATAAGTTCATGGGACCCAACAGGATGCGGTCATCGTAGTTGAGGGAGCTGACAAATGTCACTGCAAGTCCATTCCCAAAATTATCTTTGAAAGGCCATGGTGACTGAAGGAGGTTCCTTAGGCCTGGAAGAAAACAAATGGCACTCTTAACTTCAATAAAGGCAAGAAGGAAGACATGGGGAAATGCTAACTGGTTAGCATGACATTGATTGTAGAAGGAGTCCCATTCCAGCCTCAGTTATTCTGTGAGTATATAACTCTTCTTTAAAAGGTTGCAGTTAGTGAATTACTCAGAGTAGTGCAGCTTTTAAACTAATAATCTTTAGCCTGAAGGGTCTGAAAAAGGAAGAACTTTCAGGAAACACTTAGTTCAGGAAATTATTATGCAGAAGTGCCAATAGATCACATAATTTTAATAATTAAAACTTGGGAACAATATTTTCAGTATTCAGCATTTTGAAGGTGAAAAATGAAATAGTTGGAAGCAGTTTCTCTAAAAACTATGTAGCAAGTGAGTTATTTATTTATTTATTTATTATTTGTTCATTTGCTTATCCAGAATCACCATTTTGGAAGCAGTCACATTCCACATATATCCAGTCTGAGAACCTGCATTCCATTCTGTAATGGTCCAGCTGTAAGTGAGTCTCATATTCAGCAGTAGGAGAAAAGATGAAAAACAGCTTTGCCACATATCTTATTTTAACCAGTTCACAAGCTGCTATTTTAACCAATTCACAAGTATGATTATAATGCCTTCCTTTGCTGAAATGTACCACTATGTATTACTTTACTGTAGTCACATATTCTTCATTCCATGTCATTTTTATTTACAATGGGCCATTATTTCACCTTCTTCAAACCCTTCCATTTCCACCCTTCAGTGAGATTTAAAGGATAACTTTCACATCTCAAAGAATTTCCAAATTCTTTGATTATATTTTAGATCTTTTATTGACTTTGTATTGACTTCTTTATATCTTTCTCTGTGTTACAGTATTTCCTTTGTTTCTTTCTAAAGAAACATGTGTGTTCTAAATGTTATGGACACTAATATTACGTGCCTCAGCAACTGAGCTGAGCCTATTAGAATGTTACATTTTTTTTCCTAATCAAAGAACACACATAAAAAAAAACAATCAAATATTATTAAAAGCCACATGTGTGTTCTAAAATGTTATGGACACTAAAAACACTATTTTTAGTATTCCTATAAAGGTCACATGGACTTTTTGTCTTTCATTCCATAAGGAAAAAAAATGTAACATTCTAATAGGCTCAGCTCAGTTGCTGAGGCACGTAATATAAGACACAAAGTCTATTTCATATAATTTCATAAAGCAGCATTCAAACACAGATATCAAAATTTCTAAATGTTTGTTCTGATGTAATTGAACAATGACAACTTGTCTCCAGACTCTCTCTCTTTACAGAAAGACGAGCCGTTTTTTTTTTTTTTCTGTGTCAGAGTACATTGCTCTAGACTGTAATGTTTGCATTAGTAGTACTGGTAGTACTGGTTTATTTCTTTTTATGAAGTTGAGATTCAGGGAATAAATTCACACTGATAATGCAAATTGTTGTTATTATTATTATTATTATTTTTAACACCTTAACAATTTTCTTGAAAATCCAATGCACTAACCTCAGACAGATAATTTTTGAAAGAATAGCTTTCATTTTAAACTTTTATTTTATTTTTTGTGAAATATAACTTGTTATGATTAAATATTTTCCTCTGAGGCTATGAAGAAATGAGGACTATCTGTATGTGGAATGTTTTTCTGGGCCAGGATCGGAGTATATCAACTAAAGAAGAGAGAGATATCATAATAAAATATATTGGAAATGTATTTTTCTTAAATATAATTTCAAAAATTAAGGAACAAAATAAGAACCAAAAGCTGGTAGGAAAACATCCACATTTTTGACACAAAAATAAGTTGTGTTGGGAGAAGTTTGTGAAAACACTAAAGTGTGATTCAGAAATGTCTCCATCCTCCAAAGTTTTGAACGTCTCAACTCATTAACTGCAAACCTTTTTGTTAGTAAAATTTTACAACAACAACAAAAAGCAGCAAATAGTTCTGCATCATGATGCTAATTAGATTCAGTTAGAAACTAAGGGCTCAATTCAACAATCTTAGCAAAGGTAACCTGTTTGGTTTTGGGTGTCCTAACATGCCTGAGTGTTGTGGTTTAACCCGGCCGGCAGCTAAACACCACACAGCCGTTCGCTCACCCTCCCCCCTCCCTCTCTGGGATGGGGGAGAGAAACGGAAAGTAAAATGAGAGTTGAGATAGAGACAGTTTATTAAGATAGGAAACAATAATAATAATAATAATAACAATAATAATAATAATAGTGTATATGAAACAAGTGATGCACAATGCAATTGCTCACCACCCGTTGACCGATGCCCAGTCTATCCCGAGCAGCCGGCCCTCCCAACCCGGCTAGCCACCCCTATATATTGTTTAGCATGACGTCAGATGGTATGGAATACTCCTTTGGCCAGTTTGGGTCAGCTGTCCTGGGTCTGTCCCCTCCCAGTTGTTGCTGTACCCCAAGCCTGCCTGCTGGCAGGACAGAGTGAGGAGCTGAAAAGTCCTTGGCTTGGTACAAGCACTGCTCTGCAACAACCAAAACATCGGCATGTTATCAGCATTCTTCCCATCCTAATCCAAAACACAGCATTCCACCAGCTACTAGGAGGAAACTGTCCCAACTGAAACCAGGACACTGAGAAATCCACCAGGACATGACAGATGTGATGAAAGAGCTATAGGAGAATGTATGCAATATTATTGTAGCTGGTTGCAGGTCAGGGAGAGTATTTGAGGGTGTCTCAAATGCTGTTATATATTTATGTTTAGCAAACTAAGGCCTCAAAGGTGGAATTCAGCTCACAGTTTAAAACACTAAAGTTTCTACATGAACCTTGGCAATACTTACGTTGATGCTTGTCTTGTTAACAAAGCTGAAGAAACCTAAGGAGATATTCAGCTGTGGTGGGTAGACCTTTACTGACAGCTAAGTCCCACACAGTTGTTCACTCACTGGCCCCACAGCAGGAAAGGAGAAAGAACAAGAAGAGTAAAAGCAAGAATATGTGTGGGTTTAGATGAACACACCTTAATCAGCAAAGCAAAATAAGGAATTTACTCATTACTTCACAATGACAGGCAGATGTCCAGACACTTCCTGGACCTGGGCACATGTAGCAGCTACTTAGGAAGACAAACACATCTTAATCATCCTAATCATCTCCCCTTCCTTCTCCTTTCACTGAGATTTTATTGATGAAAATGGCATCATAGGGGCTGGAATGTATTATGAATTATATTTTATTTATTAAATGCTGATTTACATACAGTAAAGACACAAAATAAAAAGCAAAATGGCTGTGAGATAGACCTTCTTTCTTGAATCCAGTATGATTCAGAAAGGAAGAGACAAAGAAAAGCACCAATAGGGATAGGAATCAGATAATTTGAACATTGTACGTGATTAGGGATTTCTGTCAATATTTTTTATCTTTCCTTTCAGTCAGATAAAAAATAATGAAGAATACTAAAATAAATACATTAGATTCTTTTTTTTTTTTTTGTGAAGTGTCTTAATGCAACATGAATTTATTTTCTTTCCACTTCCTAGAAGATCATATAATCATAATTTAACAGGTTACAGATGGAGACAATATGATAGTTCAGGCTAAGCTTTGTGTCCTGGACTTCTTGTACTAGCTACATGTGACTGAGTAATGAATCACTAGGTTTACTACTCTATCTGATAAAAATATAAGGATGTGGACTCAGACATAAATGTCACCAACTGTTACGTGCTAGAAGCTTCAGGAGGAATGAAGAAAACTATTTAAATTAAATGAACTTGTAAATAAATATATACAACAGAATATTGAAAATTGAACTTCAGTAATTAAGATCAAAATTCCTGGATAGGATATTTAGAAGTCTGATTTAAAAGTCTCTAGGAGTCTCATAGGTCTCTAGGAATCACATTGCAGCAGCTATGATACTAAGCAAAGGTTGCTCATGAGGACTATTTCTGAAATCTAATTCTTCTGCCAGGTATGGTAGGATTCTTCAGTATGAATAAGAAAAAAAAAAAAAAAATCTTCTTACTCCGCTTTATTTTTTCAGTGCACATTTCTTGGTGCATTATCTTGGGCCTTGTCTGGACCTCTTGGTCTGTGGAATCACCAGCAAAGGAGGTTTGTGTTGTGAATTGATCTTGATCAGCAGCTAAAGTACCCAGACAGATACTCATTCTTTCCTGAACCCAGACTGGGGCAAGGGAGTGAGTACGAAGACCAAACATAAAAAAACCCTCATGTGTTGAGGTAAAGACAATTCAATAAGTAAAGAAAAAAGGAGGAAGGATAAACAAACAAACCAAAAAACACATGCTGTAAAGCCAAAACTCACCACATCCCACAAGTAGACTTATACATAGCCACCTCTGAGCAATGGCTACCTTGGAAGAAAAATGTTCCCTCTCCCTTCTCACGTTTTCTTTTTTTTTTTTTTTAATTTATTTATGTTTGTATTTTTGTTTGTTTGTTTTTGTTTTGTTTTGTTTTGTTTTTGCTGAGGATCGTGTTATATGTTATGGAATACCCCTTTGGACCCTTGTCAGCTGTCCTAACATTGTGCCCTCCCAGCTTCTCACCCACCCTGGTTTACTTACTGGAGGGACACAGCAAGAAACAAAAAAAAAAACTTGACACTGTGTACTGGGTTTGGCTGGGATGTTAACTTTCCCTGCAGCAGCCCATACAGTGCCACGCTCTGCACTTGTAGCTAGAACAGCAGTGGTATCGCACCAGTGTTGTGTCTGCTGCTGAGAAGTGCTGGCACAGCATCAGGACTTTCTCCAACCCTCCTGGGGGGGTGGGCAAAAAAGTGAGAAAGAAACATCACCAAGGCAGCTGACCTAAACCAACCAAGGGATATTCCATACCATATGATGTCACACTCAGCAATAAAAGGTGGAAAAAGGAAGAAGGGGGTGGGGTGGGCTCTCGTTGCAAAAATGTCTGTCCTCCTCGCGAACACCGGCTATGTGCGTTGAGGCCCTGCTTCAAGGACGTGGTCAGGCATCACTCATTTGTGGGAAGTAGAGAGTAATTTCTTTCCTCTGCACTTCCACGTAGCCTTTACTTGTTTTGTTTTGTTGTTTCCTTTCCCCTCCCTTTTCCCCCTTCCCTTTTTTCCCTTTAATTGAATTGTTAATTAATAATATTTCCTTAATATATATATTTTTTCCTTTAATTAAATTATCCTTATCTCAACCCGTGAGTTGTTCTTTCCTTTACTTCTTCCCCTCGTCATCTGAAGAGGGGGAGTGAGAGAGCAGTTGTGGTGTTCAGCTGCCTAGCACAGTAAAACCACCACACACTGTAAAAACACTATTCCAAATTCCAATTAATATTAATTCTAATTAAAAATAACAAAACATTGGTGTGTTATCAACGCTGTTTTAGTCCCAAATCCAAAATGTAATGCTATGCATTTGGCTGTGAAAAACTTTTAACTCCATCCAAGCTCAAGAACCCTCACAGTTTGAAATCTAGATTCTTCTGATGCCTCAGATATTTAAATCTAAGTGAATTTTCAATATTTTTCATTGGTCATTCTTGTCATCTTTCTATTAGGCAGATAAACTCTAACTTCCCTTTTCTTCATGCTAAGCTGCCATACATTCCATGAGCGCAATGGTTGCAGAACTAGATGCACAGTAAGCAAGTATGTGTGTTTCCACAGTAATGAAATGGGAAACTGCTATCTAGATTGTTACATATCCACTGCTTAACATCTGTGCATAAACAGACTGGTTCGTACAATAGACTGGTTCCTACAATATTGACTGCTTAATATAAGTACAAAAATAGTCCTGAGAAGAAAAAGAACTACCTATATTAGAGTGCTTTTAGTCTTCTATATTCAAATTAGGCTATTAATCAAACAAAAACATGAATTTCATTAAATGGAAGGCAATAAAAATCACTTGACTATGAGGAGGGGAATTCTGGTCTCTATTCCAAAGAGTACTGTGTTTTGTTTTGTTTGTTTCCTTGCTTGTTTGTTTTTACATTAAAAAAAGGAATTATAGAAACAAGGTTCAGGAGTTGGACTTGATGGTCCTTGTGTGTCCTTTACAACTTGGGATATTTGATTCAAAGAACAAGACCAGCTCTTTTTTTTTTTTTTTTTTTTTCTTTTTTTTTTTTTTTCACAAGAATGCAAGAATCATTACGATATAGAGTCATGATTTCTTTTGATCAATGAATTTGGCACACTGTTATTCACAACTGAGAAACAGCAGAGAACTTGATCTTTACACTAATATAATTTTTGTACTGTAACAGGACATTGATGGGAGGGTAGACAGAATTATAGAACTAGAGCACCTCAGGTACCTGTTTAGAGGTAAATGTATTGAACGGTGAGCTTCTAAATGATTAAACTATTAAATAAGAAATCTGCATTGAAAAATGCAGAAATATTTGTAATTGAGTTTTCTAAGCACAGGCAGCTTATGACAGTGTATATGCTTAGATTATCACATTGCCTTCTATTTTAATAAGTTAGGCTACTGCATCCCACTATTAGTAATTCTACTGACTGAAGATTATGTTTACAAATAATATCTATGTTGGAGCTAAACATCAATTAAGAGATTTAAACTCAATCTTTTATTTTGGAATAATAATCCATTATTTATATTGTTTAAGATTTAGATCTTGATTACATTAAGCTAGGTACCGTACTGCTTAAGGTTTCAGTTGTTATTTTCCTGGACCTCCAGATGTCAGTCTGGAAGTGTATATGTCTCCAATAGGTCATAAATGTCTGTCCCCTTCAGTAATCTAAAACGTACTAAAAATATTTCAAGTATCACCAGAGACATTCATCTAAAGTATGTAATCGAACTCTTTTTCATCAAGTATCTTCAGACTGATCTCGGTATTCAAATAGTATACAGAAGCAAAATGTACAAGAAAATATTTAAATATGATTTATCTTAATGGCAGTATATTATTTTCTAAACAATATGTGTAGTTCCATGTAATTATGCTCTTGGCATCTTTTCAAATCTTCAGTAGAAGATAGTAAGGCAAAAAAGGCATAAAAAATTACTTATAAGTTGACTAAATTAAGGTATTGTTTATACTGTTTTCCTTGCAGCACAGAACAAAACAGGAACCTTAAGACATAAGTTTTGAACATTGACAGAAGAAAGACATATAGTACAGGAATTTCTGAATAGATTGTACAAGGCAGACAGTATAGTATATCCATAACATTTATTTATTTATTTATTTATTTATTTATTGCTGTAGCTTTTATTCACACTAGAAAGATTTATGCTGCATGGAGTATGTTTTTTCTTGCTACAGTTAAAAACCTCTCAACTGAAACATCAGGATCTATTCTTTCAAATGCTTAAATGCAAATTTACCATTTATATTTCCAAAGTCAAGACTTCAGATGTCTGGGACAGATGTTCAACTCTGTGAAATTTAAGAGTATTCATGTAATCAATTATAATTATAATTATATCATATAATGATATAATCAACATCCATTCTTGAAAGATCTTGTCTTCGGGTTCATGAGTTTAAAAATCTTAATCTGAAAATAATTACTTTAACAGCTAATATATAAGAAGTCTTTTTATGGAATATGATGAAAATTACATTCCAAAGCATATGTTTCACTTCCAAGACAAACCTGTTGAGTGCCAGTCAACAATTTCAAGCTTTTAGACATAAATAAGCACAATGGAATACTGAGACACAGAGTCTTTTGCATAGAGATGGCAGGACTTTGTGAAGGAAAAGGTACTTAAGATGAAGAATGAGGAACAGGAAGACAAGATGATATGCTACATTTCACTCTAAATTATGTGAAGAAAAAAAAAAAAAGTTTTTCCTATATGTTGGTATCATTTTCACAGCTGCAGAATTTATTTTGACAGCCTTCTTTATGATACTGTCATGATTTTATTGGCATTTGCATATAATTGTTTGTATTTGCCACAGATCATGTAGAAGATACTTAGAGTACAACACCTAATATGAAATTAGGTGTCTATCTTTAGGCATATGAGTACCACATTTATATTCATTATTGTCAAAAGAAGAAAATAGTCACTTACACATTTAATTTCACTGTAAAATTTGAAAATTATATTAGCCTAATGCTATCCTAAAGGTTTTATATTATTATTTTAACAGCAGAAGTATATCACATTTTAATACTGAGAAGGAATTCAAAACAGTTGTGTAAAATAAGCATCAAATTACTCTTATATCTATCTGCATGAATGTTCACTGAAAGTCTATCACATAGATATTTAAATAATTACCTGTTGACCTCTTTGGACAGAATCTTGTTTCTAAGTAGTTTAAAAGCTCAGAAAACTATATGAATACAAACTGTCTGCATCCACATGCACAAAACCTAGTTTGCATATGTGTAATTTAGGTATGTGTACATACACATATGCGCTATATGTAAAATATATATACAGATGTCATAGTATGTATATAAATATACAGGTTTTTGTTTGTTTGTTTGTTTTTAATTAGGCTTCATCAGTTCAAGCAAAAAATGGTAATGAAGAACTCTGAGTTTCAGTTCTACTAAGCAGTTTTTCAATCCTTAAACTTCCAAGAAAGAATATGTGCCCTGATTCATATCTCACTTGTCTCTTGCTTTCTTATTTTGTCTTGAACCCCTCTAGAATCTTTATTTTTTCTCTAAAGGAGGAAAGCTGTTATCTCTAAAGGAGGAAAGCTGGGAAACTACAGTAGTTCCCCAGTTTCAATTGTTCATTCAGATTCAGATTGTAGCTCTTTCTGAAGCTTGTACAAAAATATACATATATAAATGTATTGTACATTGCACACTGACAAATATCCTCTCTATGTTTGCACTTTCACACTGGAAATACTTCTGGAAAAGTAAATCTCTTTAGATGCATTTTTTACCTTCCCATGAAGGTGAGTGCACAGTGATAGGAATTCTAATTTTTATTTAACAGTTATCACAAGTTAAGCCTTCTCAGCATTATTTATTTATTTATTTATTTTTACAAATTATTTCAAATTTCACAAATTATTTCAAATAAGAAATTATTTCAAATAAGAATGTTATTTGCTTGCTTTATATTTCAAAAATAAGTATGTGAATTTTATGAATTGTTGTATACAAGTCTTAACTTTTGGGAATGTTATTTTCATAAAGCAGCGTGAAATAAAGCACGTGTCTTCCATTCATGTTGCAGTGACTATTTGATTGATGTACTTAATTTATTCCATATTCATTTGTTAGAGTATGGAAAGAAAATGAAAGCAGAATATACAAGATGTATGATAGAACAAATGGATTATAGTGAAAAAGAACACACCAAATTCACCAGAAATCAGCATTCACATAGGAATTTATTGGAAACATATAGGCAGATAAATATTTTTAGTATTCTTAGCAACAGACTGATTGAAGGACCTTGGAAAAGTGTGAGATATCATCATCACTGTTACTTTGTCATAAGAAAATAATTGCTAGGTAATTTTATGACCTAGACTTAATTTGAGAATTTTTTTCAATTACTTTGATCAGGTCAGACTCTGAATACTGTTTTTATATGTATGTTTATGTGCATGTATATGTCACAGTGAGGGGTCATTTGGATTATTAGTTCATTTATTACATTTTAAAAACAACCTATTAATGTTATATTTTAATAATAAAAACATGTATTTTAGGGTTGTTAACATCCACATTAGACAAATATGGGAAATTTCCTATCCTGCTATCCTTCTGTCTGTCAAAATCATATTGATAAACTTTATAACTACCTATCTATGTGGCATTTTGTTTACTCTTTGTAATATTACAGAATCTATCTATCTATATGTATATATATATTTGTCATTTAAATTATGAGCAAGATGATCTTGTGTGTAGAAAAAATGAGTAGTATTCATTGATCTTGGAGGTCTCTTCCAACCTAGATGTGATTCTGTGATTCTGTGATTATGGGAAATAAAACAGATTTTGAAACATTTGTATTTGCAGCTAAAATATCCTACAATCCACTATAGTAATGTTTCCAGATCTTCTCTACATGCTTATCAGATTTGAATTTGTCTGCATTTTCTTTTTTTTTGTCTGTATTGGTCACCAGTTTTATTAAGTGTTTTCTTAAATCCCAGTGGTTCTGGAATTTCTGGTGTATGTAGGTATATAGGAAAAATACCTTCTATTATGTTTAAATCCCAGTAAGCAGCTAAACACCACATAGATACAATAAGATGGGGCAAAAATGAGAAAACTCGGGCTGAGATAAGGACAGTTTAATAAATAAAAGAAGGATAAAACACAATAAAATGAAACAGAAAAACAAATGATGCAAAAAGCAATTGGTTATCATCAAGAGACCAATGTAGATCCAGTACCCAGGAAACAGCCATCCTGGCAAACTCTCCCTTCAGTTTTATTGCTGATCATTACATTATATGGTATGGAATATCTCTTTGGTCAGTTTGGGTCAGTTGTCTCAAATGTGTTCCTTGCCATTTTCTTAACCATCCCCAACCTACTAGCTGGGAGGGACAGAGTGAGAAACAGAGGAATCCTTGGTACTGTGTAAGCACTAATCAGCAATATGTAAAACATTGGTGTATTATAAATAATGTTTTAATCACAAATCCAAAACAAAACACATGGGCTGCTTTGTAGAAAATTTTATCCCAGCCAAAATCAGCACAACTTCCAAAGTTAGAAAAACTGAACTGATTTCTCTTTGAAAAACTGGATAGTGTTATTACTTATTTGTTTGTTTGTTTATTATGTTGTGAAATTGTGAAAAATTGTGAAAAATTGTGAAAAGAATTACTGGTACGACAAAGTTTTCCACAGCATATTAAAAAGCAAAAAAATAAAATAAAAATGCCACCATCTTCTTCTCTGTTGAAAATGCTTCTTTCATGCTCTAATTTCTTAACTGCAAAATGTGAACTCTCTCTACAGAAACAGAAGTCAAGAAAAAGTGTGCTACATGACAGAGACAGAACTGTTGATTCTTATACCTGATCCCACCAGTCTGTGTTATTCCCTCCAAGCACAGAAACACTAGCTGCCTTTGAATGCCAAGCATCTCTTCCCTATGTCAAATGGTGTAGATAAAATACAATGGTATAAGTCTCTTGAAAGATGGGTGATGAAAGTGTTTATTTTAAAATGAAGGGGGAGCAAATATTATCTTTGAGAGCAGTTGGCATGAACTAGTTTATGTCTACAATCCCCATTTATCTTATCCTCATCAGAGATAACCCTTTTTACCATTCTCTGTGATGGAATCCATACTATGTAATTCTTGGCCTGGGAATTTTCTGGACTCTGTGAACATAATTCCTACCTCTACATCTTCCTAGTTATTAAAAAGCATTTTTATTTTTATTTTTATTTTTTTTCAGTACTTCTACATAATTGTTCATGGCCACAGTGTCATTTATTAGAATGTACTCATCTGGTAATGAGTAATCAAGGATTATTGTTTTTTCCTTCATTTTTATTTATTTTTTCTTCCTGGTTTAAAAAAAAAAAAAAAATCTGAAATAATCTGTTGTGGTAGTGGTTGTTGTTGTTGACTTCTAGAATATGTCATAAAGTCTATGATGTGTGTCATATGCTAATATGCATCTTTGGCATCAGGAGGTGATAGATGTTGAGGAGAGTAATGTCTATGACAACATTTCCAAAACTGTGTAATATGAAGTAAGCCAAATGCAGTACAGTTTTGTTTCTTTTGCCTTTTCAGATCAGATCCTAGGGTAACCTCTCTCTCCAACTTTGAATGAATCTTAATTTTAGAGCCATCTAAATAGAACCAGTGAGAAAGCAAAAAAAAGTAAGTGTTATTTATGCTGTAGGAGTTCATTGTCAGTGTCAGAGACAGCAACTGTAGGAAACTATCATCTTTCAAAATCTGGTGCACAAATGCCTGCAGGAGAGCCATGGCAGTGCTGGGAGAGGATGAGGGGAAGAGGAGGAGAAGGGTGAGGTAGCATCAAGAACAGAAATGCAAGAATCAGGGATGTAAACTTTAGGTTTTGTTCACTAAGAGTGACAGGCACAGTGGGTGGAAAACAATTTAAATTCTAAGATTTCTATTTTATGGCACAGAGATATCTTCTGTAAAGAATGTGAGTTCACATCAAATAAGGTGCTTGATGGCCAGCTGTGTTCCAGCCATGGTCAGTACCAGAGACTTAGAGAAAACAGAAAATTCACTTCAACCATCAACATCTGAGTTCTGTCTGGTGGCGTGGCTTCCACATGTTCCATCTTCTGCTCAACTTTCTCCACAGTGTTAGAAGTCTTGCAATTTGTTTTCAGTAGGGGACTATTGCTTTCTATATTAGATGGTCAATGCCTTTGTTGTCATCCCTCACTTACCTCTTTGACTTTTTCTATACTTAAAGCCTTTATAGCTTAAAGCCTCTATACTTAATGAGAGGTTGCTACATATATTCCTATTATCTTTTGCTCTCCTGCTACAAATGTATGGCAATGGTTTAAACTTGTTTATAATTCACCTGAGTTTCTTTATTACTTTCCTGAACATACCTAAGGCATTATAGCAGGGTAGATCTAGGCTAGAATTTTTGGATACGCCTTCTGCATAATAATTGTCGGTCTGTTTGTTTGTTTGTTTTTGTTTTTGTTTTTGTTTTGTTTTGTTTTTCCCTAGCATTTACCAGAATTATCAAATCATAATTGAGTAGATGTCAGAATTTTATTTATCTTAACAAAGTTTTCAAGTAGTCATCATCCCATGACAAAAATTATAATTCTCTGTAAAAAGTGTTGAAGGACATATTATTATGTTTTCCAGTAACGGACACAGAGAACAGCTGGTATAACTTTGTCATGACTGGACACCACTGCTTAGGCAAGGCTTGGCAGATCAATAGTGCTAGAGGCACAGAACTACAGCAAATAAAGGAATGTAGATTTTCTTACTTCTGGTTTGGCTTTCAAATTAGATAATTCATCTTTGCTAAAGGTCATGATTATATTTTAAGTCATGGAGTCTTACTCTTATTTTCAAATCTCAATGTAGAAACAAGGCCTTTAAATGCAAATCATATACCATTCTTCCAGTATTAAAATATTTTTAAAAATATTTACCATTACACTGCTGCTTATTCTGGGTAACATTGTGAGACTTCATCTTGAATTTGTTTTAATGTCTTCTTTATCCCAAAGTACTAATGGTAATCCATTGTTGCACATCTTACTGGATTCCTCCTGTTCCAGTCTAGACAATCTGAAAGTTATATTTTCCACCAGCTTTGACTTTTCATCTGAAAAATAAATAAATAAATAAATAAATAAAACTAAAGGCACACCAAATGATTTTCAAGTATCTAATGGGGAGGTAAAGGAAAGCAGGAGTCAGACACTCCTCAGAGGTGGACAGTAAGAGAACAGGAAGCAATTGATACAATATGGAACATGAGAAATTCAGATTAGATACAAACTAGTGGTTCTGTTTATTAGTTAGTTTTGCTGTTGTTGTTTGTTTGTTTGTTTGTTTGTTTCTTACTTTTAGTCATGAAGGTGTTTAAATACAACAACAGACTGCCCAGAAATGTTATGGAACCTCTTTTCTTTGAGTTTTCTGAAATCTAAGTGGACAGAGCCCTAAGAAACATGAAATTTTAGATCTGCTTTTAACAGCACTCTGGGCTGTATGACCATTTCAGCACATGTGTGTGTGCAAGTGTGTATAAGTGTGTAAAAACATGCAGCACTAGATCTTCCTAATTATTGTGAATAACATAAGACCCAATATTTCAAGTAGTCCATTATATTCATGAGGCACAGTTTTGTGTGCAGCAGCCTGTTCTATACTGTGGTTATGAACATACCTTGAAAGCTTCATTTCAAATTGAAATTGTCTCTGGTATCTGTCACCCTCCTTTACAAGTTAAGTATGGTTTTCTTCTCTTGGAAGAAAACACCCTTTTAGTCTACACTCAGTTCACCTGAGATGGACCATGTAGTTATCGAAAATCCAAAAATGCCTACTATTGCATTTGAAGACAGCTTAATGCAAACTCTTCAACCTGTTATTCTTCTTCCCTTCTCCTATCACAAAGGACATGGTGAAGGCTAAGTTGCTCATTCCCTTCTTCACTTCACTTTTTACTGGTAAGTCTAGTCTTCAGGAATCCCAGGCTTCTGGGAGCAGAGTGAAAGTATCATGGAATTACAGAATCACAGAGTTGTATGGGTTGGAAGGGACCTCAAAAAATCATTGGGTCCAACCCCCCTGCCAAAGCAGGTTCCTTAGAGCAGGTTACCCAGGTAAGCGTCCAGACGGGACTTGAATATCTCCAGAGAAGGAGACTCCACAACCTCCCTGGGCAGCCTGTTCCACTGCTCCGTCACCCTCACTGTGAAGAAGTTCTTTTACATGTTGGTGCGGAACTTCCTGTGCTCTGTCTTGCAGACATTACCCCTTGTCCTATCCCCACAAACCACTGAGAAGAGGTTGGCCAAATCCCTCTGTCTCCCACACCTCAGGTATTTATAAACGTTGATGAGATCCCCTCTCAGTCTTCTTTTCTCCAAGTTGAAGAGACCCAGATCCCTCAGCCTTTCCTCATAGGGAAGATGCTCCAGGGCCCATAACATCTCTGTGGCCCTCCTCTGGACTCTTTCCAGGAGATCCCTGTCTTTTTTGTACTGGGGAGCCCAGAACTGGACATAGTACTGCAGGTGAGGCCTGACCAGGACAGAGTAGAGGGGGAGGATCACCTCCCTTCACCTGCTGGCCATGCTCCTTTTAATGCACGCTAGGATCCCGTTGGCCTTCTTGGCCATGAGGGCACACTGCTGGCTCATGGTCAACCTGTAGTCCACCAAGACCCCCAGATCCTTCTCCTCAGAGCTCCTCTCCAGCAGGTTGTCCCCACAGCCTGTACTGATAGGTCCGGTTGTTCCTTCCCAGGTGCAGGACTCTACACTTGCTCTTATTAAACCACATTTGGTTTCTCCATGCCCATCTTTCCAGCCAGTCCAGGTCTCACTGAATGGCAGCACAGCCTTCTGGCGTGTCAGCCACTCCTCCCAGCTTTGTGTCATTGACGTACTTGCTGAGGGCAGCAACTGTTCCCTCGTCATCAATGAAGATGTTGAAAAAAAAACGGACCCAGCACCCACCCCTGGGGAACACCACTAGTCACAGGCCTCCAGCCGGACTCTGCTCTGCCAATCACCACCCTCTGAGCTCGGCCATTCAGCCAGTTTTCAACCCACCTTACTGTCCACTCTATCCCACACTTTCTCAGCTTTGCTAGTAGTATGTCGTGGGAGACAGTATCGAAAGCCTTGCTAAAGTCAAGGCAGATAACATCCACTGCTCTCTCCCCATCTACCCAGCTGGTGATGCTGTCATAGAAGGCAACAAGGCTGGTCTAGCATGACTTCCCCTTGGTGAATCCATGCTGACTACTCCTCATAACATTCTTCTCTTCCAATTGCTTGGAGATGGCATCCAGAACAAACTGATCCAACACCTTTCCAGGGACAGAGGTGAGACTGACTGGCCTGTAGTTTCCCAGATCCTCCTTATTGCCCTTCTTGAAGACTGGAGTGACATTGGCTATCCTTCAGTCTTCCGGCACCTTTCCTGTTCTCCAAGATATTTCAAAGATGATAGAGTTTTGGCGATCACCTCTGCTATCTCTCTCATCACATGTGGATGCATCCCATTGGGACCCATGTATTTGTGTGTGTTGAGCCCACTCAGACGCTCCCGAACCACTCTCTCGTTAACCGGGGGGAGCCCACAATTACACAGACCCTTTGTCCTCATTCCAGGGTTGAGGAGTCCCAGGAGGAGGGGAGGGGAAGGAGGGGGGGAAGCCCTTGAAGCAAAGACTGAAGAAAAGAAAGCATTCAGTATCTCCTTCTCGGCACCTCCCATTGCCAGGACATCCCTCTCATTCAGCAAGGGACCCACATTATCTCTAGTCTTCCTTTTACTGTTTACAAACTTAAAAAAAAACAACCCTTCTTATTATCCTTTATCTCTTTTGCAAGCCTCATCTCCAGGTGGGCTTTAGCCTTCCTCGTCGCGTCCCTGCAGACCATGACAACACTTCTATACTCCTCCCAGAAGGACAGGCCCCTTTTCCACATTTCATAGATATTCCTCTTCCATTTGATCTTATCAATGAAGTTGTTGCTCATCCACACAGGTTTCCTGCCCCCCTTCCCCAGTTTCCTGCTCTTAGGGATGCACCGATCCTGATCCTGAAATATTATGTGATTATTAACATTTTTATTACAAAACAAATGACTAATAATAATTTGCTCCTAACAGAGCATTTTTCAAGACTATGAGGTCTTAAAAGATCACAGATTCCAGTGTCTGGCTATGCTACAGAAAAATATGCAACAGGCTTATCTCATTGCATTAAACACTTTGGATAAAATTCAGACTGACATACGGTCCCAGCAGTTCCCAGTTGGTGCATGGTCCAATGCACAGTCTACAGCAGCTCCTAGTGGGTTAGCACTGGGCAGTGAATCAAAAAGCTGCTTCTGGCTTTCTAATAGGCACAAAATTCTGTTGAAATTCAGCTCATCAAAAGCAGTATGAGTAAGACTGAAGAAGTTCAGTGGTAATGAGGAAGAAAAAATAGTTGTGGGAAAAGGCACAAAAATATTCAGGCTGTCTAGCTGGGAAATTAACCTGTCCTTTAAAATCAGAAATATAGATCAATTCTTGAGTAAGTGTTAAGTGTGGCAATAAAGAGTTGTACTTAGTGACATAAAAAAGAACCTCCACTTTTTCCTCCTCTTTCTTATGCTCACCTTAGCAAAGTGAATGAAAATAATGGGGGGATGGGGATAAAAGGAAGAGGGGAGTGGTGATGAAGGAAGAAGTATGGGGTGCAATGCTTAATTGTAGTGTTTAGATGAAGTGTGTATTCTAATAGCATAACTAAAACTGAGAGAAATATTCTAATTATATGATATCTAAATATTTGTTTTAAATGGAACACTGGAGTAAAAGATATGGAAAAAAAATCCCTTTTGCTGAAGCCTGTGATAAACGCTGGAGTATGAAAAGGGTATGAATGTTCCTCTTCCTGCACAGAGGAAAACTGACATATGTCACATTCAATAGTATAATTAATTTGGAGAATGAATTCAGGATTTGGTTCTCTTTTTCCAAAATCTCCTGTTTAGATGGATGGTCCAAAGGCAATTGAACTCATGGTTGGTTGATTGCTCATAAGAGTAAGCCAGGACAGATACATGGTTTTCTCCTGTCCACCCATCCATATTGATTTCTACATTCATAATGCACTTAATGTGTAGCAATACAGAGGGAATTTCTGCTGTTACAGATTATCTACATAACATGGAAGACTTAAGGACCTCCTTCAAAATTTTGATAACATTTATTTTTTTCTAGACAAAACGGAGGTAAAATTCCAAACTTTGCATTGTGAATTAGCGTCTTAATGTAGTTCATGTCTCCTTTATTTTGAAATAAAATCTAACCCTGAATACAGACTTCCAATGGGATTTTTAATTAATTGTTATATGATTTTGTGTGATGATAATATGCCTTTCACAGTTCTGTTTCATCAGAAATATATATATATAATATATATTTTTTAAAAAATTAAGGCTTTTTGCCTGAGATAATTCCCTCTTAACATATTTTTTTTTTTTTTTTTTTTTTTTTTTTTGGTATTAACATTAAAAAGATTCTTTTAGGTATCACAAAAAAAAAAAAAAAAAAAAAAAAAAAAAAAAAAAAAAAAAAGTGTCACTGAAATATAAGCATATATTCCTGGCCCACTGATATTAGTGCTTGTTTTTCTTATCAAAATTACTAAACTTGGAATAGAAGATGTCTATTTATCAAGACCTATTAATTTATTTATTTTGTATGAAAAACACTAAAGCTGAAGCCTAGGAAGAGAGTATTTCCAGGAAACCAAACACAAAAGATAACTTTCTGGCAATCTTAATACTTTGCAAAATTTATAATAAGACAAACTCATTGTTCATTAATATTAGTTCTGTGTTCGGCTCTGGGGCCCCCAGTATAAGAAGGACATAGACCTATTAGAGTGAGACCAGAGGACGGCCATGCAGATGATCAAAGGAACACCTCTCCTATGAGAAGGCAGGCTGAGGGAATTGGGATTGTTCAGCCTGGAGAAGAGAAGGCTCTGGGGAGACCTTATAGCAGTAAGGAAGGACATGGCTTTCCCGTACCTAATGTGGGCCTACAAGAAAGCTGGAGACTCTTTTTCAGGGAGTGTAGTGATAGGACAAGGAATAATGGCTTTAAACTAAAAAAGAGTATATTTAGATTAGGTACAAGGATGGGGTTTTGAGCAAACTGGTCTAGTGAGAGGTGTCCCTGCCCATGACAGGGGGGGTTGGAATTAGATGGTCTTTAACGTCCTTTCCAAACTAAACCATTCTATGACTCTGTAATACCCATTATGTATGTTAACATTACATGAATTATTACTATCTGATAGTATTAAGTTAAGAAATTGTCCAGATACATAAGACAAAATTAAATTTTACTTTACCAAAAGCAATTTTCTGTTGAAAATTGCAAACTGAATATACATGATATTCTACACTAAATAATTTTCAAATGAAGTCAAATTAGCAATTAAATGAAAAATCATCATTAAAATATTAACATTATTTAAGAGATCTAACTTCTCATTTGGTAATGCATGTCATTAGTAGGCATTTCAAATTTAATCATAGAAAAGGGTATCAATTTTTTTTCTTGATTGTGAAATGTCTGGAATATCAAGGGTAGTAACTAAAGATACTGTATTCAAAACATGCTCCAACACAAAATGGGTTTACCACTGTTGATTTTTTAGTTAATTTTAAGCCACATGGGCAATATTCCTCTTAATATTTTGTATAGATTAGGCATTGGATTTTCTGTTCAGTTGCACACATCTCTAAAGTGTTATAAAGAAATGAAGAAATAATTATTTTGGTTTTAGTTACTGCTAAACAGGCATAATAATACCCAGTTCAAATGCAGCATCTATAGCACAGTCTTTGAGCTCCATGAAGTACACAATGCCTTCCTCTCAACTTGCCAAGTTGTCTCCCCATTTTTATTCTTCCATCTACAAGCAAACAAAAATTTTGATCTATCCAGAAATACAAAACCAATGACTTAGCAAATGAAAATGTAAAAAGTACAGCTTTGCAAGTGTTCTCCAAGCATAACCCTTTCAAACCCAGCATGCGTCTGATGAGCCCATCACATGAGCCCCTGACATTTTAACCTAAGGAAAAAAAAAAGAAAAAAGAAAAAAAAAAAAAAAAAAAAAAAAGAAAAATTAAGGATTATCCCTGCTTTGGCTTCAGAAACAGCTGAGTAAGACAGAACTGTAATAAGAACACAGACTTACTCATGTCTCTGTGACTGGTTGTTAATGACAAATATGACAAATATTGCAAGAACTTTTATTGCTTTCTCACTTTCTCCATGCAAATGTAAGCATGATCTGACTTATTTTAAAAGGCTTCCAAGAGTTGTGTTTTTATTTTTTTATTTATTTTATTTTATTTATTTTATTGTTATTTTTTATTTTGTTGTTGTTGCTGTTCTTTGTTGTTGTTGTTATTGAGGTAAAACAGGATTTAACTTACATACAGCACACTTTACAAATAGTTGTTGTAAAGTGTAAATTTGAATTTACACAGGACACAGGATGTCTGTACAATCTGGAACCTGCTCTCTATCTCTGCAAGAAAAATATAGTATTGCTCTCTTGTTCCCATTATTTGTTTCAAACTCCTTCTGTTAATACACACATAATTTTCTTCTAAACTGTGTTCTCCTTTTGGCTCCTTGTGTAAGAGTGAACCCAGATGCAGTACACAGGAGGTCATAGGCTGGGTGCGATGAGTTAGCTGAGCATAAGCAGTGTGTCTGATGTCCACATGGTGTGACAGGAGGGTGCTTGCAACATGGACTGGAGGGTGCTTGCGGCTGCAACAAAGCACAGCATGTGCCACTTGAACCAGGGCTACACTGTACATTGCTCTGTACCATGGCTTGGGAAGTTAGGCTACTGTCATGTGATTCCAGGATTATTCAAAGTTTTCACTCCTGGAAAACCAGAGGTTTATATAATTTATTAAGTAAAGTATAGAATGCTCCGAAATCATTAAAGTTATATTCTTGATTTCAGTGGTAGCTATGATTAGGAGGTGAAAGTCCAATATTATTAGGAGATGAAAGTCCAATATATCTACCATTGGCTTAACATAAGAATATGTAGTGCTTTTTTGCTTAAGTGCTCAAAAACTACTGAGCTGATACATCTTTCTGATCAGAATATACACCATGATAAAGGAAGAAATTAGAACTGTGATAAAAGAGATCCAATTTTCTATCCCAACTAGCTAGATAAGACAAGATAGGAATGTCTTTCTCCTTATAGACAAATGAAGGAGCCTTTTATTGCTTCAAAACAATGAAAATAATATGAAAATTTGTGTAATGTAGTAACTAATACTACCTTTTATATTTAGCTGGTATTCATTCCACATATCGAGCATGGGCAGTTAAGTGTTTACTCTGACCTAAGTTCTGATAAAAATAAGGAAGCTATATATAATTTTCACCCCTTTTCATTTAAGAAACTTCATAAAAGTGTAACAATCATAAATCCTTTTCCTGATTAGTTCAAGTGTATTCATTAATATTACAAAAATTAGTCAGCAGGAGTAACTGGAGTAGTATTAAAGTCAACGATTTTTATAACATTGACATTTTACTCCATGTTGAAATATTCCAGGTTGCCATACTGCCTATAACATTAATACTGAATAAGGAAGAAGCAATGACTACTTGGATAGGAAATTACTGCCACATACCTTTTTAGCAAATTAGAAGCTTTTGTATAACATTCATATTATTTTTTCAAGTTTCCTATGGTAGTGACTTGTGCATCTGCAGTAAGAAATTCAATTTCTTAGCTGATTCAACAATCAATTTTAAGAGTCTCTTTATGTTAACAGGTCTTGAAAAGTAATTGCTTTGTCTTGGATTTTTTTTATTTTTTTTTATTTTTATTTTTTGGCATTATGTTCAGAGCCTGCACATGCCACCTGGAAATAGCTTCACTGTGGCTGTATGTGACATTGCATTTCTAACAAATCTTATTCTCCCTGGATAAAATTATACTTGTCTATATCTGAAGAGTAGTTTATAATTTTTTATAGCATACTTAAACCTTTGATCATGTATATTATTTTCTGATAATTTATTTTTATTTGGCTCTCTTTTCGATAAGGTCACATAAATCCTTTTCTCTGTGTCTGGTGCTTTCATACAGAGTGAATAGATTTTCAAATCCAGCTGCTGGTTTTGGACAGTTTCAAATTTTTTGTCCAGAGGAACCACCTTATGTCTAGATTATGTCCCTGTCAAGTTGCATTTACCCATGACTGTCCATGACCATTTTCAAAATACTTAGATTATCTTATGAAAAAGTGCTCTATTCTGTGCTGTAACAATTTGTCTGCAGTTAAAGTCTTGGTGAAACCAAGAGTAATGTATGTAGAGTAATAAAGAAATCCAGTCACTTAAAACTAGATACAAATACCAGAAATATTACTTATTACTTATTATTACTACTACTTATTATTATACACATTTAGAATTGTAGCAGATTGTAACTAGTATTTCTGTATCCACCATTTTTAAAAATACAAAACACTGTTACTTGTTCACTGGTGCAATTTTGAAATATATATCATTTACAGGGAAAGAGAATGAGTGGTATTTTTTATGCATCTAAGTAAATACATCCAAGCAGGTATTTTTCATTTTATATATTGTAATTCTGGATTATAGTCAATTTATTGGAATATAGAAAATTGATCAAAGTGCTTTCTAAGGGATAAAAGGAACATTCATTTATCATAACACAAATACATATATATACATTAATCTCTTTTTACATTTAGAAAAAAAAAATTCAAGGACTACATTAATTTAGTCAAATTGAAAACAACAACAACAACAACAAACACTATAATACAAAATTCTGAAATAAACATTAGTTTCTTAGTCTTCAATATTTAGTCTTCAATTAGTCTTCTTTATTAGTTTTCAATAATTCTTCTTCAAATAAAGGCAAAAGCTAAGGATATTAGCTCTCTACAAATTGTACAAGTTAATATTTACTGAAGGGTAAAGATTTTCCTTTTTTTATTTATTTTATTTTATTTTTTATTCTATTCAATGGCAGAATTATTCTATTCAATACAGAAGAGGGGAAAATGATTAGCTTCCCTCAAAAAGGACATTTTGTTGTTGTTTTTTTGTTTGTTTGTTTTTAATGTGAAAATGAAAGATACATGATAGAAGTCCACAAGGTGTATGGAGGAGGTTGCAACTATAATAGATGTGTTTCTTCTTCTTTTTTTTTTTTTTGTAAATAATATTTTTATTCCTGAATGTTGTGGAATGTAGCCCATATATTAAAAGACTAAAAAAAGTTTCAGATATGCCTTTCTTTCTGATAATTTCTGAAGGAACTAAGTGCAGTTCAAATATTTTTTTGAACTACATTTCCACATTTATCTACATATCCCAGCAATCACTGAGCTAGAACACAAATAAAAATATACACAGCTAGCTATTGCTTCTTACAGGCAGTACCAAAGGATTAAGGAGAGACAATATGATTTTTTTTTTTTTTTTCTGTAAATATCATTACTTGAATACTGACCAGTTTAAGTCTGATAACTAAATTAATGGTATACTTGTTACATTTTATTAAATTTAAATTATTTGTTATTAATTTATAAATTGTTATTATTTTTAAAATTTAATAATTTTATCTTCAAAACTAAATGATTTTGACCATATATTTTTATTTGTCCCTTTTATTTCTAATTTATTTATAATAATCTTACTTTTTACTTAACCATTTGGTTATTGCAAACGCAGTCAGTGTAAGACAAAATCATTTAGTGTTCTTTTTCAGCTAAAATACTCTTGATATGTTACAGAAAATGAACCTTGTAGAAACTCATTATTCATGTTAGAAGATATTCTTTCTTCCATAATCACAGAACATTTTGCTGAGAACAAAAGAAACATGACAACAGAATTTATAATAAGTTCTATAACAAATATTTTTTTTTTTTTTATAGTTAAGCAACATTTTTATATATGTGTTTTGTTTTGTTTAGACTTCTTTATTCGGTTTAAATTTCCAGTTTATTAATTATCTTGCTATGAGATTATATTTTTGCTTTAGTTGATGAAACTTCCTTTTAATGAAAGCTACTTTAACTGCAACACACCTCTTGAAGGGTAGGTTACCATTTCTGAAGTAAAACAAAAACTACAAAAAAATTCAAGCTAAGTATTGTGGAAAAAGAGAAAGTGATAACTTGACATTAAAAAAATAAAAAATAAGAAATAAAAATTAAAAAGTTTTAAAATTTTTAAATTTGTCGGTAATCTCCATCTGAAATGTATACATAGTTAAAAAAATATTTTATTTGAGCCTTAGAAATCATTTAATACAATACTTATATTTAGAACATGAAATATATCAATGTCAAAGCTGGCCATCTAACTGTGTAGATTGTACAAGACGGTACAACAGAAATTTGGATACTGCAATCACTGGAAATATTAAGTGCAATTTTTTTTTCAGTAATTATTTATACTAATCTAGAAATACAGACATGATGAAATATATTTATCTCACTAGTGGAATGTTGAAAAAATGCTCCATACATGGAATTCATTAAAAAAAAAATAAGTATTTGTTACATCATGACAATGTTTTAACCATTCAGTTCCAATAACTCTTACTTCACTGTGGCTTAACATGCTTAATTAAAGTTTATTTTTATCTTTCTAATACCAAAACAGAATACTGCTGAGCTAAGAATCTCTTGGGCTTGAATCCACAAACTAAAACAACTTGCAGTACTAAGGCTATTGTTTTTTCTTGTCAAAAGAGCAGACATTACACATTACACTTACAGTCAATGTGTAATTGTTTCAGATTTTATGAAACTAAGAGAGCACTGTAAAAGCATACTTCTGATTTTATTCAATTTTATCAGCTTAAATTCAAATCAATAGTATTTGTACTGCAACTTATTTTTAATAGTTAAGATTATTTTTGTCTGTCATAAAAAAGCACATAAAAAAATCCTAAACTTAAAACTTCTAAGAATTAATACATTCTATACCTTTTGACTATTTTGAAAATAACTGTAATTATGAAAATCATGATACATTTGGTAAATCCATGTAAGAGTATAAATGTTAGATTTTTTTTGTTTATATGTCAGAATAAATGCAAATTTTATAACATGGAGAATTCATTATAATTAAACTTTATTAGCAGTATAAGGAATATGTTAGCAATTAGTATTTCAGAGACTAATTTAATAGTTTTGAAAGAAAATTAATAGAATAACTATGTTTTTTTTTTTTTTTTTTTTTTTTTTTTCTACTTTTTTTTTTTTTTTTTTTTTTTTTTTTTCCTATTTTACACTGCTGTTCAGAAAGAACAGTGATGTGGAAACATTACAGCTATCTTAGTATTATTTTTAAGAGATTGCATTATTTGACCTTTTTCTCAGAAGTTTCTGACTTGTGATAAGGAATGCTCTAGAGACATGTAAAACATTTTTCCCTGATGAAAATAAACAAAGAACTATCCGTAAGGTTGACTTTAAATCTTAACCTCTTGGCACTTTGCTGGATGTTTTTCAAAATTATATATATATATATACACATATATATATATGAGAAAGCAGAATTATATAGAATCTATTTGTATATTATTCGGAATAGCAGGGATGTCAAGAATAGGATTTTCATTTAGTGGCTCAGAAATAAACTTCTAGTGCTATCTTAGGCACTGTGGGAAATCCCTCCTGGGCCATCTTTCCTGACAGTCTTCTATGGATTATTGAAAGAAACTAAAAGGGCACCAAATTATTCTTGTTCTTCACAGTGGACTCCCTGAACCAGAGAATTGTAGAATGACTATTGTTGGAACATGTCCAATCCAAAGCTGTGCATAAAGCATAGACAGGTAGAACAAGATGTCCAGGACTGTGTTCAAGCAGATTTTGAGTATCTCCAAGGATGGAAACTCCACAATCTGACTCATAATAAAAGTTGTCCTTATGGTCAGATAAAATTAATTGTGTTTCATTTTGTACCCATTGCCTCTTATTCTGTCATTGTACACCATGGAGAAGAATCTGGCCTCATCTTCTTCCTTCCTTTCTCTCCTCCAGATGATCAGTCCCAGGTCTCTCAGCTTCTCCATGTATGTCTGATATTTCAAGACTTTAATTAATTTCACAACCCTTTGTTGGACACTTTTTAATATGTCTCTGTTTTTCTTATACGGGAGAGTCCAGACCTGGAAAACGTATAGCTGTGGCCTCACCAGTGTTGAGTAGAAGGGAAGGATAATCTTCAGCCTGCTGACAGTGCTCCTTTAAATGAAGCCCAGAATGTTTTTGCCTTTCTTTGCCACAAGGAAGCATTGCTGTCTCATGCTCAATATGATGGCCAGCAGGACCCCTAGGTCCTTCTCTGCAAAGTTGCTTTCCAACTAATTGCCCAGTTGAACTCTGTAGTTCCCTTTTTTGAGATTAATGAGATTCTTGTCTCTGCATAACCCTTACTGGTTTATGAGCCGCTCTTCCTGCTTTTGTATTATCTGTAAACCTGCTGAGGATGCTCTCTATCATATCATCCAGGTCATTAATGAAGATGTTACACAGCCCTATTATCATCCCCTGGGGTATCCCAGCAGTTACTGGCTTCTGTCTTTGAGATGCTGATTACAATGCTTTGAGCCCAGCCATTCAGCTGGTTTTCAGTCCAGTTCCCTGTCCATTTATCAAACCCAGACTTTGTCATCTTGTCTATAAAGATGTTGTGAAAGATACTTTCAAAGACTTACTGAAGTTCAGACAGACAACATTCACAACCCTCCCCTTGTCCACCAAGCCAGAAATTTCTTTATATATGGGTATCATTTTGGTCAGGCATTTCTCCTTTATAAATCCATACTGACTTCTCTGCATCACGCTCTTGGCCTGCAGTTTCCTGGGTTGACACGCTTGACACTCTTAAAGAGAAAAAGATATTTTATTTAAGTTCTCAGGAACCTGACCTGGGTCTCTTCAACTTGGAGAAAAGAAGACTGAGAGGGGATCTCATCAACATTTATAAATACCTGAGGTGTGGGAGACAGAGGGATTTGGCCAACCTCTTCTCAGTGGTTTGTGGGGACAGGACAAGGGGTAATGTCTGCAAGACAGAGCACAGGAAGTTCCGCACCAACATGTGAAAGAACTTCTTCACGGTGAGGGTGACGGAGCAGTGGAACAGGCTGCCCAGGGAGGTTGTGGAGTCTCCTTCTCTGGAGATATTCAAGTCCCGTCTGGACGCTTACCTGGGTAGCCTGCTCTAAGGAACCTGCTTTGGCAGGGGGGTTGGACCCAATGATCTTTCGAGGTCCCTTCCAACCCCTACAGTTCTGTGATTCTGTGATATTTGGGGTTGAAAGGGACCTCTGTACATCATTTGGTCCACTCTCCCTGCTCAAGCAGGGACACCTAGAGCAGGTTGCCCAGGACTATATCCAGGTGGCTTTTGAAGATCTCCAAAGTGGGAGACTCCACAATGTCTCTGGACAACCTGTGCCAGATCTCAGTCACCCACACAGTAAAGTTTTTCCTGATGTTGATGCCTAACCCCTAGTGTTCCAGTTTATGCACTTTGCCTCTTGTCCTTGCTCTGAGCACCACTGAAAAGAGCCTGGTTCCATCTTCTTCGCACCTTCTCTTCAGATATTTATATTGTCCTCTTAGTAGTAATAAAGCCTCAAATTCTGAAAATAGATCATATTTATTTGTTTATTATCTGAGAATGCTTCATTTCTTCAGAAGTGCTCTTATTTTAAATATTTGAAAAGTAGTGTTTTTTTTGTTTCATATTACAAAAAGTAACATGAAAGCATGCAAAGCAATTTTATTTTTTAGGAGCAGCTGCTGTAAATATTTTATGGAGATCTGCAACTGTTGCAGTCTACCATTTTAGACTCTTCTATGGCAGCAAGTCAACTTGATAATGCAAGAACATGCCAACTACAATGCACCTCATATTTTGTTGCTTAATATAAGCAAGAAATGTAAAGTGCTAATGAAAGTCCATTACCTCAGGAAACAACACACTGAAATGATCAGCAGAGTACTTCATTTAAAACATAAGTAATTTGGAAATAGAACTGAGAAAAACAGCCTAAAGCACCAATAGTATTGCGACCAATGATTACTGCATGCCTTCAGGTGAGTAGATTTCAGCTTGCAAATTTAAATCTATGTTATGGTATTATTATAACAGAATTAGTCCCTGTTTTTGTTGTTGTTGTTGTTTTGGTTTTTTTGCTTGTTTGTTTTTCCTTTTTTTTTTTTTTTTTTTTTTCTTCCGATGTTACCAGTTTGTCACCATGCAACAGTAACCCAAACTATGTCCATAGATCCTATTGTGATTCCTTTAATGTATTTTTGTTTTAAATGAAAATCTAACAAGTTTCAGAAAATTTTGAAGTAAATTTGAAGACCAGTTCAAGTATAACACCAGTTTCATTTTTCTCATGAAAGTCATTGAAGCACATTGCAAATTTGTATGTTTCCTGTTTTTTTTTTTTTGTTTTGTTTTGTTTTGTGTTGATTTTTTTTCCTAAAAGATACATAAATGTTTTACAACATAATCTTATTAAAGTTGCTAAACATATATTACAAAACTTCGTTTTCTCTTTTTGATTTAAGAGCCTGATGTACTCTATTTCTACAAACAAAAGGTTACTTCCCTTCTAGTATATCTTTTAATCATTGTTATTATTGAGACATTATCTGATCTAAGATAGTGTCTTAGATCTTTTATTTGGCGGATATTTTGATGGAGTTTCAGCTACAACCTTAAGTCCAAGAACTGACCATTGTCCTGAGGCAGAAAGAAGGGAATTGTTCTTGTTCTTCTTCCTCTTCCTCTTCTTCTTCTTCCTCTTCTTCTTCCTCTTCCTCTTCTTCTTCCTCTTCATCTTCCTCTTCTTCTTCCCCTTCTTCCTCTTCTTCTTCCCCTTCTTCTTCCTCTTCTTCCTCTTCTTCTTCCTCTTATTCTTCTTAACTGTTGCTGTTGCTGCTGGTTTTAAAAACACCACTACCAACACCAACAAAAAGAAATAGTTGAAAGTGATTAGTACTTTATAGTGAATCATGGATGGCAGCAAGTATTCTGTGGGGATGGTTACAGCAATGGAGGCAGAGCAACTGGCAGTGCAGAGACAAACCCATCTGGGCTGCTGCACTGAGACAAGATGTTGCTGCCCAGGTAGAGAATATGGTAGTAAAAGTGCATCATGTAGATGCTCATGTACCTGTTTTGTGCCAATGAAGAACATCAAAATGACCAGTAGGTGGATTGGATCAGGCTAATAAAATTGAAGTGGTTCAGCTGGATCTGGACTGGTAATGTAAAGGTGAGATATCTACAGCTCAGTGGGCCCATGACACCTCAGGAAGAGATGCAACATATATATGGGCTCATGACTGACAGTTGGACTTCATCATAGACACCATCTCACATGTTAGTATAGTTGAAACTTTTAAAGGAAGTGTTCATCTTAATATGATTGGTTTGCTGAGAATGAGTAAAAGCATCCTTCAGATCAGAGCAGTACACTTAGCTTTTGTTTAAGTGATACAATTATTGTAAATTTTGTGGTTAAGTGAGAACATGAAAACCTTGAAAACAATCAGTACAAGTTTAACATGATTTGCAAAGAAAGCTCTGTGAAAAGCAATGACCATAAACAACTTCTTAATAGAGATATATTTTTCCAAGGCAATTTACTTACAAGGTTGATAATGACAGGTCTGAGAACTGACTATTTTAGAAAATCCAGAAGTAAACCAGAAGAATTGCAAATTGACTCTTCCCTGTATCTGATGGAGCTACAGATTGAAAACACCATTATTCTTCATCCAGATGGCTCAGATAACAAAATCATATCTTGCTGTCCTTGGTAAGTGTATTTTGTTGTTTTACCTGCTTCTGCTATTTCTTAATTCCTTTAATTCCTTCTTTTGTTTCTTTACACATATGACTCATTTATATAGAGTGGGAATAAGTAGAAATTTTGTCATATACTTTAAATTCTAGCAAAGCTTGGCACCTTTATTTGTAGTCTTCAACACAAGACGATACTGGATCTTAAAATTTATAACATCAGAGAGCACTACATGTCAGAGTCTGAATCTTGTCACATGTCAATCTTTAGAAAGCAATTACAGAGGCCTGACAAGCCAAGAGCTTCACAAAAAAAAAGAAAAAAAAAAAAAAGAAAAAAAAAAAAGACATTGCAGGTTTTGCTCAACCCATGTACAACAGGTCAGTACCATTTGTTAATGAAAAAGTAACCAACATCCTGAATTTACAACAAAATTTCCAAAAAGCCTGAAGTAAACCATATTACTTGAGGTGAAGTTGCACATGGCAATCATTGCACATGTCTAGTACAGAATCATCCACACCATGAATGCCTTTCCATATATGACAGGTTCTTTAATGGGTGATTTGCAATATAGATTATGAAGAACCTGAATAGACTTTTGATTGTTGACTCACAGTGTGACAAAGTCATCCAAAGGCAAACGTACACATGGAGGTATTTACATGAGCCAAATGCCTAAAGCCAAATGCCTGACATGATATACATTGAATGTCATGAAATGTATTCTAGGTAATTGCCATGGCTTAATTCAATTAATTAAACATTATTTTCTAGTGCCATTTCCATGTCCTATACTCAGTCACTGGCCTGTCCTAAAGAATTCAATATCCACCAGCCCAAATTTAATTTCTCAAATAATTGAGAGTACCTCAAAGAACACTAAATGCTTGTGAACATCAACCTTCTTTCTTGGGTTGTCTCACTGCTTTCCTGCTTCAGACATTTAGTATCTTATATACCATTTAGTCTTGCATTTCTAAAGAAAATAGATAATTTGCTCAAATCAGAAATGGTCAAACGGTATTATTCAGCCCACTGAGAAAAATAATTATTTGGTATTTATTTGGTATATATTATTATCAAGTACATTATTCCTGACATCCAGTCTAATTTTACTCATAATATCCTCCACATATTTCATGTCATATTAACCATTCTCAGTATGTGCAGTTTGTCTAAAGATGCACATACCAAGAATTACTGAGGTGTGGATTGTTGTCTGATTTAGCCATTCTGCAGATTTTTTCAGTATTGCTCTTTTGAAGGTGCTGGTAAATATGCTATCAGCCTCTTCTAAATTCACATTCTTTTCTTCACATTTCTTATACATATGATATGGATTTGAAACCCCTCTTACAGCCAAAAGAAAATGCAATGATGTAAAAATTTAGGGCACAACCTGAAAACATATTGAAGCATATTGTGTGTTTACAAGATACAATTTAATCAATATTTCTGTGAGAGTTTTCATGCATGATATTTCAAAGTAATATGATCCCAGGAATAAAGAATATACAAGTATGCCTTGTGAACTCTATTTTATTTGTAAAACTTAATGTCTCTAACAGGTAGAGAAAATATCCATACAGTAGTTCTGACCTAAATTAAAATTCCAGATCTTTTAAATCAACATTAGTAGGCATTTTTCATATTACTTACTTACAATCCTGAAGGAAATTCACAATATTTCTCCATACAACCCCAATAAAAACAAAGAAGGAAACAACTATAATAAAAGCCAAAAAAAGTGAATTGTTAAAATAGTTCACAAGTGACTAATCCATATTAAAAATGGCATGCACAGATTTTTTTTTAAATAGTTTTCATACTGCCTATGTAATATAACTAAGGTTCAGATTCAGCAGCGTATTTAAACAAATACATGAGTTAGATCACACCTATCAAAATCCAACAAGACATTTAGACTTTAAGTCATTTTTAGATTCCTAACTCAGTTATGATTTTCATTTAAAACCTGAGTATTTAAATGAGTTGGAAATTCAAATACTCTTGCGGAATTTGGATGTCGTTTTTTAAAGGTATTTAACACTATTCACATGCCTAAGACAGGCACTGGCTCAGCTGAATGCCTACATAAAATGCAAACAAGAACAGCTCAGTGATATAAGCAGACATCTGTGTTTCTCTTTATTCATATGTGTGTAGACATGATTGGATATTTATGTATCCTCTAGAACTCACTGTACACTTGTGTGCATTTATACTCAGTGTATGTGTGTATGTATATGTGCATAAACAGAATCACAGAATAGTTGATGTTGGAAGAGACATCTGGAGGTCATCTGGTCATGCTCAAGAGACATGTAGAGTGAGTTGCCCAGGGTTATGTCCAGGTGGCATTTGAAAATCTCTAACGGGGGAGACCCTACAACATCTGTGGGGCAACCTGTGACAGTGTTCCATCACCTAGACAGTAAAGAAGTTCTTAATGTTCCGAATGAGCCTCTTTTATTCCAATCTTTGCCAATTGCCTCCTGTCTTGGTATTAGGTACCACTGAAAAGAGTATCACTCTTATTTGCACTCTTCTTTCAGGCATTTATGCATGTTCATAAGACATCCTCTAAGCCCTCTCTTTTTCAAGCTTAAGAATCCCTTCTCTCTCAGTCTCTCCTCATAGGAGAGATGAGAGGTGCTCCAGTCCCTCAGTCATCTTTACAGCCACTGTAAAGTGGCTGTAAATGGACAAGTCTAGCATGCCCATGTCTGTTCTGTACTGGGGGGAGGGAGGGGGCATAAATAGACGTAGTACTCCAGGTGTGGCCTCACCATTCTGCTCTGCCCTCTGAAAACAGAAATGAAAACAACAGAAATTATTCTTATTAAGGGCAGTGCCTTAATCGAAAGATTACCTGTATATTCTCCTATTTGTTCCTTTCTTCAACAGAAGAAGTGGAAAACCAATGCTCAATACATTGTATCCCTATGAAAATCCAAACACCACATTGCCACAACCATGCCTTTTCATTATGACATATTTGGATATGGTATACGCAACAGAACAATCAGATAACATTTGTGACTATGATCCTTTCCCTTTATCATATAATGTGTTGTCATTATAAAAATAAAAAAAATAAATAAATAAAGGGGAGAAAAAAAAAAAAAAAAAAAAAAAAAACTTACAGAAATGAATTCCCCTGAGTTACCAGTTCCCTTGGTATGAGAAATTGTTGCGAGAATAAAATGCTGAAGAACAGAAAAAGTACTAAATGCATTATGCAACAACACTTAGTTTTATGTGAAGGCTTTCCAAGCACTGGCTGACTAATAAGGTGAAGAGACAAAGGGTGGGTGTTTCTCAAGGATATCAAAAAATGATAAGCAGATGGGCTGCTGAATGCAGAAAATAGGGTGAAACAAGAAGAAAAAAAGTATAATATATCAAGGATCCTGTAACTTGGATAATATCTAAATGTGAGGGAGGTGGGGGGGAAGCTGCTAGTTTAAGTGAACAAAGACTTCAGAACTTCAGAACATGAAAGGTGAACAAAGCTGAAACCTTATGAGGAAGATTTTTTGTTACTTAGGAGCAACTGACAGCTTCTACTTCTATCTATATAATTGGGATTGTCTTTCCAATTATTCCTGCAACTCCATAATTACAAATGAATTACTTATATGTGAACAGTTATATGTATTTTGCCTGTGTGTATGAACATTCACTGACTGAACAGAAAGTCTCTTCTGAAAATTGTGCTGCTGGATTACGTCTCAATACAGGACATCATGACACTTTCATTTTTGAAAAAAAAAAAATAACGTAACTACATGAAGTAGGTAATACACACAGGTAGCCCTTGCATAACCAGATGTGCAATGGTGTTTTTGCTTACCATAGACACATGGAAGCCACATGTAGTACTTGCTGTCTGTAGCACTGATGCATTTTAGGATGGAACAAATCATGCCCTGAAGGTACTTGTATGCCTTTTTCAGCTATGTAAGGAAACTCTTTTACTTAATATAGATGCTTAATTTTCATACAACTGAAACCAGGCGGTGTGAATCCTAAGTACCCAAGAGATTTTTTAATGCACAACACTGAGATGTCTTTAGAAGGGCCTCCTAAGATATATTCTGAAGAGAGATAGAAGTTGAATGAAGATTTCAAGGAATTCTAGAGGCCTGATTTCAGTTTAAGTTTCACAATGTGAATACTACTAATACTAATACTAATTTTTTGGATCTTGTATTACTCTTTTCTGTGGTGTTAGGACTGTAGTTTCTTACAGCCTCTTACATTTTGCTAGATATTATGCAGTTCGATTACACAACATGGTATTGCAGTTTGCATAGTGCCTGGTTTTGTTTACTGTAAGAATGTGGTGAAGATGTTTCTTTCCTATCTCACTTAATAAATTAGTTGTAATTAATCCATTAATTTATTTCAAGTGAAAAGTGTTTGACAACCTATTCTCTTTTTGTATGAAAGAATTTTACATACTTCATGAAGTTATTTAGGACTTATTGTCACAGTAATTCTAAAATTTGTGTCAAAGCACTAATTTGTGTGATTTCAATATTTTTTGGCAGAATAGTCTAAAAAATAGTCCTTTATTACAGTTTTTTTTTAAAAAAACAAACAAACAAACAACAACAACAAAAAACAGACCTTACTGTATGTGCAAAATATCCTGCTAGTCTGGATATATTTAAAGGGGAGATGTAGTAAGTTTTATTTAGTAATTAATTTCATTACATTTTGGTTGAGGGTCATCCCCATGATTTGTAAATGTCTACATCCAGATTTGTCACATTCAGCTTTCCTGTACAGATAATCATAGAATCATTTAGGTTGGAAAAGACATCTAAGACTGTGTTCAACTATTAACCTAGTACTTCCAAAGCAACCATTAAACCATGTCACCAGCCACTACATCTACATGTTTTCTGAAGACCTCCAGGGATGTGACTCAACTACTTCCTTGGGCTGCCTATTCCAATGCTTCACAATCCTTTCAGTGAAGATTTTTTCCCTAATATCCAGACTATACCTCCAATGGAACAATTTAAGACCACTTCCTCTTGTCGTATCACTTAACACTTGGGAGAAGATGCTGCTGGCCACACTGTTTCTGACAAAAGCCAGGATGCTGCTGTCCTTCTTGGCCACCTGAGCACAACGGTATTTTAATTAATGACAGTAGGTTTCAACTGATTAACTATACTCAACCACATTTTGTGATTCCAAACCAAGCTTACAAAAATGAATAAAATTTATGTGGTTTTTTTTGTTGTTGGTGGTGGTGGTGGTGGTGGTGGTGGTTTTTGTTTGTTTGTTTGCTTGTTTGTTTGGTTGGTTGATTTGATTTATTTTCTCCCCCAAATTGCTCCTGTTATTTAATAATCCAATTTTAAGAATTGTTTTCTGCCATCACCCCATGAAGGTTGTTATGCATCTGAGCACAATGCTTGTATCAATAATGTAACAGAATTGGGATATAAGTATTCACAGAATGGCAAAGAACGGCTTGGGTTGGAAGGGACCTTAAAGATCATCCAGTTCCAACATCCCATAGGCAGGGATGCCACCCACTAGATCATGTTGCCTAGGGCCCCATCCAAGCTGGTCTTGAACACCTCCAGGGATGGGATATCTACAGCTTGTCTTGGCAATCTGTTCCAGTGCCTCACCACCCTTACAGTGAAGAATTTTCTCATAATCTCAATTCTAAATCTCCCCTTTTAACTTGAAACCGTTCTCCTTTGTCCTATCATTATCTTCCTTAGAAAAAAGATGCTCTCCATCCTTTTATAAGCCCACTCTAAGTATTGAAAAGCTGTCATAATGTCACCTCAGAGTCTTTTCTTCTTCAGGCTGAACATCCCCAACTCTCTCAGCCTTTCTTCACAGGAGAGGTGCTCCAGTTGTAGGATCATCTTCATGGCCCTCCTCTAACAGGTCCACATCCTTCCTGTGGTGGGGACCCCAGACCTGGACACAGTACTCCAAGTGGGGCCTCAAAAGGGCAGAGTAGAGCGGGACAAATCCTCCCTTGATCTGCTGGCCACTTCTCTTTTGATGCAGCTCAGTATGCTTCCAGGCTGCAAGCACACACTGCTGGCTCATGTCAGGCTTTCCAGCCACTAGAACTCCCAATTCCTTCTCCATAAGGCTGCTCTCAATGAATTCTTCTCCCCATCTGTACTGGGGTTACAGTCATTTCTGGCAGTGCCCCAACCCCCAGATATTAAATCATTGTATTTCATATTCTGTTAACCTGCTCTTACTTTCCCAATAATTGAAAACTCTATTATTTTGTGATCACTATGCCCAGAAGAGCATCCAACCTTCACATCACCCATAAGTCCTTCTCTGTTTACAAGCAAAGGTCCAGTGGGACACCTTCACTGGTTGGCTCACTCACCAGCTTTACCAGGAAGTTATCTTCCACACACTCCAGGAACCCTCTAGGCAGTTCCCTCTCTGCTGCATTGTATTTCCAGCAGACATCTGCTAAGTTGAAGTTCCCCATAAGAACAAGGGCTAGGGATTATGAGACTTCTCCCAGCTGCTTATAGAATATTTAATTTGCCTCTTCATCCTGGTTGGGCAGTCTACAGAAGACTCTCACAATGACATCTGCCTCATTGGCCTTCCCCTTTATTCCTATCCATAAACATTCAGCCCTGTCATTGTCACTGTTCAGCTCTAGACAACTGAAACACCCATAACATACAGGGCTACCCTTCTGCAATAATATATCATTTAATCATTAAATATTATTATTATGTGATTGTTGCATTTTTAATATAAATTCATCATATATGGTAGCATTACTGTCCAATTCAAGCCACTGTGGCAGTCTCAGAACCTCAGACTTCTGGACAACATGGGTACAAGGCATGAATCTCAAAAATGTGTTTTGCCCTAGAAAGCACTGTGGGATAAAATGCCTCTGTCACTGCCATTTAGCCATCTGTATTCTGTCCCTCATTCTGCAATTACAGCCAAGCACATTTCCATGTATATTACCAATAGGAATGGATTTGCATTTTATTTTTCACTAGCAGATTTTTTGTTGTTGTTGTTGTTATTTTTCTTTTTTCCTTTCTTTCCTTTTCTTTTTTTTTTTTTTCTTTTTTTTTTCTTTTTTTTTCTTTTTAGACAATAGTTAAACTGGTCCTGCCTGGTTTCCTGTAGCAGCTGCTCCAACATCTTCTCTGAATGCCAAGCCTGTTTCAGAACAGAGCCAAAGAAGTGGTTTCAGCTTCTTGTTTCTTCTCTCTTTTTTTTTTTTTTCTTTTTTTTTCTTTTTTCATTTATTTTCTTAGCTGTTCCAAAAGCATTTAACTTCCATTTACATAGATCTGAGCAAGAGAACATGATGTTCTAGTTTGCTCTCATCCCACATATGGAAAAATAAGGAAGCATTTGTCTTTACAGATTGTTTGCTTTTCATCACACTGGATGCAAGGAAAATGTAATACACCCACAGGCATATGCACATACACCGTTACCTTGGAGATTTAGTATTGTAAGTGGGAGAACAGTCATGTACTGAAATCCAGATAATACATTCTGTCAGGGCCACTCTGGCATTTTAAGTGTATGTATTTAATGTGATTTTTTGCTGTTAATTACATTGGCTTTTTGAATTCCTGTACTATCGCCTTTCCACTGAAACTGGATGAAGGGAACCATGCAGCTATTTTACATGCTATAAAAGAGACTCAGATTGTCATAAACAGTGGCATTTTATTGCACCACATTCTCTCTACAGGGTTCTGAGCTCGCATGGAACACACTAATGTGCCACTGAGTCACTTATCTGTTCCCACTTGTTTTCCCTTCAACTATGAACAATGAATTAGTCACAATCTACTTCAGAGAGAGGAGTATCTAGGTTTAGGACTGTTTGCTGCCTCTGAGGCAAATAGGAGAGGGGACAAAGCGGAGCTGAATGAGGTCATAAAACAGTGGTTAGCATGAGCTAACTGCTTCCTAACCTCAATTGCTCACATGAACTGCTCCTACCTAACGGAGTCCTAAACCTGGGGAAAATAATAATCTCTAGTTGGATTTATTGCAAAGAAATAACTTTGTTTTCATCTATAATAATGAATTCCTGACAATTCCTAGCTCTGAGATCAAATTACCCAAACAGCTCATTATTAAACTCTCTTATTCTCCAAAACAAGACAGCCACATGTCAGCAATGCTTTTATCAGTAGTCCCCATCCTGTGACAAATCCTAAACTGTTCTGGAAGGATGTCTGGGAGAATGCTGGTTGGCATAAGAGAAATGTGTCCAAGGTATCTTTTCCAGCAATATAACCAGAAAAATTGTAGCATTCCAGTGTCTGGAAACTGCCTGTCAGTATTCCATTTATTAGAATCTAGACAGGTTTTCTTTTATTTTCTCCATCAAGAGTGTAGCATACTAATCAACATATTCTATTCCTATGGGTAACTGCATTTCATCTTATAACTTGCTACACATCTTTGCCAGTCCAGTGCTAAACAAAACTGGCTAAACAGTGCCACAGAAAGGAGTCTAATCTGTATATGAAATAAGATAAGTTTAGAACCAAAATGAGCAAAAAATTGTGACAACCTTATGTCACACTGACAAACTATAAGCCATTTGGTCTGAGCCAGTTAATGAAGCCAAAAAATAAAACTAGGCCTGCAGTTCTGTGTCAAGACCTGACCTCCTTCATTCATCGTCCTCTGAAGTCTAAAGATGTATTACCTTGGTAGAATCTAGGGAATTACTATCACTTTTGTACTTCTGTGTGCAGCCCAAAATTTGCATCCCATACAATGTGGAAGGTTAGTAGTGAAGAAATGTGGGTGGACTTATGTCTTCCCCCCCCCCCCCCATATTTGTATTATAGTTCATTTATAGTGTGATAACTAATTAACTAATTTCCAACAAATATGTATGAGGCATAATAGGAGGAAAATCTGGCACACTTTTTTTTTTTTTTTTTTTTTTTTTTTTAATCAAATTAATTTGATGCTTAAACTGCATTCAAACAATTGTGTTATTCTACTTTTGAAACAGTAATTTCTGAGCAACTGCAAAACTGCAAACAAGTATAGAGAACAGTTTATTGAAGTGCAATATTAAAGCTCTTTTATTGCTGAAATACAATTTTTATCAATCATTTAAAAAGGAAAAAAAATCCTTCTTATTTTTTTCAGTGATAACACCCACATGCATGTCTTTAAGAAATGATATTTGAGGTAATAGATGTTTTCAGAAATGTCACATGTATTCTTTATACTGTAAAGAAATATACTAGATTTTTTCATCATTATCAAAATAGCAAACGAAAGCCTTTAATAAGTATTCAAGAGTCAACCTAATGGTATTGATTTGTTCTAATCATGTTATCTGCTCCAGTATTTAAACATAGGGTTCTTTGGCTGCTGATACATTATTTTCATCTGTTAAGATGTTTACTGTTCATAGAACTAATTTCAGGTTAGGATATTGTACCTTTAAATAGCTTCCTTACTGCCTATACACTCTTATCACTGCATCTTCTTATCCTAGTTGTCTTTCACATGCTAGCACATTAGACCCCTGTAAATCCACAGAAGACAGACTGAAAAACAATAAGCTGGATTATAACATAAAGGCTAGAGACAGTTCAAGATTACTTTCTTAACCTTCTATGTGCTGCTGGTATCCACTTAGAACATGGCTAGCAAACTAAGAAACAACAACAACAACAACACAACAACAAGAACAAAAACTTCTAAAAGAATTTTGATGTTATAATTTTTCTAATAGAATTTTTCCACCATGTGGTCTAATTTATTCTCTTGTTATATTATGAATAACATAGGAATCATATTATGAATAATATTAGCACTGAGGAGGGCTAAATCACATTACATGTGATAATGAACTAGCTAACTGGTATTATGGTCATTGGTCAAGGATGCATGGAAACCCAGTAAAAGCTTCAGGGGAAAATTTTCTGCCAGGAGTTCCTGTGAAATTTCAATTTATAATTTATGCTGCAGTACTACCTTTATCACATCTGTAGTATGTTGTCTACTGTTGCCTACTTACCTCTTCCACATCTGCTGTGCTTTAAAATTTGCACATAGAATACAGAATGTATCGATTCAGATGACCTCCTAACAGCCTTACATAAATACTTGGCTCCATATTTAATGGAGAGGAAATAAGGGCAACATACTGAAAACAAGTTTAAGATTAGGAACAGTCTTTTGTCTGTAAAAATATTTGCCTAAAAATATTATTTTCACTTCATGTACCAAGTCCTAGAAACATATATAGCATATAGGTTACAGGCAAAAATGGACATAATTGCATAGTGTGTGCGTGTAATTGCTAATAATAGAATTTGGATGAAAGGAGTTTATATTCTAATTAAAATATAATTAAAAATAATAATAATTAAAAAAGCACGGATGAGATTACAGACAAATTATACTCCTACTTTAATTTATTGAATACCTTAAACATAAATCTTTCAAAGAAGATAAGACATAATTTTCTATTCATATTCACTTCACTTCCTTTTTTTCTGTCACATTTGTTTCTTTCCTTGGCAACTCTGTGTCATCTTACTGAAAAGTGAAGGAGCTTAACTCATTGGGTTCTGAAGTATACATTAGAAGATAGAAGAGGAAAGTTCAGGTAATTGGAAGATTTTTTTTTTTTTTCTTTTTCATTGCAAGATCAACTTTGGCTAGTTAGAGCCACATCAGAATTTCTTCTAGCCATAAATAAATAAATAAATAAATATTTCTCCTTTGCTATTCAACCCATTTTGCAAGGTCCTAAATCTATATATATATATATTTGAATGAATGCATAAATACAGATTTACCATATGCTAATTTAGTATTCTGTACAGTTGAAATTGCCTGTTTACAGGTCTGGTTCTCCTCTTTCCTGAGCCCTTTTCTTTCAATGAGATCTCATTTATATTGTCTATAAAAAGAACTTAACTAGATAAAATTATTTCTAACATAATCTGTATTTTTTCACTTTAGAAACATAGTTTTCTAGCAATTTAATCTGAGTGATAACAATATATTAAATATAATTTAATTCTTGGTCACTTACTGATTTAACCATTCCATAAGTCTGTATAAACAAACACAAGTACTGGAAAACAGTGAAATCTGAAGTATAACAATTAACAAAGAGTTTTCTGTCTGATATTTATGTACAAACTGTGTCTTTGAGTTACAGGTAATGAACCTTCCTTGTTTAATAAGTTCCCCTTGTTATTACACGTCTCTAAATTGAAATGACTTACTCATGTTTACCTGTGGCATATTTTTTACTGTTGTCTAACAAAGCGCTTAGGAGCCTAAAGTATCATCTAGTTGCAACAGGAGATAAAAATCTAGAGAGCAATGAAAGAAAAGTGGTTGTGGCATTTCCTATTGTTTGGGTTAAACAGCACAGTGCCTCAAGCATTAACTGTTCTGAATGCTGGTTGTTTACATCAGAGTTGTGAATTGAATTCTTAGAGCTCTCTGATTAAATTTTAGGCATTGTTGGCTGTTGTATCATCAGATGCCCTAGTGGAGTTATGCCTATTTGATTAACCTTGCCAACAGTGACTTCTTGTGAAAGAAACATATTCCCAGTTAAGGAATGGCAAAGGTCTGTGCTCTGGAGGGAATCATATTTTTCAGATTCAAGCCAATTAACAGTCTGTTGCTACACTCAAATTATTTTGATGCAAGAGCAAATAGAGGCATTGACCTCTAAAATATAAAACATTCAGAATACTCTAATAGAAGAGTTCTGATAGGTTAAAGCAGGATTTTCCCTTCATGTGTACTTCCTTGGCATGCATTTTAATGTGTGCATATAAACTTCAATGGTTGAGTAAAAACAAAACAAAGTTATGTGAGATTGTATAAGGAAACGAACCAAACTGCTGAAAGTGTAAAGCAATACCCTCTTGTTCAGGCTTTATACTCACGTCAAACAAAATCATTCTATTCTATCAGCTTTCATTTTAAACTAGCTGAATTTCAAAGATGCCTACACTTGTTTCTCAAGGTTAACAGGAAGACATAAATAAAATGAATGTTTATCTGCAATAAATGACATTTCAGTTTTAATGAACTAAACCTGTACTGAATTATATACCCATAAACACATGGATAGCACACAATTGTACTATATGCACAGATGCACTTATGCACTTATAGTTACTTAAGGAAACTAATACTCTTTCTGAAGCCCTCTCTTTCTACCAACATAATTTTATTTCAGTATTTTAAATGGCTAAGGTGAGGCCTCCTTAGAATTGTATCAATTATGCTACTATCTTTTACAGCTTAAACAAAGATTTTTCTTCTCTAAGACTTCCATCAATGGTGTGAGATCTTTACTGTTGATAAAACAGCATTGTAATCAAAAAGCACCACATTTTTTTCCTCTCTTCATTTGCTATTGAATAAGTTCTGAATTTTCATACATTTATGATGACTTAGAGAAAAAGAAGTGATGTGAAAGTGTCTATAGAGCAGACACCTTGCTGTAAGCATACTTCCTTTATTTTACAGAGAAATGGACAGAGACAAGCAGTTTACTGATATGATTCAACTAACCTGAAAACATCAGGAACTGTGTAACACAGTGTCCATCGATTTACTGTCCATAAAATCCTAGCCAGCTCATATTGACATTTTCTCATAGATTTCTAAAGTGAATGGTTTCTATGAAACTTGAAAGTTTAAAAAATAAAAATAAAATAAAATAAAATCTTTGAAAGTGTGTTTCTACTTCATTTCCATATACATGATAAAAAGCTATCATTCTTTTTGAAGCTCGCGTTCAGTTCTGGAAAAATGTTTATCTGTTTCACCTCCAACAAACACCACAAGATCAGTTAACGAATAGGATGCATTACTAAACACACCAACAGATCTTTTGTGCCCTATCATATTGAAAAGGACCAGGCAGTCATTCTTGGTTTGAACCTCATTACTTCCCACAATAGTTATAACTGCAAATTTGTACTATGAGTATGATGATTTTTAGCTTAAAGTAAACAATATACTTAAGACATATTTAGGTGAATCTCATTGCAATAATATTTCTCACTTTTCAGTATAAAACTCCTTTTTCATCCAACCTTGCAACTATAGTTCTCTTATAGTTACAAACGCTTTGTTCTGTGAGAAACAGTCTGTAGGCAATAACACAAGCTCAGGAGAGGATCTCAGTGAAGTAGTATTTTTATTCACAATTGCAATGGCAGGTGTCCTGCAAGCAGGACCACACAAGAAAAGTATATCATATTCCCTATTACCTAACACTCTATTCCCCTCTTTTTCTCTTTGGCTGACTACTATAGGTTCACAAACCACTTCACAGTTATTACTATATCATATATGTACAATTATATTTGTCTTACTGTTAATTTGTTAATTTCTCCTTTTTTTTTTTCTTTTTCTTTTTTTTTTTTTTTTCCTTCTCTCATGACTAGAGAGCCTATGATTTTTTGTTTTTGTTTCTGTTTTTACTGATTTTGCACTTCTCTTCTAGTTTTTCTTAAATATCTTCCTTATCTGGGGACAGTGTGACCTTCCACTGTCATACTTCCCACTATTTTGCCTGCATAATCATTATTGAATATGCAAAGTTAGTGGAGTTTTCCACTGCAAAAACACAATTTTATTTCTCACAGTACCAAAATTTCAGTTTCAGCTTTCATTTTTCATTTGGCTCTTTCTTAGTACCCCAGAGGTTCATTATCTGTGTTTCTATACTAACTGCAGTGCCTCATCCACACATGCTTAGCTTTGTTATTGACATCATATTTACAGCCTACCCTTCCCCATATTAGCAAGTCTCAGCACTGCTGACACTGGGTTGCTGAAATAAACAAAATACTTTCTGAATGACTTTTCCCTGGTCTGTGGTCTGTGGAAGCTAGTCTTTAGTCTTCCAACCTACAAGACATGGGGCTTACACTGTAAAATACATTATCAAGTATTACTGTCAAGGTGATTATTAAGAGCTCATTGTTTCAAAGCAACAAATTATAATCCAATATTTATTTGTTTATTTATTTATTTTGGTGGGAAGAAGAAAAAAAGAATGAAAAAAAATTGGTAACCTTCCAAAGTGGAACTAAAAAAAAGAGAGCATAAATGACTTTTAGTTGTCCTTCGTCTGGACACCTTCAGCTTCTCATTATTGCACAAGGAACTGTCAAGCAGAGAAAAGGAATGTTAGAGAATACCCATTCCATAATCTTTTATTCCTCTGTAACCTATTATGAAATATTCCAATTAAGGATTTTTTCAGTGTCCAGAATATTTCATAGAAGTTTTGTATTCAAATCATGGGGTTGTTACCTGCCATATTGTAGCATCATCCAACTATGGGAAATTCACATTTGCTATATAATGATATTAAAGTGAATCCTTTTAGGGAAAGGGAAAAAAAATGTGCCTATATATTCTGATGGATGAAACCCAGGACTTTGCAGTAATAAAAGTAAAGTTGTTAGGACATTAGGTCAACAAACACAAAGAGCTGTTTTACTAAATATGGAGACCATCATCCACTGTTACATTTTTCTCAAAGATTACTTACTGTAACCTTAGAATAGATAGTTATTTTTATGACATGCAACACAGGTCAGTGACCAGAGATGAATAATGCATTCTATTTTACTACTAGGAAATGTAATGAAAAGTCACATTTATTGCTATAATTCTGCCATGTAAGGACAAGATTACTTAAAGTGAATAAAGATTGTAGGAATAGATTAATATATATATATTAGCAGACTAATTAATATACAACATAATGAAAAAAAAAAAGTAGAATCCTTTTAGCTTTTTCAAATTTTTCCTCCACAACCTTGAGTTTTTAATTTTTTCTTGATAGCTACTTAATTGACAGGTAAATATATATATATGCATATATATATATATATATAAAATTTAAAATTAAGGCCTGATCCTTTATTTACTTTGGTAAATTTCCTGTTGAATGAAAAGGGAGCTCTAGCTGGGAAGGAACAATAAGATCAAGACCTCATTACCCATAGACTAAAAATTTTGTCATTTTAATAGATGCAGAAACAATTTATTTGACATGTGCTATACAAATCTGGAGCAGTCATGTTACGTTACAAGACAACACTGAAGGTGATGAAATAATTAATGCCAGATCCAATTCCTATGCCAAAACAAACAAACAAAAAAAACTCTACTGTTCAATTTGCTTCAGATTCAAGGGTCCATACCATTATACAAAACCACACACATAGATATGTGCTCAGGTATTGGACATTAACTCCCCACAAAATGCATATCACATTTTTTCTTTATATTCATTGTCCAAAACTTAGTTTAAGGACTGAGTGAGAGTGAGAATTCCCCCCAAAAGACCATGTTGAGAAGAAATAAAGATCTGACCTACTTCTTCCCCGCACCCCCCCCCGGCCGCCCCCCCCATCCCAGATGACACCAACTTGGTAGCATAGCACCAACCCTCCCCTCAGATTAAGCTAATTAATACTAATACACTGTAATGGTGTTTTGTGATCACAATTTAAAATCTTAGCTAAGCAGCATACAGAATTCACATAATGCGTATAATCCTTTAGACATAAACCATTGACCAAGTCTGGGACTGGGAGTGGATTCAACCACACCTACACTCTTTACCTCTTCAGTGCAATTTCTGAAAGGAAGGGGGTCCACTCTGAACCGTGTGACTCAGTCAGAGGGTTTCCTTGATGTAATGTCACCTAACCTAGTAATATATAGTCTATATGTAATATATAATGTCTTTCATTTAGTGTCTTTGAGTAGTATAGAGCGTCTTTTGCATAGTGTGCATCAAGTTCCAATTATAATCAGGTGTACCTTGCCATCACTGAATCTCTGTTAAATTGCATAAGCTTTTTAATCAATAATTCATATTGCTACTTCTCTGCTGCTTCTCTCTTCCAGCTGAAGTGCACACAATTTTTTTTCCACCCATGACAGGTAGGTCTCTCTCAGGGTACCAGTGTGGTGTTGGCCAGTTGGAGCCAGTTTCTCCAACCCCCAGTGCTCACCTGACTGTTACCTCCCTATGGAAGCTGCAACAGCTGGGGGTGGGGGAGGAACTGTTAATGGTAGAATGAGGGAGCTCTCTGTAGGCCCCACAGAAAGAGCCAGCAAGAAGAAAGAAACATACCTTCAGAGCCCCACATGTGCACTAGGCTGCTCCCACTAGGGGCTGTGAGGCACTGTTGAGGGTGCTGTGGTCACACCCCCAAGCCCAGAAACCTTGACGACAATGGTACTGTAACCTTCAGGCCCAGAGGGAATACTTTGTGGAACATTTTTGTGGCCCTTTTGTGTACCATTTTTGTCTGGCACTGGGACAGGCTCCCCAGGGAAGTGTTTGCAGCAGTGAGCCTGACAGAGTTCAAGAAGCATTTGGACAATGTTCTCAGATACATTGTCTGATTTTTTGAGTGGTCCTTTGGGGACCCAGGAGTTGGGACTAAATGATCCTTTTGGGTCCCTTCTAACTAGGGATGTTCTATGATTCTATGACTCTATGATATTAGTAAGGCTTTTCTGTATTAACCATTTATACTGTTTAGACGGATTAGATGTTTAAGACTATCTAAACTAAACTGTCTAAACTAACTATCTCAAGTCTAAACTGTAAATACAGAAAGAAGAAACCAACACTTTTGTTAGGCATTTTTGTGACCTACTTTTGATATCTATATCAGGAAAAGACGGTCAGTTTCCAAAGTCCCTGTCTCTTTCTATTCGTTATTTGCAGATTTTAAATGACTCTTTATGATATAATAGTCTATTCAAATGTCTAAAGCTGCTGGAGATTAATTCAATGCTTTCTATTTCATCAAAGCTAGTCACCTAGGTTTCTGCAGTAAATGGAAAAAGGCAGATACATTTCAGAGGAAAATTACCTACACAGTTATCACAGAATTTGAATCAAATTGCCACCTGGTAGTCCTACTAGTCTGTATGACTATCCTAAATCAGACATCTATATTTTCTAAGGCTAAATTTAGAAAATATAAATCCTACCACAGGGCTGTGTTTCGAAAGATGCTAAACATACTAGTCACTCAAGTTGTATAATTATTTCTACAATGACAGGTGTGAGAGGTGTTTCTTTCTTTCAGCTTCTCCAGAGAGAGACAAGAAAGAGCTGGGAGAGATCCATAACAATAAACAAAGAGGAAGAAAAGTACTGTCCTAAATGGGTGAATATGTAAGACCATATGGAAAGCATTTTATAAGGCAGGTGAATGGCACTTCAGATGTAAAAGTAAGAAACATTTAAACCCTTGAGAACTGGAGAAATATATCAAGAATGAATAAAAAGGAAACAAATTATAACGAAACTGATAGAAACAGAATCAATAGGTTAGAAAGGAAAGAAAATAAGAAGAAAAAAGTGGAACATACCTGGAAGTAAAGGATGTGACAAAACCTGTAGCACACCATAGTGAATGCTTTAATGGATTCACTGCTTACTTTGGATTCATGGCCTCCTTTGTGCCTAAAATATTGGTGTAAAACTGTTATATTGGATCTATCCAATTCTTTATTATATTTTCTTGACCTTTGGAATCAGATTCTGATATATATTTTCAAGTGTATATCATATCCAAACATATGCTCTCTCATGTTTGACCCATTGAGTTTCTATAGATCACAGCCTAATCACTCTAAAACTCCCTCTTGTGCAGGTTTCTAGAAATGTATTTATGGGCTTTTAATTACACAGTTTTTCTCAAGGCAACTGAGTTTTGTTAGTCTCTCAAGTAGTTCCTTCAAACAGATTCCACTGAATAGTATATAAAAAAACAAAAACAACAACAAAAAAATCCTGCTAAACTAAAATGCAGCTTTTCTGTTTCTCAGAATGTGAATAGTTTCCTTTTTCAAATTCTGTGCAGAAAACACTTTTGGTTTCCATTTAGCAGCTATTTCTTCACTGTTAGCAATACTTACTCCTGTATTTCTCCAAATATTTCACTATTTTTTTATGATATACATATATTTCAAATATTAAATTCTGTCTTTCATCCTCAGACCAATTTCTGTCATCTCCTTGGAGTTCATGGCTGTATTACAGTTTGCTACTTTAATAGTGCTCTATTTTAAATCTTCAGGCCTTCCGTTCAGCTGAATATTACAATTACAGCTTCATTAAATTTATTTCATATGCATGTCATTTGGCTTTATTTTTATTTTCCTATATCTTCTTGCTTTTGGTTTTACATATTTCAAATCCAAACTTAAACTCAGCTGAAAATCAAGTTTTTTTATAATTTTCAATAAAATTGTAAAGTGATTCACTTTCTCAGAATCTGAGGGTTATTTTAATTTAGTTAACATGTGATGAGGTCACCTAAAACCTCACTTTACATGAAGGATAAAACAATAACTTCTGTAGAAAAAAAAAAAAAAAAAAAAAGCCACCTTTCAGATATACTCTAATTTGATTTGGTTTTAACAGTGGTAAGAGAATTCAGAAGAATATATTCTTATATGATGTATACCATCAAAGGAATTATCAAAAAGTGATACATGATGAAAAACATGATCCTAACATATAAAACACCATAAAAGCTGGTATCGGAATGTGTATATTTTGTGATACAGTGGAGGTTCAATTCAATTACTTGAACATAGGACCCAAAACCTGTCTTAGATGCTGTAGGTTATATTAGACATCTGTATCGATCTAGTATGTATGATTGTATATATGGTACCTGATGGAGAGTTTTGCCATTCTAGAGCATCTAAAGGCCAAGCAAGATCCCTGTGACACATCTGAAGGGGCAATAATTGTCCATATTTAGAAAACTGAATCATGCTCTAGATTGTGATTCAGTATCTGACTGCAGGCAGTTTATACTAGTACAACCTTTCCACAAAATAAATGCCTATTCACTGATCTTAAAAGTTGTAGTATATTTCAAAGTTCCTTTTTTTTTTTTTTTTTCATATTTTGTTTATCTGAAATGTTCAGAATTATTGATTTTTTTTAGTGTATTTTAGATTAATAGTGTCTTTGGATAGAAAACTAATATAATAACAGGAAGAGGAGAAATTTAAGAACAAATGATCAACAAGGATTTCAGTACCAGTGTCTAAACTGGGAGTGTTTTAAGAAGGGAAAATGAAGAAAGAAAAAAGAAATGGAAAAACAAACAAACAAACAAACAAACAAAAACATATGCAATATAAAGTTACCCCCAAAAAGCACCTTTTTTTTTTTTTTTTTTTTTTTTTCCTTTCTCTCCTTTCTCTCTCTCTCTCTCTTTTTTTTTCCTCTGTGGGAAAAAATATGCATATTTCATCTGCAAATCCTCCAAAAAATAAGTACAAGATTTGCAATACAATAAAACAATTCAGTTAAAACAAACAACAACAACAACAATTATAACTTCCAAATATCATTAAGCATTAGATTACTTGCTGCTAATCCTGATTATGTGTGGGAGGCAATCATCTAGTAGCTGGAACACGAGACAGAAATGCTAACCGTTAGTCATTATGCTCTTCCCACAGACTCTTCCTATCCAGCTTCAGAAGCCTAGCAGTTGGAAAAATGCAGTTCTAAATTAATATTTAAATATATGTATTAAGAAAAAAAAAAAAGAAAAAGAAAAAAGAGAGAGAGAGAGAGAATCAGCAAACCTTCAGAGAGAAATCTAGACAATTTACATTCCCAATACTTCTCAGTGGTCACTGTTCTGCAAGTACTTCTTCCAGGTATTCCCCTGTAGGAAACTTGGGTGCTTAGATTGTGCTGCTGCTAGTCTTATCTTTTAGGTAGCTAGATTTCAAGGAGACTGTGAACCAACAACCTTAATATTTGTTTCTTAAGACATCCAGAAGATCCTCGGTCTTGATGTTTAACAGAAGGTAAAAGCCCAGTTCAACCAATGTCCAACTAGGGACAAAAGTGACATTTCTCTTTCTGATATACAGGATGTGGTCAGAAGACCTTTATTGAATTGGAAGACAGCAACATATCACTGGAAAAATGATGAATGAAATCATTAAATTATCACTGAACCAGAAAAGGAGGAGAGAAAGCTAAGGAAACTAGGTTATTGAGCTAGATTATTATTGGGTCTTGAAAGTAGAAAACTTAAACTGTAGTTTTTAATCTAGTAAATGCTTAAAATAGCATACTTAAACATTAACAATACTAATAGTAGAATAGGCCTCTCAAATACAAATATATAATTGTGGCATGTATCATGTCACTTCAACAAAAAGAACTAAATACACTACTAAATGGTGACAGCACTCTAAAGGTGAGCACCGTGGAGCTGTCAAACAGTTTTATGGCGTAGTTACACTGAGGTATATGCATCATAGACACTTCTGTGATGTAGTCATCCCAAGTTCTTCCTATGGCCAATTAAGGAAAAAAAAAAAAAAAAATAGGACTGGAAGGGACCTTAAATATCATCTAGTCCTGCCATGGGCAGGGATGCCATCCACTCGATCAGGTTGCCCAGAGCATTGTCCAACCTGGTCTTGAATACCTCCAAGTTTGGGGCATCCACAACCTCTCTGGGGAACCTGTTTCAGTGCCTCACCATCCTCTGATTGAAGAATTTCTTCCTACCATCTAATGTAAATCTCCCCTTTTAGCTTGGAACCATTCCCCTTTGTCCTATCTTTATCTGCCTTAGCAAAAAGATGTTCTCCATCTTTTTTTATAAGCCCCCTTTAAGTATTGAAAAGGTGCCATAAGGTCACCCCAGAGCTTTCTCCAGGCTGAACATCCCCAGTTCTCTCAGCCTTTCTTCATAGGGGAGGTGCTCCAGCACCCTGATCAACTTTGTGGCCCTCCTCTAGATCTGTTCTAACAGAACACAACATTCTTCTTGTTCTCGGATACACAGACCTGGATGCAGTACTCCAAGTGGGACCCCACAAGGGCAGAGTAGAGGTGCACAATCACCTCGCTTGATCTGCGGGCCACTCCTCTTTTGATGCAGCCCAGGATGCAGTTGGCCTTCTGGGATACAAGCGTGCACTGCTGGCTCATGTTGAACTTTTTATAAATCAGAACCTACCAGTCCTTCTCTAAAGGACTGCTTTCAATGAGTTCTCCCAGTCTCTACTCATGTCTGGGATTCCCCCAACCCAGGTGCAGAACCTTGCAGTTAGACTTATTGAACCTCATTAAGTTCACATGGGCTCACTTTTCAAGCTTGTCCAGGTCCCTTTGGATAGATTCCCTTCCTTATGTTGTATCAACAGCAGCACTCAGCTGGGTGTCATCTACAAACTTGCTGAGGGTGCACTCGATCCCATTGTTTAAGCCGTTGATAAAGATATTAAACTGTACCAGTCCCAGAGCAGACCCCTGAGGGATATCACTCATCATTAGTTGCCACCTGGACATGGTGCCATTGACCACCACTCTGTGGGTGCAGCCTTCAAGCTAATTCCTTATCCTCTCAATGGTCTACCCTTCAAATCCATCTTTCTCCAATTTGGAGACCAGGATGTCATGTGGGACCATGTCAAATGTCTTACAGAAGTCCAGGTAAATGACATCAGTCAGTCTTCCCTTACTAAATAATGAAGTCACTCCATCATAGAAAGCCACCAGACCGGTAAGGCATGATAAAGTGATTAATTAGTTCAGAGGTAGCCTTTCACTTTTCATCAGACAAATATCATCCTAACAAGTCAGATAGATGACTCTGCTCATATCTACTGACATAGATATACACTATCAGAACTTTTCTGAACACATTAGTGCCCAGTTCAACACTTTTCAGTTATTGTAGCAGTCAGGTATATATAGTTTAATCTAACAACAGTATAGATATACTAGCCATAGATACACTTAGCTGGAGCACCTGTGCAGGGTTTATGATCTTTGGAAAAGAGGGCAGGCCACTCAAAAGGATTATAATGATGTTGTAAGGATGTGTAGGGACAAAATTAGAAAGGTCAAAGCTCATCTGGAGTTCAATCTGGCTACTGCCGTTAAAGATAACAGAAAATGTTTATATAAATACATAAACATGAAAAGGAGGACTAAGGAGAATATCCATCCTTTACTAGATTCAGGGAGAAACTTAGTGATGAGAGATGAGGAAAAGGCTGAGGTGCTTAATGCCTTCTTTGCCTCAGTCTTCAATGGCAAGACTAGTTGTTATCTGGATACCCAGTACCCTGAGCTGGAGGAAGGGGATGGGGAGCAGAATATGGCCCCCACAATCCATGAGGAAATGGTTGGTGACCTGTTACAGCACTTGGATGTGCGCAAGTCTATGGGGCCGGATGGGATCCACCGAAGGGTGCTGAGAGAACTGGTGGAAGAGCTGGCCAAACTGCTTTCCATCATTTATCAACAGTCCTGGATATTGGGGGGAGGTCCCACTTGACTGGCAGTTAGCAAATGTGATGCCCATCTACAAGAAGGGCCAGAAAGTAAACCCTGAAATTTTGCAGACAACAGCAAGTTAGGTGCATATGTTGATCAGCTCAAGGATAGGAAGGCTCTGCAGGATGATCTGCATAGGTTGGACCGATGGGCTGAGGCCAACTGTATGAGGTTCAACAAGGCCAAGTGTCGCGTCCTGCACCCGGGCACAACAACCCAAGCAGTGCTACAAGCTGGGAGATGACTGTTTGGAAAGCTGCCTGGCAGAGAAGGACCTGGGAGTATTGATTAAAAGTCACCTGAATATGAGCCAGCAGTGTGCTCGGGTGGCCAAGAAGGTCAACAGTATCCTGGCTTGTATAAGAAGCAGTGTGGCCAGCAGGTCCAGGGAAGTGATTGTCCCCCTGTACGCGGCTCTGGTGAGGCCGCACCTCAAGTACTGTGTTCAGTTTTGGGCCCCTCACTACAAGAAGGACATGGAGGTGCTTGAGCGAGTCCAGAGAAGGGCTACGAAGCTGGTGAAGGGTCTGGAGAACAAGTCTTATGAGGAGCGGCTGACGGAACAGGGACTATTTAGCCTGGATAAGATGATGCTCAGGGGTGACCTTATCACACTCTCCAGGTACCTTAAAGGATGCTGTAGCAAAGCGGCGGTTGGTCTATTCTCCCACATGCCTGATGACAGGACGAGGGAGAATGGTCTAACGTTGTGCCAGGGGAGGTTTAGGTTGGATATTAGGAAGAACTTCTTTACTGAAAGGGTTGTTAGGCACTGGAATAGGCTGCCCAGGGAAGTGGTTGAGTCACCATCCCTGGAGGTCTTTAGAAGATGTTTAGATGTAGAGCTTAGGGATATGGTTTAGTGGAGGACTTGTTAGTGTTAAGTCAGAGGTTGGACTAGGTGATCTTGGAGGTCTCTTCCAACCTAGACTATTCTGTGATTCTGTGATTTTATACTAAGCTACCAAATATATAACCAAGGAAAAATGCACTGCTGAAAGTACCTAACCTACATGCTGAAACGTTAGGTAGAAATCTAGGCAGATTAAAGCTTTTTTTGAGAGAACTCAAAACATAATCTCTCTACCATTTTAACATATTACTCATGGAGTATCCTTAATCACCTGTTCTTCCTTTCAGTTATTTTGATATATTCACAGTGCAACTCAGCAAGTAGTATTTCTGACATTACTAATAAAATAACTTACACTTTTCATTTACTTGAGAGAGAGGGGTCATGGGACTTTCTAGGATTCCTTTAGCCTCTGATAAATTTTGCTTGTTTTATAAATGAAGTTTTTATTAAACTGTTAAGATATGAATTAGACTAAATACATTCTTGGTTAAATAAAGAAATTTATGAAAAATTATTTATTTATATATTTCTTTATTATACTAGGCAATGTAGAGACACATAATTAAGACACAGAATAAATAATTTCCTGGCCTGAGAAAGTTTTAAAACTAAGACATGAGAAAACAGGTGGTCAAAAACAAGCAGATGTGCCAAAGCGAGAAGATAATGAGAAAACTTGATTAGATTTGTCATATCTTCCTTTTATTTTCATTTTATTTATTTATTATTTATTTAATTTGGTGACATCATGGAAAAGAGGACATTAGAATTAAATATAAAGATAAAATTGGAGGATTTTTTAGATAATTATAGGACAATAATTCCAAAGAGAACCAAAATGGAAAGGCATAAATGATACCTGAAAATATAATGGCAGATAGAGGCTGTTTACTAAACTGAAAAGAGATATAAACATTATCTGTGAAATAAGAAATATAAGAATCATCATGAATCTAAAATTTTAATGATGTGTATAAAATGAAAACAAGTAGGAACATGTGACTTATGACATTTGCTTTATTACTCAAATACCTAACTTTATTAATCCTTAATCACACCTGTAATATACAAATTGGGAATGAAAATAAATAAATAAAAATGTCACTAACCATAATAAATTTGTACACCAGAAATATAATATTGTTTAGGGGGCCATGAGAATTTGTACAAAATCAATTAGAATTTTATTATTGTTATATATGTATAAATGCTTCCAATTTATTAGAAGTGTCATTCCATACATGAAAATGATGTATATATGCTACTATGTTAATATCATAAACTTGATTATAATATCTTTTGAATACCTGTAATGTCAGAATAATTACAACTGTGCTATTAATTATGCTTATAAGAATTAGTGATAGCTACTTAATGAATTAAAAGGGTACAGTTGCATTTCTCTATATTGTAACTTGTCATTATTAAATATTTTGTAAGTCTTTCTGAAAATATTTTGATTTAATATTTTGGCTTGGTAAAGTGGACTGGAGATCTGAACTATCTAAAATTGAATGTGTACTTCAAGACTTATGTGTTGTTCTTTGTTTTAATAAATACATGAATGGGAAGCAAAATATCACAGCATTTACGTGATTAAAGTAGCTCAATCCACCCCAAAAGATGGAGAATAATTAGGGTAGCTTTTAGATACAATGACATTTTTCTTTGCAATTAATGTATAATCATGATTCATTTTTAGGGCAAGGGAGCCAAACAATAGGACAGAGTTCTGCAAATGCACTGAAGTTTTCTATCTCTTAGCATCACAATACCTGAAAGCTGGGCACTGAAGCCACTATTCAATATAACTTTAGGGAACTTAATTAGTAGGATGGAAAGAAGAAATAAAGACTCCCCATTTTGTTCAAATAAATACTCTTTTATAGTGCAGCTGTTAGGTAAAGAAAAAATACTTAAATTCGGAATAATATTGATAATATATTTTATCTCAGACTGTTATTTATTTATATATATATATATATTTTGCCATGCAATTATTTTATTTGTTGCACTGCCAGATAATATGTAAAATTGAAGAGTTTTGTTGTTCAGAATGAAAAGCATTTTATATGTCAATCAGAAGCAACACAGACAACGACTGAGTGTAGCATTTCTGCATGCTAGAGATGTGAATTAGAGAATGCATCATGCCAGTAGTTGAAGGACAGCCTCCTTGCAGAATAGGAAATTAAACATAGCATGACACCCATTTTTCTGATCACCTGACCCCATGCTGCCAGAAGACCAATCCCTTTTGTGATCACATGACAGGCTTGCCCTGTGTCCCCTTACTTCCCACAAGCTGCAATTTTTAGCATTACTATATACCATATACCATGTGATCCCAGAATGCCTAGTGATTTATGGATAGCACCTGAAGCCACACCTTCTAGTTTACCTCTAAGCCAAAAGGGTGTGTCATTTTGTCACAGCTGCTGTCTTGGCACCTGTATACTCCATGTGATCTAAGAACACCGAGTGATTATTTGCCTGTTTCCTATAGTCACAGGAAACCCTCACACATACATACATCTGTAAGTTATATATGGACACATGTAAATATGCCTACATATATATATGAATGGATATGCAATTATGTGTAATTGTATTTATACATATATTGATAAACTTTACCTATATATATATTTATTAAGTATAAAATAATTCAAAATTAAGTAATGAAAATAACTTCTTACTGTAATGGAAAACTTCAACAAAATGGTAATGTCACAGGAATAGGTATATAGGGACAATATACATATAAATATGTAATATATAGATATAATTTAAACACAGGTCACAAGCTGTAGTCTTGGGCGTGTTCCTACTTGGGAGGGGGGAGTATTATATAGAAACAGCATTCTGCTGTACTGTTGCTGCAAGACTGGTAAAACTGAAGGGTCCTACCTGTGTGACAGAGATAGATGTTCATGGGTCTGGTCAAGTGTCATTGGCAACTATTTTCATTCAGCTCAATGCCACTGGGGAACTGACTTATAAACCAGAGCAACAATTCTGACTCTTATTCTGCACTGATCAAGCTGATTCTCAGTTGCAGGCAAGATACAATATCCACGTGCTTTTTGCATGGATTTGTTTTACAAAGATACAGCTACACAGCAGAAAGTGGCCACTTGATGGTATCTGTGATTTGGGGTTTTGGCAACACTCAGCTTTGAAGGCCTAGAGTAGGAGGCTTGAACTGATGGGACCCCACACCATTAATTTGTTTTTTTTGATAAAAGTTTTTGTTGATTAACATGGTTGTAGCAAAGATAGCTGTTGTTTGATGAGCTTCTTTGAAGCAGGGGTCCATAACCCTCCCCCCCCCCCCTCCTTTTTTTTTCAATTTTTTTCTTCCTTTCTTAAATACATGTTCCCCAAGGTGCTACCATCTTGTCTGCTGGCCTCAGCTGTGTCATGCAGTGGGGCTGTTGGAACCAGCTGGATATGGCTGTGTCTGGCTGAGGAAAACCCTGGGCTCTTATTGCAGATGACACCCTGTAGACCCCCTCATGCTGACAACTTGCCACCTATACACAACTCAGATATTGAACAGAGGAAATCAAACATCTCCTTATCCTCAGTGATATCCACCTGGAGTGCTACAGCATAACATTTACAGAATATAGGATTGCATGACCATGTAATAAGACCCCAAAGTAGAATATTAAAAGGGACCTAGAGACTGATTTGCACGTTTTCATAACTTTCTGTCTCATAGAGCATACAACAAATCGTCACCATAATCTCATTCTTTTATAATCTACAGGTCTCTTTCAAAGTCATCACTTCTTGTTATCAGTGGTAACTTGCTTCTTTTTGCATATCAAAACCCTTCACCTTATTAGCTGTGGTCCATGCTAACAGTTGTTTCATATCCCCAAGCATAATTCATCATTCTGCATCCTTGGTTATATATCCTTTTTTTTTTTTTTTTTTTTTTTTTTTTTTCTTTCAAAGATGGATAACCTAAAAATAGCCAGTATAGCCTTTGGTGTTACATTCTTGTGAAACTATAACTACAGAACTTTTTTGTCTCAACCAAATAGAGTCCACAAAATATGAGTTGTTTTTATATGAGTTTCTTTTAAATTCTCATTCAGCATTCCTTTTCACCTCTTCTTTTTCATTTTGTCATGGTTCTGGTGCTAAGTACAGACTAAAAGTGTAATTCATAACATATGCCCCAGTTTTTGCATATGTTCCACATCACAAGAAAATATGGCATTTCTGTTTCTGAATTTGTAATTATTGGCATTATTGATGAGTGGAGTTCAGCTGCCCAGCAGGGTAAAATCACCACAGATGAGAGGTGCAAACATTAGGCCCTGGCCAACCTGATCTTGTTCCAGCCCCCCACTAAACCATGGCAGGGGGGTTTGAACTAGATGATCTTCAAGGTCCCTTTCAACCTGAGTCATATGATTCTATGAAACAATAATGAATTGGACCAATGAACAAGCTTTCAGTTCCCTAAGCTGTATGATAATAATATAATGATAAGATATAGTGAATGAGTTATGTCCCTGAAAATGTTAACATTTTTAGTTTTTTATGTTTGAGTGTAAATAACCCCCTAGAGTGTAATATGAAAGACTGTGTGGGGTGCAGAAAACTTTTTTACAGTTCATGATCTGTTATACACCTCTGAATTCAATCTGGAACAACAACTGAGTGAGAAGCCACCTATAGCTAGCCAATAGGTGCCACAAAGAGACACCATCATACCTTCCTGTGCTTTAATTGAAGAATCTGAAAGGCATTTTCAGGTTGGCATACAGTTATTGAACCAGTTCTCCCTCTTCTGAACACAGTGAATAGATGCCATCTTTTGTTCTCACATAGTTCCTATTCTATCTGTGCTCTCACCTTCCTAAAGCCATTCTTCTCTGATGTCTAGCTCAGCAAGGATATTCTCTGCTACTTTCTCCTTTAGTAATCTGTCATATATAATTTAAGGATGTACACTCAAACATTAATAACATGAAAGAGTCTGGTAATTAAGTAAGAAATTAAGGCATGGCTAAAGTATACGAAGTATACCTTATACAAGTATACGAAGGCTTAGATTCTTTCTAAAGGACTATGCATAAGTCAGCTTGAGTTAAGAGTTACTGTTCATGTTGATATTTGTTGTAAGGACAGAATGTGAATTTTTATCTGCATGTGTCCCCTCTTTCATCAGCCCTGCAGCTTCTTCATTGTGTACTTAGCAGTGGATTAAAAGGTCAGAAGAAAGGTCCTCTGAAGATCGTCAAGTCCAAACCCCTGTTCTGATGGGGAAGGGAGATGCCATACTTTGACAATCACAAAACGGATTATTAGCATTTTGCTTTCTGGGCAGCTGAGCTTGTGTCATTATAGCTACAGTTGGATTTCCTTGAAGTGAAATAACACAGTAGCAGTGTCAGTAAGTAGGACCTTTTGTATTTTCATTTATTTATTTATTTATTTATTTATTTCAAGAAGAGTTTAACTTGTTTTTTCTTTCTTGAAATTGGAGATAGTGAAGAGGTAGAGAAAGAAGGGGAAAAAAAAAAACACATAGGGTTTTAAACTTCTTAAAATTCACAAACAATGCAGTCAGAATAGACAATGGAAAAAATATATATATTTTTTTATATAAATAAAAACAAAGAATAGAGCTGAAAACACAATGTGAACGAAATCAACATAGAAAGTTCTTTATAGTTGTGACATAAACATAAAAATTTGGAGACCAAGTATATAATACTTTCTCACAGATTCTCTTTCAAATTTCTCCTACATATGAAAAAATGCAGCTGAAAAAGGTGCTAACTAGAACACATAAGGAAAGCAGTGTTTTTAGCTATTACTAATCAGTTCTAGTGCTTCTGAAATTTAACAAGACAGTAGAACAAAAAGTAAAGAAAAATAACTGCAACAATGTGAAGTGTAGTTTCAAGGTTTATGTAGGATATTCATGTTGAACAAGATAAAAACTTGTTCACTGTTAATGTTCTTAAGCGCTGAACAAGAGTGTTTTAGTAAGAGTAGTGATTCAGCCCCAAGTTTATTTATACCCATTCAGATTGTCTGATCTGTTCACATAGTTTTATAACAGTAAGGCAATATCATTTTTGCTTTCTTAGCTAGGGACACACAACAGAAAAACTGAGACAGTTTCAGATAAAGACAAGGAATGGATTAACCATTATACTGTGTGGACATTCTGTGATTCATCTCAATCCTGGTATCTCTCATTTTGCTATACAAGCTTAAATAGGAAAGATCATTTTTGATTATTAACATACAATTGTACTTTTGATTACAGTTGTAGGCCATCATTATGATTTAATCAACTGGACCACTTCTGAACTCCAACATATTTCAGTTGTAAGGAATTCTGGAAAACAATAACTCAATGCCCAGAATTATTATTTACCATTCACTAAATGTTAGTGAAGATAATGGAAGTCAAAAGAAGTGGTTTTGTTTGTTTGTTGTTTGTTTGTTTATTGAGGGGGGAGGTGGTTCCTGAGGAAGAAATTTATAAAAACTGTAAAAACTGATGGGACAGGAGTTAGATGAGAAATCATTTTTACAGTTCAAGTTAAGGAAGACCTGTAGGATCAACCTGTATATCAGCTTTACATTTATCCTGTTCACTGTGAAAACTGAAGAAAGATTTTATCTTTTTTCCCGTAACAGTATGGAAACAATATATGACTTCCCTGAAGTTATCTAATTAGAACAACCATAGAATTTCTTTAATTTCTCTTTCATTGAAAGAGAAATTAAATATTGGTTGTCAGTGATCTTTTGGCTGCTATGAAAGACCTTTCCTCATAGACAAAATGGATGAGCACAAACTGTTTAAGGATTACTCAGTCATTAGAACTTTGCTGCCTGAGCTTGTAAAACAGGATTTGTTACCAATGGGAAAGTAGTAGAAGAATTTCAAACATACTTGAGAATTTCATTTCTGTTATATGCTACATCTCAAGAATTGAATTAGTTCCTAGAAAGAACACTCTTTTTTTAAGCTCACTACACAAATGTCCAAAATATTAAGAAAAAAGTGAGACATCTTTAATTTATCAGTGGTCTGTTAACTGGACTTTTATTATTAGTGGTGTCTATTAAAGTTTTGCCCTATACATGATCCACATCTTTTTGCTAGCTACAACTTCTTTATGAGTTATTGTTCTTATTTTACAAAATAAATGTCAATTTAGTTAAATGTACAACTCTTTTTCTATTAAAATAACTGTATTCAATTATTCATGCCTAACTGGTTGTTATGCATCAGCACAAAATTACCGTAGCTAAAAAACAAATAAATGGATCTCTTCACATTAACAGAGAATTAGAATTAGAATTAGAATTAGAATTAGAATTAGAATAGTTGAAAGGGACTTTCAAAGATATCAAGTCCTGACCACTGCAGGGCTAACCTAAAGTTAAAGCATTTTGATGATGACATTATCCAAGTGCCTCTTGAACAATGACATTCGTAGGTCATCAACCACCTCGCTAGAAATTTTGACCACCTTTTCAGTAAGCATTTTCTTCAAAATATCAATTCTGAACCTCCCTTAGCACAGCTTTGTGCCATTCCTTCATGTTCTATCATTGGTTACCAGGAAGAAGGGACTGAAGTCTCCCTCATCATTTCCTTTCCTCGGAAATTGTAGAGGGCAATGAAAGCTCCTGATAACCTTCTTTTCTGCAGACTACACAATGCAAATGTCTTCAGCCTTTCCTTGTAAGACATGCCTTCCAGTTCTTTTACTAGCTTTGCTGCCCTTTGGATGCATTCAAATACCTTAACACCCCTTTTATGTCATGGAGCCCAGAGCTGGAAGTGATATTCAAAGTGAGGCTGCATCTTTGACCAGCTGGCTGTGCTGTATTTAATGCACCTCAAAATGCTGTTTGTTCTCATGGCTGCCAGGGCACTACTGAGGCGTTGCTGACTTGTATTGAGCATACTGTCAGCCAGCACCCCCGGATTCCCCTCCACAGGGATGCTTTCCAGCCACTCATCCCCCAAGGAAAATAGAAATAAAATACATTTAACCATTTAAATCATTAGTTACAGAACTTTATTACTGCATTTCATTATTCTTTCTTAAGCTCTATGGATAGGATCCACTCTGTCCAATCTCATCAGTCTCATTACTTGAGATGTACTTAATTTTTAACTTCCTGGTAAAAGAGACACAGAAAGAAAAGACTTCATTTCGATGGACAGGGTGCCACATCATTTGTCAGACAATGTCTACAATGCTCTTACTCAACAACTGTGGTGTTCACTATTTCTAAAATGGCAATTGTGGAAAATATATATATATACTTACTATTTTCCCACTATTGCCCATCTATATAACTAGAATATGAAAGGAAAGAGTGTTACAGAATTATATGGGTATACAAACTATGAGAAAGGATGTTAGGATATGCATGTGGATGACTAATCATTATTTGTGGCACCTTTAAAAAATAGCAACCTGAGGAATAACAGATTGCTACCAATAGTGAAGTAAGAGTAATGTATACTCAGATTGCTTGTTCTGATCCAGAGTACCATTAACAAGACAACATCAACAGACCCAGTAGGACACCACAGATTTCAAAAAGAAGCTTAGCAGAATTACTGATCAAGGTAGATAGAAATTATCAGGCTATCAAATCATAAATAACAAATAAGGTTATAAATAAAGCCAGTTAAACCATAGCTAGTAAGGAAAGTGTAAATGCAAGATAACTCTTTTGTTGAAAGGGAATGGGAGTGGGAAAAGGGAATAACATGTAAAGAGAAAAAGGAAATAAAAGGTATTGACTGAGGCTGTTCAGGGTACCCATTGAACAGCTATGTGCCTAATCATGTCAGACTAGATCTGGAAAATAGTTTTTCTGAGGAGGCCTGCTCCACCTAAACTTATATCTGGTTGACCTCTGCAGTCAAGGAAGTTCTGGAATGGGTGCTCTCCATAACACTATGAGGAGGCATAACAGAGAATGAACTAAACATCTTGTGTGCTAAGAACAGCAGCCTTAAATCATATAAATTTCAAGAATGCTAGATAAAATTCTTTACAAAACACTATGAAAATATATCACCTTTAAATTTAAAAACAAAATAAAGTGGTATAGTTCTGTTGACTAACTACAAACCAGCCTTAAAATGTCATGAAAATAACGGATCGGAAGCAGTTTGTTCATTCTACCCGCTAAAAGTTTTTTTCCAGAGATTCACTTCACACAAGAATACTACAAGACAAATATTAACTCATGTATAGATAGTTACAATATAGCAGATATAAAACTGAGCAGAACAAGCATCAAAGTTACTATAGACAAGGAAAAAAAAAAAGAACGTGTAGAAAATGTCGTTGACATTTCTGGCCCAAGGTTATTTTTTCCTGAACAACCAAGGACTATAATAAGAAATATATTCAGAAAGTTTATACACAATTTTTATAGATACTGAAACATTTCAAACATAGTTTTACTAGAACAGAGAATAAATTGTATCTGAAAGGAGATTTCTCCAATAAAATTATTTAAAATAATAATAATAATAATTGTAAATGTACATGGCAAAAGAATGAATAGTAATTTGAGGTATTTTATTATATTGCATACATAGTGTAGGCATAGATGCATTAAGGGCCTCTCTCCAGTTGTTTTTTTGGCAATCTTGCCTTTGAAATCCCCCCCAGAAATGTATTTAACTGCCAGTACCCAAAGCCAGTGCTGATACAATGCAGTTTTGCAACTTTAGATCTGACTAGTTAGGAGAAGTGGTGTTAAAAATTGTGGCAAAGGTGGCAAGTGACCTCATGAAGATGAAGTCACTTGCCCTGCTCTCAAGAACTAAAACTATAATTGAGGCACCTTATCTGAGGTCCCTGACTGAGCTGTGTGACAAGTATTTCTGTGCCTACCCATGTACCTTGTCCTGATCTGGTAACTTGTCTTCCCAGCTTGACTTCCGACCTGCCTCATCACTTCATACTTCTCTGGTGATCTGGACTCCTGACTGAATCTGGTTATTCTTCCGTCAGCCAAGTGAGTAAGGCGTCCAAAATCTTATGAAGCTACACAGACAAATCCAAATCTCTGCCAAGTCCCATAGGTAGAGAGTGCACAAGATCCTCTGCAATCTACTATAAGGATGATTAGCACAGGAAAGAATAATATTTCATGAAAAATAGAAGAGACAATTTAGAATATTCCCTGACTCCAATGCAGTAACAAGTAAACTATTCATAAATATTTTTAATTTTATTGAGTTTGAAGTTTGTTCTATTTCAGTCCTAAAGAAACATTGTCAATTTGAAGGCTTGCATAATTTTGCAGATAAGTGACAGATATTACTTCTTCCTGAAAATAATCTCAGTTGAGTAATTGCTAGCAGATATTTATGCATTCTGCTTGCAATTTTTTCCAGTATGGATAATCTGTAACTTCTCTAAACAGTAACCACAGCTTTCATCATTCTTGTGACTGTAAGTTATTTATTTATTTATTTATTGGTTTGTTTTCTAATTACAGTTCATAACTGACACAGAAAACAATATAATCTACATAATGTTCATCTGTGTATCTTTTGTGCTGCCTGACAACAGCTCTGTCCTAGCAAGACTAATGGAGAAGAATCACTGGAGTATATTAGTGTGACAGTCCTCCCCTTTACTGTTAGCCACATCACAGTAAATAACAAGTAATATCACTGCTTATAAAACTAAGTTATGAACCACTTTCTCACAGGATGTCTGTGGCCTAGATGCCATAGACACACATGGACACACACACACAAAAGTGTTTTTCCTTGAGTATCTTTGCATATTTTACCCAGTGATTGAAACTTATGAATCATGGAGCTCATAAAGAAATGTTCACCTGTGAATGGAAGAAAATAATGGTAGCTTGGTCCAATGAAATTTTTGAAACTACATACATCAGCACTAGCTACTGCAAGTGTAAGAGTGTCCTGGTTTCAGTTAGGACAGTTTTCCTCCTAGTAGCTGGTAGAGTGCTGTGTTTTGGATTAGGATGAGAAGAATGCTGATAACATGCCGATGTTTTGGTTGTTGCAGAGCAGTGCTTGTACCAAGCCAAAGACTTTTCAGCTCCTCGCTCTGTCCTGCCAGTGGGCAGGCTGGGGGTGCAGCAAGAGCTGGGAGGGGACAGACCCAGGACAGCTGACCCAAACTAGCCAAAGGAGTATTCCATACCATCTGACGTCATGCTAAACAATATATAGGGGTGGCTAGCTGGGATGGGGGTCCGGCTGCTTGGGATAGACTGGGCATCGGTCAGCGGGTGGTGAGCAATTGCATTGTGCATCACTTGTTTCAGACACACTATTATTATTATTATTATTATTATTATTATTATTATTATTATTGTTTCCTATCTTAATAAACTGTCTCTATCTCAACTCTCGTTTCACTTTTCCGTTTCTCTTCCCCATCCCAGAGAGGGAGGGGGGAGGGTGAGCAAACGGCTGTGTGGTGCTTAGCTGCTGGCCGGGTTAAACCACAACAGAGTGCAAAGGTAGATACTTTGACAGCAAGAAGAGCATATATATATATATATATATATATATATATAATATATAAATTACAGAGACATAAAAATAAGTCCAAAGTAGGATTTTTTTCAATATGAAAAATGAAAATGTTAAAAAGGATTTTTCTGTTCTCTGTCAAAATGATCTTTATACTCAAGTGTTCAAAGATATTTCAGTATCTCTCAGCACCTCCTGAGGTACTAACAGAGAATCACAGAATCACAGAACTGTAGGGGTTGGAAGGGACCTCAGAAGATCATCCAGTCCAACCCCCTTGCCAAAGCAGGTTCCTCAGAGCAGGAAGTCATCAGAAGTCATCAGTTCTGGTTATTTTCCAAGCTAAAAGACAGTTATTTAAATATGTATGCTCTAAGAAGTCTTGTTGAAGAAACCAATATCAGTTCCTGTGATATGAAACCTCCCAGTTATCCGTTAGGCCAGTGTTTTACTCCTCATAATTAGTCACACCCCAGAGAAGCTGAAACAAAGTTAACATAGAAAACCTTACCTGGGGAAAAAAAAAAAAAAAAAAAAAAGCCTAACACTCAAGCGCAGAGCTGTGTATTAATGAAGTCTAGACTTTTGTTAATTTGCCAAAAAGTTGATGTGTACCATATGGATAACAAAATATTGTGTCTGAAAACTTTGTAAAAATCCATGTTCCCTACTTTATGTTGTACTATAGCCATAAATTATTATGGTAGTGCTCAGCTGGCACTCAGGAGAATGCAAATGTTCACAGGGAAAGCCTGGCAATTCTATGTCTGATTTTAAAAGCAAATACTTCTGATAAGGTGAGATACACTTCAATCCCTCTCTAATTTCTCTAAAAATGTATCTATCATGGTCTATAAACAACAGTCATAATATTTGTGACAAGGTTTATCTTTCCTAATTTTATCCATCCTTAACTAATTCTGAGTTGGTCACATTATCAAGAAAAAAGTGAATTGCAGATGTAGGTATCTACAATGTCATATCCTTCCTCTTTTATGACATGGATCCATCAACAATTAATATCTAACATGTGGTCTCCTATAACCTCCTACACAATTATATTTATCCAGCTGTTATTTTATGTATTGGCATTAAGTTTGTCCCCTCTGCATATAATTTTCTTTACTAAAATTTATTGTTTTCGGATATTTTTCCTTGTATTTAGATTATTTTTAAGTATGAATCTGTCCCCCAGTGGTATTCATTATGTAACAAAAATTAAAAATATTACAGACAGCGAATCAAAACCTGCTTGACTATACTTTCCCGAAAAGTTTTTTCCAAGTACCTTTATCTTGAAAAATCTACATATATGACAACTATATTTTCTGTTTTATTAAACAGATAGTTAAAAAGCTATTAAATTCAATAAAGCTTTTGACTTAATAAGTCTCTCTCAGTGCAATAGAAAGCTTTGCTATACTCTTGCTGAACTATTTGAACCTTCCCAAACTGACAACAAAACACGTGATAACTACATTTTGAGAATTCCTCAGAGTATTTCTGTTCCTTTTGTTAAGTTTCCCACCTCCATGGTAATTTCCTGATTTCTTAATATCCATGTTCCCATGTTGCCATGTGAAATTACCTCAAAACATTCTATCAGTCCTCTTAAATCAAACTGAACTTACCTGTCATTGGGGTGCTTTGGAAAGAACACTATTGTATATTCCTGTACTGCTTTTGTCTGGGATAGAGTTAATTTTCCTCCTGGTATGGTGCCGTGTTTTGCATTTAGGATAAAAATAATGTTGATAACATGTTGGTGTTTTAACATGTTGATAACATGTTGCAGAGCAGTTTTTACACTAAAACAAGGACTTTTCAGCTTCTCCTATCACCCTGCCAGTGAGGAGGCTTGGGGTGCACAAGAAGCTGGGAAGGGACAGAACCAGGACAGCTGGCCCAGACAGGCCAAAGGGATTTCATACATTATGACAGCATGCTATCTGACATCATGCTGAGCAATTCAATGCGGAGTGGCTGCTTAGAGTGGGGTGCTGCTCAGTAGCAGGCTGAGCATCAGTCAGCTGGCAGTAAGCAATTGCATTGTGCATTTTATTAATAATAATAATTATTATTATTATTAAATTTCCCTTCCATTTCTGTCCTATTAAATTGTCTCTAGCTCAACCCATGAGCTTTTACTTTGTTTTCCTTCTGATTCTCTCCCCCCATCCCACTAGATTAGGGGTGGGGTGAGCAAACAGATGTGTAGTCCTGCCAGGTTAAAGCACAATAATTTCAAGTTCTAATTTCTTTACTTTTTTTTTTTTTTTTTTTTTTTTTAATTTACTTTTATATTTTTCTACCAAAAATCCCAGACTTGTTCCTAAGTACAAGTTTTATACTATGTTGTAATTAAAGATTAGTTAGTAGCATTGAGTGAACTAGGTGGTCTCAGTATATTTAAAATTATTTATCATTCACTATTTTTTTTATTATTATGTGGCATAAATTGTTTGCTGGGTGCTTTTTGAACAGAACTATGAAGAAAAAGTAGAACTGGAAACAGTCTGAATGCACCATACAATTTTCAGCTGATGTTATCTATATTTTGATTGGCATTTTAATGCCTTAGTATTATTCCCAAGCAGTCAAATAGTTTGTAATGAAGTGAAATAACTTGAAAGCACTCTATAATCTCTGAGAAAAAAATATATATATAGTGCTCTTTTTTTCTGAAATTTTCCTGACTTCTCTTTTGAAAGATACTGAAAGGAAAACACTTGAAGAGAGAAATATTTTAGTTTTCAAATCTCATTTCCACATCAAAGGCTGACAATTTTGTATGGCACATGGGGGAGATATGACCTGGGAAAATGTCTCAAGATTTTGTCTTCACCTCAGGCAAAGATCTCCATAAAGTTAAAGGTAAAATGATCCATTATTCCCCTTATTATGTCTCCTACTGCCAACAAAACACACTGGTTTATGCTCATATCAACCTGACTGAATGGCAGAAACATTGTATAATGCAGCTAATGGCACTTAGTTAATGGAGGATAATGGAGCAGAAATGTTCACTATTGAAAATGTGGAGAAGAGATGCTTTTATATCATTAGTTCTGAAAATCCCAAACAGTTAAATTATTTGTCTGTACAGTGCAGGAAAGATTATAAGGATTTTGGCACTACACAATGACTCACTTAAAAATGTCCTTTCTTCTTTTACTTCTCTCTATCTGGCTTAAATTTCCAGAATAACTCTATGTTATCACTGCTTTTGTGAGGATATTTACCGTTCCACTCTAAGGCAAGGCAAAAAACTCTTGTGTATAGCAAAAACTGTAAAAACACATTATTTATTATTGTTGTTGTTGTTGTTTTGTTGTTGTTACATCTTATTATATTATATTATTATAATTGTTAATTAATATTATTTTTTATTATTATTTATTGTTATTAAATCTTTAATATAATTATCATCAAATTGGGAAAAATAAAGATTAAATCTAATATTAAAAATTCCAGTCAATACCAGCATCTGGAAAAGATAAACCACAGCCAATGTATATATATATTTTTTTCTGTCTGTTATATAACATTTTTTGCTATGATATAATATTTTTAGCTGTATTATTTATGATAAAAAAGAATCCACTTCCTAAATACAGCAAACATAAAAGATTGGTATCTTTTATATATGTGTAAAAGGAGCAAAGCATTTTCATTGGGGTAACTGTTAAATATGGGGAAAAATGTTTATGAAAATATAATCAAGCATGTGATATACACTTGTTATATTGTACATAAAAAGACAATACACTTTGGCAAGTTTCTGAACCCTAATCTCCTCTCTCATTGAATTAATTAGGAATAGGTCCTATAAGATTTTTGACTAATAGTTAGCTATTTTATGCAAGTAACACTAAAAGTCAAAGGTAGCAGCTTTTTATACAAATCTGACTTAATTGTTAATGTTATGTTTGTTTGTTTTTTCTAAATAACTGTGGGAAGATGCTTGGAAATATCTCCAACTAAGATATATTAGTTAAGAGGTAATGGGAGGACTAGATGCCAGTAAATAACTGCCAGTTAACTTTGTTTCTCCTCATAACATTTTGTTCTTCTTCACAGAGGTCACATTCATCATCCCATAGATACCATTAAAAATAAAGACTAGCTGTAGGAACTTACTGGTATTTTGTTGTTGTTGTTTGTTTTTGTTGATTTGTTTTCTTCATTTATTATTATTATTGTTAATATTATTATTAAATTCATACTCTTCTGATGTTAGAATGAAAATGTTTAGCATTTGGCAACTGTTAAGACAATGGGGAAAAAATGGGGAAAAAAAAAAAAAAGAACATAACTAGATTTGTACACTTGGAAAGAGTTCCCAAATATTTCTTTTCTGCTTGAAATATTTGTACACATAATTTAGAGAATAAACATTAATCTGTAAGGTATTAATTCCAGTACACTTGCATACACTCCATGGAAAAATCTGTATGCATGACTTTGTATGGGAAGAAAAGGAGATTAAATATATTTATTAAGTTATTAAAAAAAAAAAAAAAAAAAAAAAAAAAGAATACAAGATTCCCCTACAAGCTCAGTATTTTCATCATGTATAATATTCATAATTCATAATTCATAATACTAGAATTCTGACCAGTTTGGGACTTTTCTCTTTAAAATCTAATAATTCAATTGTTTTTTCCCTGTAAAAGCGAACATGAAACATAAAAAGTAATAATAATACACAGAATAATATTTTATGTGCTGTATGATCTTGAGGTCCAAGGCGTACTCAACCTTTTCTGAATTTGGCAATAAATTTGCTATAAATTCTTGCTCTTCAGCACCAAAATGAAGTACCATTTTTCAAGGACTTCTCAAGTTTTTTGTCTTCGCCAAATATTTAACAAAAACCTTTCAAAAATCTGTCATTTATCCAATATTTTTTTCCAATCTTAATTAAATAGGAAATTCTGTCAGGAAAAAGAAAACAAAAAAGTTCAGTACAGACACCCTACTTTGATCAGGTAAAAGAGAGGTAGGATATCTGAGTTCTTTCCTATTTGTCCATATAATCTGATTTAGCAAATAGTAATAATAATAATAATAATAATATTTATTGAAAGTGAAAACAATTATAGGTCCTTCAATTTTCATAAAGTTCTCTGAATTTCTGAAGCTTTATGAAGCTTTACAGCTGCAGCCTTACAAGTGAAAATTTACAAGGTGAAAACTACTCACTATTCCAGAAAACACGCTTATGAATTACTTTCTTTACAGGACAGTAAGAAATAGAATTTAACAAGACCAATTTTGAGTTAAAAGGAACTAACCACTGTTGGAAACAAGTAAGATTATTCTCAGAATTTTATGGCTAAGGATTTGATTTATCTCAGGCTAACCTCATTTTACTACATCCAGTTAATGTGTGCATGAGAGATATTCATGCATCTGATTGCTGCAACACTATGGTACACGCAGTCAGAGTTCAGTTTCTTTTATTCATTCAGAGGCAATCTGTCTCCTTTGTATTTGTCTGTCAGTTTGTTTGCATCAAGTTCCAGCCTTAATGAAATTTATTATTTACCACTCACACTTTCAAGCTGATTTTATCATTTTATATTAGAATATGCAAGGAATTCCTTTTTGCTGCCAATTATACTTTATAAATGAATAAAGGCAGTATTTTATATAACATGTTAGGCTTTTTTGGCTGTATTCAGGGAAGTGCAAATAATGTACTTAACAATATTTCCTGCCAATAATGATAACTAGTATCTCATACCACTTATTAAAATACCTGAAGTATCTTTTACCTGAAAACAAAATCAAAAACATAAATTATTCTTTATTTCACCACAGAAGGAGTTGAACAAGCACCTGAAAATTTAACTCATAAGCAGTTACAATTAAGCATAAAAAACACATCCTGTAGGAATCGGTTGTTATGTACTCTATCTTCAGTGAAGGAAGGGTAGTAACTCCTTAGACTTCTGAGGGTTCTCAAAGCAATGAAACGATGCATGAACTCCTGTAAGTATCATGCTTTGAAGAACAGTTTGCAAATCACTCCATGATAGAAATGAGAACCAATAAAAAGCCATACAAGCATGTTTTCTTTTTAAGCTTTTTTTTTTTTTTTTTTTTTTTTTTTTGTATTTGTTGTTGGACTAGTAACTTTTACTAATGACAATTTTACTAATGAATAAAGGTTATATTTATGTTTGAACAAACTTTAATATAAGGAGTTAAGATTTACTCAACTCGTATTATGTTCCTATTCCTAAATTGCCTGCTACCCTTATAAAGAGCTGTTCTTTTTATAGTTTAGGTTTTGGTGTTATTGAAATGATCTGGAGAACCTATCTTTCAGTAAGAAAATCACATTAATTTAATAAACTTTATCAACGGCCTTGTCAGCATATATAAATCACTAATAATTCTAATGATCACTAATGATTCTGATGTGGACATCACAATTAGAATGTTTTGCTTCTGTCTACATCCAGTTTCTTCTCTGTGTTCATATCCCCTATCCTGTTATCTTTGGCATTTTTTTTATTGTGTGGTTGAAATCATAGAATGACTTGATAAATAAAGGGGCTTGTGTAAATATCAGTATCTTTCTTTGAGGGAAGGCAACAACCTCAAAAATAAGAAATTACAAAATTGTCAGATGCTTCCTAAAAAAAAATTTCTCCTTTCTAGTACATCTTAGTAGCGACTGTCTCACTGTGGAGAGCTGTGGAGAGTACAGAGCACTAGCAGAGTTTTGTTTATTATTTTATGTGTTTATATTATTAAATTATTACAGTTTCTTGGTTTTGTTATATTCAACATATATCAATGCTATCAATCAGCTATTGCATTATGATAATTGTCCAGAGAATTTGTTGATGCCTGGAAATGTTTGAGGCCAGATTTGATGGGGCTGTGAGAAACCTGATCTAGTAAAAGGTGTCCCTACCCATGGCAAGGAGGTTGGAACTAGATGATCTTAAAGGTCTCTTCCAACTGAAACAATTTTATGATCTAATAATTGCACAATCAGGATAACATTATACAGAATTAATAATTTGCTTTGATTTGCATACTAAATAAAACAGATGTTAACCATTTTATCATTATGCAGTATGTGTTATTTCAGTCTCAGTCTGAATGAATATAACCTTTTAATAATGAAGGACGCATTTAATGATGAGTTCCAAGACTTTTGGAATGGGACAAATGGGAATTTCTTCAAATTGGCAAGAACTGGACATGTTTTGTAGCTTCTATAATCTCACTTGCATAGATCGTTTTATAAATTGGCATAAATGTTTTGACCACAAGTAGTGACAATAAACTGCATTTGGTATAATATAATGAAGAATCGGGACTGTCCTCTCTTCTTGTGCTTATTTTGTACTTTCTTGGACCTTTATCATATTTACTATGCTTTCTGCTTTAATGTTTTTAGGGAGTTGCAGACCACCTAAATCTCATTTAGGGGGAACCTTTGTGTTAAAATCAGCCTGATGGGTTTCTTATTATGGCAGAACTGTCTAACTGTGGGAAGCTATTACTGTAGAATGAGAATTTCCCAGACACTCAGCTGAGAGCAGAAATGTTGATTGCATGAAGTTCTCTGAAGATTCAGGTTAATGTACTTAAGTTATCCAAGAAATTTGAGAAGTTTGATTTGCTCATATTATTCATCCTGAATTATCACTCTGAGAGTGCTGTAACCTCTTTATTCCCAGCTAAATAGCAAATTAAAACATGATACAGAGATCTATGTATTAAATTCTACTCTACCTTTTAAAAACTGAACTGATATCTTTGGTGATCATCCTGATAAACTAGCAAGTTTATATCCTATGATCTCTGTCTTCTGTTGAAGCTGAGACACTGCTGATGGAAAATCTGATCATTGAGAAGATGAGGGTAGCCAACATGTCCTTTACTCTACAGAAGAGATATGAAGTAGACTGGATTACTCCTAGCAGATTACATAAAGTTTTGTTGACTCAGAAAACTCAAACTCAAAAGTCAACATTTCCTGGGTCTGAATATGTACCTTGGGAGCTCTGATCTGAGGGCTAAATGACCTGCTTCTCTTGCCTGGCTTCACTTCCCTCCCTCTTCTCATCTAGTTCTGATATTTGAGCAGCAAAAAATGTCAGTATGGAAGGTAGAAGGGAGAAATTCAGCTTGTTTCTTATACAGCTAATCCATAGAGGTTAATACTTGGCATGGGTAGAATATCTCTCCCTTTGCGGATTTCAGTCTCTCTCTGTTGATTTTACAGGAAACTTAAATACTTTTTTTTTTTTTTTTTTTTTTTTTTTAGTCAAATGCAATTTTTCTTATTCTGAAACAGAAAACCAGGCAAACTGTCCCAGTAAGGGACAGGATTTAATGCTAATTTATTCTTTCTATCTAATTGGATGATTATAAATCCAGCTAGAAAGTGGTGAAGATGTTAAGATCTAAACCCAATTCCAGCTACAAACTATGCAATAAATTTTTAAAGTGTGAATTTTGTGACTCAGTAAACTTTCCTATCTGGCTATAGACAACTAAGCCGCGTGACTTCATCTGTCATCATTCATTCATGACCGGTGGAACTTACTGGTGAATCCAATAAATGGAAAGCCAATGGCAAGTCTGTCAACAGGCCTGAAAGCACAATGAATCCAAGAAGCAGCTATGGTAAAGTACAGTATAGTAATATATTTACAGAAAGCTTAAACACTTATGCAGCCAGGCTTAGTTTATATAGGTTAATTGCAGGGAAGGTAGCTGAAAAAACTTGATATATATATATATATGTTATATTTATATATATATGTATATATATATAAGATGTTCAAAGTCTAGAATGCTGGACATTGTTTAATTAAATTAATTGAAAAATGAAAACTAATGAAAAAGTTTGTATTGCATAGTTAAATGTAGGTCCATATATTACATAGCTGACCATAAAATTTTTATCGTGTTCATATTAAATGTTTGAATGAGTAAGACTTTTGACAAGCCTAGCTGATTGGAAATTATGTAGACTGGTAACACAGAAGTGGTAATGATTTGCCGTTGACATAGAAGTGTATTGGGTAATAAAATTATTGTAATAAATGAATTTATTTTACTATTACATGACAAAATGTGTTTTGATAGACTGTTTAACAGAGTAACAGAGTAAACAGAGTTTAACTAAGAAATCAGGAGAATTACTACAGCAATAAAATAGGAAAAAAAAAAAAAAAAAAAAAAAAAAAAAAAAAAAAAAAAAAAAAAACTTCACTCCTTCCCCTGAATTCTTCTGAGAAACCTAAAACCATTAACTTAATATAATAAGCAATATACAAGGAACTCTGACACTCTTGTTTTGTTTTGTTTTGTTTTGTTTTGTTTCTTCTTAGCAAAAGCAAACTTCTTAATGAATGTTGGGCAAATCAACAACAGCAAAAAAGAAGAAACACTCAAGAGTGAACTTTAGTCAAAGTCTTTTCATTTGAAAGACATATAATTCACAGGACATTGATCAGAGGGGTGATGTTTCTGTCACAGTATATGCTTGCCAGAAAATCAAAGAGGGATAAGGATTCAAATTCTTTTAATGTCTCAAAAAATAGAATTAATATCTTGTAGATAATTCTAGTTGAAACAGAAAGGCAGTATAAATAGTACTAATAGGCTGTCTCTCAACAGTAAAGGCTAAATTACGACCTGAGAAGTTTTAGACATGCTGTAATCTGGAGATAACTGCACCCAGCTTACTGTAACAGAGAGAAATACAATAATTTGTTCTTGCTGCTAATAAGATGTAAAATACATAAATGACATGAGCAACAGAAGATGAAATTTAAAATAAAGACATAGTAGTCCTTACAAAATATGTGATTGAAAAACTCAAGATGAAAGGCATTCACTGTAGAGAATTAAACCCTGTGTCGTATGCTGCTTTATACTGTACTATCTATTGAAAATAATATTAATAATAATAATCACCAGACCTGACTGATTTCTTTAAACCATTTTTCAGAATATCTACCAAATCTACTCTGATAATAATGTATGAAGCTAGTGCTCAGTTTATACATTGCTCAAGGCAAAATTAGGGTTTCTTCATATGATGACTATACAGTATTTAACAATACAGCTATATTTGTTTTGTTCTGAAATAATTAACTGAGTTCCAATACAAATAAAACAAGTCTGTTTACATGAATGTGGTGGTTTAACAATGGTGGGCTACTAAGCACACTACTCTCACCCTCCCTCCTCAACAGAACAAAATATAATGAAAAAAAGAAGTCTCATTCTGAGATAAGGACATGCAATCACTCACTAACTACCATCATGGGCAAAACAGACTCAGCATAAAAGAGAAAATTATGATTTATTGCCTATTAATAAAAGACTAGTGCGTTAATGAATAAAAATCAAACTAAAAACACCTTCCCTGCCATCCATTCTCTTCCTTCTCCTTTCCCCGACCAATGCAGGGGAATGGGGAACTAGGATTGTTGTGAGTCCTTAACACTTTGTCTGCCAGTCCTTCACAGTCACTCTCTTATCCTGCTCCAACATCAGATCCCTCCCATGGGATGCAGTACATAGTTACACAGATTTTATTTCTGGAATATTATACATTTTAACAGAAACTTAAAGGAATAGGTTAATTTCGATTCTTTTTTTTTTTTTTTAATAAAAATTCCACATTTGCTTTTTTTTGTAAGGGTAGTTGGAGTGTAGCTGAATACTTTGGGAAGTCTTTTTCACACATTTTTTTTGCATCTTATTAGAAAATCTGAGTTTTACCATTTATACTGCTAGAAGGTTTTATTAGTAGCAGCAGAAATTATTCAGTTTTTAATAACCAAATTAAAAATAAGCAAGGGTTTTACAGCATTAATTGTCCATCATAGAAATGCACATCGTTTTTCTATTATAACCTTTAACAGGAGGTGTTTGTTTTTTTTTATTTTATTTTATCTGACAGCTGAAGGCAGTCTCTATAATGCTTTATTTATTTTAATTTTTATTTTCAATATAAATATTTAGGAAAAACAGGCAGATGATATTCATCATAAATAGAAGTTATTACAAAATTTCCAAACCCTCATGAATTATGTTTGGCTTTCCCTTGTCTGGGAATTTTCTTTTTCATTGCTACTGTATACAGATTTATATAATATTATTAAAATACAAATATTTTATTTGTGTGATTTATCCCCATATGTTTTGAAGTACATTAGAATATTTGATAAATTCTGAATTGCTTCAGCAATTATTAAATAGGTATTTAACAGTATTGATAAACTGCCCTCTGGAGATGTCCATTTCCATTTTGTGATAAACATATATTCAGGTTACATATATACCCTCCTGCTCCATACACACACAAAGAAAAATAAAAAAGAATAAATTAAAGCCATTTACAGAGTAACTTCAAGAACTCATTTATGTCTTATTCAAAACATTCCTAGACCTTTATACAAATATATTTTTATCTTGAATCCATAAGGATTTATTGCAGTTTCTAATTATAAGCATATATTAACGTACTATATCCCAACATGTGCTCAAAGGAGCTGCAGGATTGCTTCACCCAAGTTCCACATTGACCAAAAACTTACACAACCTCATTAGTGTGTCACTGGGCCTAAGCTAATGTGCTTTATTTTGGACATCACTTCATAACAAAGATTGGGAACTGGCATAGCTGAAAATCTGAGATGAAATATTAAATTATTTTAAATCTCTGTGGACTTTATTGTGGGTCTATATTTCTCTTTTGCTTCTCAAAAGCTATTTAGACGCATATATACTTGAGGAAAATATTGAAAATATTGATGAAATGGAGGGACAGTGTTGAAATGAAGAACAATGTAGCACTCATAATTTTAGTTGCTTCTAAAATGTCATATTCAAGGTAAAACATATCATTATGAAAATCCATGTCCAGTTTGTATTCCTGACATATATTAGACATTGTTAATACCATATGGAAAAGAGAAATATCAAAGAAAACCAGGAATTATACTGTGTATGTGTGAGAGAGAGACGAAAAACAGAAACATAAATAGAAAATAAGGTTCAAAGGTTTTCATCACTAAATTCTATGCTAAAGATGAACTGAACAGATTTTCTCTATTCTGAGTGGAAAGTAATCGTAAAATAAGTCTTGAATAGCAAATCTTCTTCTAGATGAAATTATATGCATATCATAAAATTATAGTTTGCAAAGAGTGCCACGTGGTTATAACTTGAGAACATTAAAAAAATAATTTGCAGTTTCATAAAAAATATCTATAATATAACCATTGATATTTTTTGATCTTTTCAGAGTGACACAGTGAATACAGATGCTAAAATCTAAGTAGTAGTAAAGTCTTTGTATAGAAATAGACATTTTAAATACAACATTTTATTACTGATAGAGCTGTTATTGAAATACAGCATGATTAACAAAAGTCAAAAGACAAAAAAACACATATTAGTTTTGGTTAATGTAGGATACTGAATAAGGGCTTCAATAATATATATACATTTGTTTCCTTATAAGTAACTGAATAAATACAGTATTTCAGGTACACTCTAATTTGTTAATGTACAGGTGCCATGCATCACTAACCCAGTTTGCATAGTAGCAAAAGTGTCTGAGAAATCACTGAGGTAAGAATCCATAGAGGTGGGATGAGAAAGGAACGGAACCATTCATTCCATAATAAACAAATAGTTGAAATTAATTGCATTTCATAGATTATCAGGTTTAGTGTGATATAAAGAGTTTGAAAAATATAATTAGAGATTATTGGAAGTGTGTTTATCATGTATTGTTCTTCCCACAGATTCCCAACTTCTGGAGTTGTATAATTCCTTGAGATCTTATTAGGGTCAGCTCATATTCAGGTATCTTATTCTTAAGCTGCAGAGTGAAGTGTGAAATACTTCAGGCTACATAATCAGAAGAGAAATAAAAATTTACAGGTACTGGATCCGCTTTTTTATTTATAATATCCTGAGTCTGTGGAAGGGGAAGGAGAGCCTTGCATTCTAAGTGATGAGCTCTATGGTCTTATCATATAAATCTTGATTCTGAACAATTCATATGTATGTGCATGTATGTGTGTGTCTGTATTTTCCTAATAATTCTGCTTTCCTGATGCTGTTTATTCCTAGTGAAGAAGTTAAAAAAATAATTTTCTCTTACATGAAAGAATAGAAAAAATAACAGCTATTTATATGTGATAAATAAAATGATTATGATAAAGAAACCAACGAACATCACACTCAGGGCTGAAAATTAGGGATGAGAAAATCAGGTATATAAGGAACTTTTCAGATTTTCATATTATTAATAATTAGAAATGCAAAAGGCAAAAGAAATACAGAAATTACTAGGAAAGAAATAAGTGTAAAAGGACAATTAAAAAAAAAAAAAAAGAAAATTTAATACTCATCAATGGATATCTTTGCACTTTGATTGTATTAGTATGTGTTGTGCTTTTTGTGTGTTTTTTCTTTTTTTTTTTTCTTTTCTTTTTATTTTAGAAATGTTGCAAATATGGCATTTGAATTTAACATAGGTTAATAGAATCTTACTCATAATTTCTATGAAAAGCAATTCCTGAGGCGTGGAGCATGAGGCTTTCTTTGCCTGCTTATGTTCAGGTGTCTGCAGCTCCATTGCGTACTAGAAAAATCTGTTAAATAGTAGAAGAAAAACTGTTGTTTGTCCATATAAAAGTGGAAGTAGATATTAGACATTCTTTGACATTCAATATGTTCAGCATACCATAAAATACAAAGTTCTTAGCTTTTGTTGTTGTTGTTGTTGTTGTTTGTGTGTATTTTTTCCCCTCTTTGATGAAAAATTATTAGATACCGAAATAACCTCTTGGGTGATGAAAAGTTGATTTTTTTTTTTCTTTGAAAATTTAATTTTATGGTGAAGTACTTCTTCGAAACATCTTTGCATTATTTGTGGGAAAATATCAAGATCACCCCTTAAAGTTAGAATAAACTTCCCCCCCCCCCTTCGGGAATATCTAAAAATATGGAATTGGAATTGCTTTTTATTTAAACTATTTATAATATCATAATTCAGTTAAACAAAACAAATCTCTTTATTTATTTATTTAAACAATGCAGCACCACAGTGGTGCAGTGAGTCCTTATCAAAAGCAGTGGACTGTACTGAGTTTTATGGTAAAAAGACTAGATTCATTTTCGTTCTGCATAATTCATAGTGTTTGATGATGGTAGATGGGTGGGAAAGCCAATGACTAAAATTATATAATATTTCAGGTAACTGGTTGTCTCTCACATAATGGCAGTCTGGATTCTCAAGCAATTTTTTCTCGTGCTTATTAGATTGCTACCAAATCTTGCTGAGGCCACAAATAAGATAATCTATAATGATTTTCAAACACTTGGTGGTAACTACCACAGAATTTAATATTTAATTTGTTAGGAGAGTTTTAATTTAGTACTGAGGATGCTCCACAGTGTTTACTTTAAAATAAATACTCCACTGAATAAGAAAATGTTATAATTTTTTTCTTCCTATTTCACATACAAATGGAGACAAAAGTAAGTCTCCTGATTTCTGTTTAGAAGGGAAAGGTGGCAGAGAAAAATGCTGTGGCTAGTTATGACAGAAGATAAAGAAAAAAAGTGCATATTTGGAGGATAAGAACTGACTCTGAGGAAGTGAGAGTGGGAAAAGTCATCGATAAATGCAGATAAATGGTCTTAAAATGAATCTGGAATGAAAATTAGGTGTAAGTAAAACAAAGACCAAAATCTCTGTGAGGAAGAAATGATGTAGAAGCAAAGATGAGGAGAGACACGTGTTTATGAAGGTGTTGTGGTTTAACCTGGCCGGCAGCTAAACACCACACAGCCGTTCGCTCACCCTCGCCCCTCCCTCTCTGGGATGGGGGAGAGAAACGGAAAAGTGAAACGAGAGTTGAGATAGAGACAGTTTATTAAGATAGAAAACAACAACAATAATAATAATAATAATAATAATAGCGTGTCTGAAACAAGTGATGCACAATGCAATTGCTCACCACCCGCTGACCGATGCCCAGTCTATCCCAAGCAGCCGGACCCCCATCCCAGCTAGCCACCCCTATATATTGTTTAGCATGACGTCAGATGGTATGGAATACTCCTTTGGCTAGTTTGGGTCAGCTGTCCTGGGTCTGTCCCCTCCCAGCTCTTGCTGCACCCCCAGCCTGCCTGCTGGCAGGACAGAGCGAGGAGCTGAAAAGTCTTTGGCTTGGTACAAGCACTGCTCTGCAACAACCAAAACATCGGCATGTTATCAGCATTTTTCTCATCCTAATCCAAAAAACAGCACTCTACCAGCTACTAGGAGGAAAACTGTCCTAACTGAAACCAGGACAAATATCCACCCTTTATTCCATACCATTTATGTCATGCTGAGGTTACACTCTTTTCAATACATTTAAATTAATCACCACTTTCATCTATGGTATGTATCAATCATGGTAGTGATGACATACAGTATTATAATTAATATAATTCAGTTCAGCTCATGGGCTATTCTCACCCAGTATTAAATCCCCTTGAGGGGATTAATCCCCAATCCCCATCGGACCTCCCCATTCTTTTGCATTACCCACCAAGTGCATCCAGGTCCCTGAGCAAAAGCAATCCCGTGAATGAGTTTGCCTTTTCCTGAGGCAGGAGTAGCCCAGACTGTCTTTCCCAGCATGTTTCTTGTATGCACTACAGGAACTTTATCCCCTTCTACAGTACATAACAGGTTTGACTGGGCAGGTCCAGCACAGTTAGATCCTCTAGTATTGACTAACCAGGTGGCCTTTGTCAAATGTGTGTCCCAATTTTTGAATGTCCCAGCACCCATTGCTTTCAGTGTAGTCTTTAACAGTCCATTATATCGCTCAACTTTCCCAGAGGCTGGTGCATGATAAGGAATGTGATACACCCACTCAATACCATGTTCTTTGGCCCAAGTGTCTATAAGGTTGTTTTGATGTTCTTCAGTAGCCCGATTATTGGGCACATGAGCATCTACATGGCGTACCTTTACATCTAGGTTCTCTACCCGGGCAGCAATATCTTGCCACAACGCCGCAGCCTAGATGGGTTTGCCTCTGCGCAGCCAGTTGTTCTGCTTCCATTGTTGTAACCACCCCCCCAGGGCATTTGCTACCATCCATGAATCAGTATAAAGGTAGAGAACTGGCCATTTTTCTCGTTCAGCAATATCTAAAGCCAGTTGGATGGCTTTCACTTCTGCACACTGACTTGATTCACCTTCTCCCTCAGTAGCTTCTGCAACTCGTCGTGTAGGACTCCATACAGCAGCCTTCAATCTCCGATGCTTTCCCATAATACAACAGGACCCATCAGTGAACAAAGCATATCTCTTCTCATCTTCTGGTAGCTGGTTGTACAGTGGGGCTTCTTCAGCGTGGACCACTTCCTCTTCTGGTGATATCCCAAAGTATTTGCCTTCTGGCCAGTCCATAATAACTTCCAAGATTCCTGGGTGACTAGTGTTTCCTATTCGAGCCCGCTGAGTAATCAGTGCAACCCACTTGCTCCATGTAGCATCACTTGCATGATGTGTAGAGGGGACCCTTCCTTTGAACATCCAGCCCAGTACTGGCAGTCGGGGTGCCAGGAGGAGCTGCGCTTCAGTACCGATCACTTCTGAAGCAGATCGAACTCCTTCATATGCTGCCAATATTTCCTTTTCGGTTGGAGTGTAGCGGGCCTCAGATCCTCTGTATCCCCGACTCCAAAACCCTAGGGGTCGACCTCGAGTTTCCCCAGGTTCCTTCTGCCAGAGGCTCCAGGTGGGGCCATTCTCCCTGGCTGCGGTGTAGAGAACATTCTTTACATCTGGTCCTGTTCAGACTAGCCCAAGGGCTACTGCATGAACTATTTCCTGCTTAATTTGTTCAAAGGCTTGTCGTTGCTCAGGGCCCCATTCAAAATCATTCTTCTTACGGGTTACTTGGTAGAGCGGGTTTACAATCAGACTGTAATTTGGAATGTGCATTCTCCAAAACCCCACGACACCTAGGAAAGTTTGTGTTTCTTTTTTGCTAGTTGGTGGAGACATAGCTGTTATTTTGTTGATCACATCCATTGGGATTTGACGTTGTCCATCTTGCCATTTTATTCCTAAAAACTGGATCTCTCATGCAGGTCCTTTAACTTTATTTTGTTTTATGGCAAAACCGGCCTTCAGAAGGATTTGGACTATTTTCTTCCCTTTCTCAAAAACTTCCTCTGCTCTGTCACCTGACACACAAAACTGTCCTAACTGAAACCAGGACAGAAGGATCTAGGGAAGAGAGGAGAGAACTTAAACAAAATCACGTCATGGTACAAGAATCCAGCATTTCTCTAAATCTGACCAGAAAACCAATGCCAAGCATATTCTCTGGAGTGTGAGGTAAGCAGTGTGATCATTCATATTTATTTATTTATTTATTTGTAAAGTTCTTGCAGCAGGGAGGATGCAAACATAGAATTGGTTTTCTTCAGCAGACCTTTAAATAGGGTAAATCAGGAAACATTTATGTCTGCTTCTGCAGGTCCCTTCCTCAGGCAACACATGCCTTTCTGAAAGAGAGATTTTCCCACACATAATCAGTACACCGATTTTGTGTATTTCAAGATTTATGTCATAATGAGATGGGATTTAATGAAGAAAATGTGTTGTCTACTCTTTAAGATAATGAAGAAATTGAAAATTATTTACAGAACTGCTATTGTTATCATGAAAAGATTTGGAAACATACCCTAGAGATGCAATAAATTCAATTTCTTTAGTTTTCAGAATAGTGGTTACAGAATTTGGTGATCATGTGTTATTAACAAGCAACAAAATGTTTCTACATTTCAAAATTTCTACACTAACATCAAGATAGAGCAAAATGTAAGAGCTAGAAGCTGAAACAGGTAAAATCTTATCTAAAAATCACATTCTTACATTGAGAGTAATAATTGCAGCAATAAAGATTGTAATGAGTTTTTTTTTGTTTGTTTGTTTTTGATTGATTTTTAATTAAAGGTCCCAGGAGAAATGAAGGATCATGTTAGTCCATGCCTTACAAACATATCTCAGTTAACAGACTGATTTATCAGAGATTTCTGATACACGAATGATATCATCAAACATGTATCAAGTTAAAAGCATTAAGATAAAGCAATATCCTGTTTATTTACTAATTAGTGGATCCACTGCTAGTATACACTTTGAAATACATTTCTCATGTTGCTTTTTTGCTGAGACTAGGACATTGTGTAGCCACATGGTTACATATAACAATAAAAGTAATATCGGGAAAAAAAGAACTATTTAGGAATTGCGATGTGGCGTTGGACAAAAATTAAAAGGCTTCCAAATAATAATGTCAATGAGTCACTAATATCTGGTGTACAGAAATTCATTGGTTTGAACTCTTTTTTTAGCATAGAAGCTCACCATTGTTTCAAACAGATTTACCTTGTGAGTGTACTGGAGGAAGTAAGGAAAGTAGCAAATAAGTATTTAAAATCCACAATAACAACAACAAAAGAGAAAAAAAAAAAATACTTTCTCTTACCTTTTGCCAACATTCTCTGGCCAACAGCCCTGAAGACTGTGTTGTGGCAGGGAGACGTAGTAGAGCACTTCAATCCTCTCATCCTTGGCTAGTGTCTGATTGTCAAGAAGAAGCCAGAAATCTTGGTGTCATTATTGGTGAAGTATTATAATACCCAGAGTTTCATAACATCGATCAATGTCTTAAATTGCACCAGTTCTATCAGGCTACTTGTGATGTCTCTCTGCACATATTTTCTCATATGGGGCACTATTGTATCAAAAAATATTTCTGTTCTTATCAGAACATAATCCTGTGACTTGGGATGTCTGCTAACCTTAGTTCATCTCCTCTGTACCTTTATTCTTTTATGACTGTTTACTACCTTCCTTGTATTTCACTACAGTATCTGTCCTGTATTTCAGTCTTTGTCAAAATTAAGTTTCAAATATTTTATTACCAGAACTTTTTAAAACATATAAAGTTGACTTCACAAAGGGTTTTTTTCCTTTGTTACCAAAGCTGTTGTATTATTTGGAATTGATACTGTTCTGCTTCATCTTACACCATGAACAATATACTGGCCATGGTTGTTTTTAATTTTAAATAAGATCTGGTCTCTCTTTAAACTTTAAAACCATTCACAAAGATTCCTTTACACTACAATGTTGATAGCTGTGATGATAGTCTAAATTTATGAACACAGACTATTAAGAATTGCATCTTTTATTGAAGAAGGACATAAATGTCTTATTCTCATAATAGTAGGAAAAATGAATGCACATGACAGGTAAAAATAAATAAATAAATAAATAAATTACAAAAATCCACATTTGTTTCCTATTATTCCTATAGATATGACAATTTCTTATGTTAATACTTGTTTTTGGTGGCCTGAAGCAGCTTATGAAAAGCAGATTGTTACCATCTTCTAAAAAGCATATTAGGTATTTGGACCTTAGAAATATTTATGCTTATGGAGATCATTTTCAGACATGGACCTGAGGTCCTTTTTTATTTTATTTTTTTTTCCCCTATATTCTACTAGCTATTTGAAAAATACATATCTTAAAACAAACAAACAAAAAAATACATTCCACTTTAAAGCCTTTTGTTCTGCCTGTCCACCAATGTCCTTCAAGATGTATTCCTGAAAATTTGTAGTGTTCAGAGGTAAAACTACATTGATCAAAACCAGTCAAGTTTCAAGTCCTATGTTAAATATGGCTATGATTACTTAAACAAAAGAGAACCAATTCCTTGAGAATAATTTCCATTAATAAAAATTCTTTGTTTTTATAATTTTATAACTTTTCAAGAAAGGGCAAATAGAATGAGTAGCCTTCATTTAAGAAGCAGGACAAGAAGCAGTTAAGTCATCTGATATGTTTCCCTTGCTTTCTTGCTTGTGAAACTGTTCAGAAAGACTCAATAAAGAAAAGTAGAATGTAATATGAAGTGCTAGTGTTCTGTAGTTAGTGAGAATAAAATATCTACTTTAACCTGTGTTTCCTCCTGTGTCATTTCAATTTTAATTTTTGTCTTTCAATTTTACTAACACTGCAAAAAATAAAGGAAAATATACATAAAAGTATATATTACATATATATGCAAGAGTCCTGAAGCATTAAATTGAACTTTCCAGCAGACAATCAATTCCTATACTTCCAAAATAAGCAAAATAAGCCAAGCAAACAAACAAACAAAAACAAAAACAAAAAAAAAAAAAAAAAAAAAAAAAAAAAAAAAAAAAAAAA
>CM021765.1:156078169-156090104 GCA_011076525.1 Nettapus auritus
TTTTTCTTTTTCTTTTTCTTTTTCTTTTTCTTTTTCTTTTTCTTTTTTTTTTTCTTTTTCTCTTTTTTCCTTTTTCTCTTTTTCTCTTTCTCATTTTCTCTTTCTCTTTTTCATTTTCATTTTCTTTTTCTCTTTTTCTCTTTTTCTTTTTCTCTTTTTCTTTCTCTTTTTTCTTTTTCTCTTTTTCTTTCTCTTTCTCTTTTTCTCTTTCTCTTTTTCTCTTTCTCTTTCTCTCTTTCTCTTTCTCTTTCTCTTTCTCTTTCTCTTTCTCTTTCTCTTTCTCTTTCTCTTTCTCTTTCTCTTTCTCTTTCTCTTTCTTTCTTTCTCTTTCTCTTTTCCTTTTTCTCTTGCTCTTGCTCTTTTCTCTTGCTCTTTTTCTTTTTCTCTTTCCTTTTCTCTTTCTCTTTTTCTCTTTCTTTTTCTCTTGCTTTTTTCTTTTTCTCTTTCTCTCTTTCTTTTTTCTTTTTCTCTTTCTCTTTTTTCTCTTTTCTTTTTCTCTTTTTCTCTCTTTTTCTCTTTCTTTCTTTTTCTTTTTCTCTTTTTTCTTTTTCTTTTTTTTTCTCTTTTTTCTCTTTCTTTCTCTCTTTTTCTCTTTTCCTTTTCCTTTTCCTTTTCCTTTTCCTTTTTCTTTTTTTTCTTTTTCTTTTTTCCTTTTCTTTTTTTCTCTTTCTCTCCTACTCTTAATTTCTCCTTTTTTATGCTTCTTCTCTCTCTCTTTCCCTTTTCCTTTCTCTTTTTTTTTTTCTCTTTTCCTTTTTCTTTTCCATTTTCATTTTATTTTTTTTTCTGTCTCTTTTTCTTTTTGAAAATATATAGTCTTCACTTGTATATTGCCTCTCCCAAGTCTGATGCCTATTCTTCCATCTGCATCTTTTCCTTCTACCTAAGTCTGTAGTCTCTCCTTACTTCTCTTTCTGTAGTTTTCATTTTTTTTCATATAATCATAGGTTGGAAATAAAACAAAAACTGAGCCAATGAGTGATATTTGTTGTGTCTCTGCAGTGGCTTTATGTGGCAAGGTTTTGGTAGCAGGGGGCCATAAGAGTGGCTTCTGTGAGAAGGATCTAGAAGCTGCTCCATGTTTGGTAAGGGCCCCACTGCTCATCAGAGCTGAGGCAATAAGTGATGTTGTTTTGCGCCTCTGTGAGAGCATATTGAAGACAGGTTCCACACTGCAGACCGTAGAGGAGACCATGGTGGAGCAGGTGGACCTGCACTGACGGAGACTGCGGCCTGTGGAAGACCCCTGCTGGAGCAGATTCCGGGCTGGACCTCTAGGCTGTGGAGAGGAGACCATGCAGGAGCAGGTGACCTGGCAGGAGCTGCTGCCCGTGGCGGATCCAGGTTGGAGTAGTTTGCTCCTGAGGGATGGACCCTGTGGTACGGACCCATATCTGGAGCAGTTCTTGAAGAGCTGCTGCATGTGGACAGCCCACACTGGATCAGTTCAGCAAGGACTGCATCCCATGGGAGGGACCCCACAGCACAATGGATGAGAGTGACCGAGAAGGAGCAGCGGAGAAGAAGAGCTATAGACTGACCATAACCCCCTATTCCCCCATTCCCCTGCACCGCTCGGGGGGAGGAGGTGGAAGAGGGTGGATGGGGGGGGGAAGGTGGTTTCTCACTTCTCTAGCTTGTTAGTAATAGGCAATAAATCTTACTCTCTCCCTATGCTGAGTCTGTTTTCCCATCACGATAATTACTGGGTGATCTTGTCCTTATCTCAACCCTTAAGCCCTTTAAATCGTATTTTCTCCTCGCTCCTCTTTGAGGAGGGAGAGTGAGAGCGGTTGTGGTGGAGCTCGGCTGCCCACCCAAGTAAAACCACCAGAGCCTCTTGTGTATTTAAGAAATGGAAAAGGAAAACACCACACAATGTTAGCTGGGGGAGAAAAGTGAGAAAATGCAGCCAGAAACAAAACCACAGATACCAAGGTCAGTGAAGAAAGAGTGGGAGTGCTTTGAGCACAGGAGCAGAAGTTCCCCTGCAGACAATGGTGTACCATGGTGGAGCAGATTTCCATACTGCAGCCCATGGAAGACCTTACACCAGAAACAAAACGGCCTGAAGGGTTCTGCAGCCCACAGAGAGCCCCTGCAGGAATAGACTCAGACATATGGCAAAAGACTTCAGAAATGCTTATATACATTCTGGTCTTTGAGAAATAAAATTTGAGATTCTGTAAATGAAACGTTAAAAACCTTTGCACCCCTTCTTCACTCAGTGGCCTTGGAATACTGAAAGGTCAAGACCAGTGATCATATATGTCCATAATTTCAGTCACAATTGGCAAACACAATTTAGAAACTGCTAGGAAGTGAAACTGATCTCATTATCTGAGAAAGAAGTACTCATCTTTTATGATCCTCCTCCCCCCCCCCCCCCTCCCCTCCAGCAACTAAGAAATTGAACTTGGGGCTATTTTTATCAAGTTCCTACAACTTGCATGCCAATGTACTTTTAAGTGATTTTAATATACCTCAATCCAAAGTTTAAAAGGTATGATACCTATCTATAAGAAACATCACAAATAAATAAATAGATAAGTAAAAGAATAGTCCTTTGAGGCTAGAGTTTTGAAAAAATTTGAGTATCAAAACAGCACAGTTTTGATGACATTGAATACCTGGCTTCTAGTAATATTGAAGCATATTAGTACTGAATGATATTTTTTGCTATTAGATAAAACTGAAATGAAGTATATATTATAGTGGAAAATGAATGGCTTTTGAAAAAAAAAATGCTTATGTATTTTCAAATAAATTACTTTAAAGAATATCATCAACTATGTGTTTCATTTTCCTGCAGAATAGTAAGGAGGTTTGCATTAATGTACTTGAAATAAAAGAGGAAACATGCAAAAATGTAGAGAGTCCTATCATAGACTACTGAGAAAGATTACCTTTTAACCTTTGTTTAAGATTGCTTCACTCTTAGCTTAGCTCCTTGTTTGTACCTGTATAATGCTGCAAAATGGTTATCTACACAAGTTACAATTTTTAGTGTCTGGTATCTACCTAAGGCTCAAGTTGTGGTGGAAAACTTTCAGACTAGGATAAAAGTTCTTTTAGAAAAAAAGGTATAGGTAACACTAACAATGAGAACATGGTTAGGAGTTTTGTTGGTGGAATACATTCCAGGGGCTTCAGGATTCCTGTCTTGCATCAGGGGCCAGGTAGGTTGTGGAAGGTCCTAGGAAGAGGTCTAATGACTATATTTCAGCATCTCTGTCAAAAAATCTGTAACACTGTAAACAGCAAGGACTTGCAAACTAGGAAACATGAGGTCAAAGGCGCTGTCTGCATTAAATAAAAGCTAGCTGCATCTAAGGGGTCAAAAGTTTGATGTCTAAATCTGATCTATTCACTTTTGGGGGGGGGGTACCAAATGATGTGGGGAGGTAGGAATTTCTAAATTGTGATTCATCTAGTTTGTCTTATGCTGAGCTGACATTCTCCAGATAATATTTCAGATTTTATGTTGTGGGAAATTAATTTCGTCTATGTGCATGTGAACAATTAGGGCAAATATAATGACTGTACTGTAAATTATATATTAACTTACTAATGCTAGCATTCATGATAATTCACATTTTAATATTTTCTGTCTCGTTGTCTTCTTGTTTACTGTTACAATGTTGCAGTTTTATGCTGCTCTTTCATATGGCAGAACTTTAAGCTATGGATCCAACTTTTTCTTAAGATTCAAATTAGATGTTAATTTGGTTATAGTCAAGGTTTAGTAATGTAAACGTATGTCCTCCCTTGTCTGTATATATATACATATTATCCCTTAATAGAAAGTTACATTACTATTGCAAGAAAATTCAATGATTACAAACAACACTCAAAAGTTAGAGAACACTTGAAAATATAACTTGTGAAAAATCAGGATTGACCACTGTCTGGATTTCCCTTGGTATGGGTTTTTTTCCATTTTCCACTTTGAAACTATTAGCATGCTAAAGAATAATTCATCCATTCTTCTGACATTTCATAGGCAACAATGTTACTTAGGTTATTGAACTGACCAAGTTTTCTGATACAGACGGCCAAAGTTCATGTGCAGATTCAGAGTGCTCCTGTAAATACAGTCTTGGTGCCCCATCCCTGAAGGTGTTCAAGACCAGGTTGTATGAGGTCCTGAGCAACCTGACTGAGTGGGTGGCATTCCCATCCATGGCAGGATGGTTGAGTTAGATGATCTTTAAGGTGTCTTCCAACCCAAGCCATTCTGTGATTCTGTCTTTCTGTGACTGAAGTTTCTCTTGCTGATGAGAAAAGAAATGCCACAGCTGTGTCTTGTAGCTCTTGTGGAATGAGAGGGCTCAGGGGCTACCTTTGGTGAGGGGAGCTGGTGCTGGGGATTGAACTGAACACCAGGCTAAGGCTTCCCATGCAGATGCACACAGAATTAGTGCTGGTACCAGAGTGTACATGGAATTGGCTTGTGCCAATCTACTCCTTGTAGATCCACTTACGGTGGTTACAATCTGTCCAACGCATTGTTCATTAAATCTCTATTTAACCACAAATGTATCTTTAATTCACCTCAAGGTGTATGCTAATTCCCCAATGTTATCCAAGTTCTTGGCTGGCTCCTCTTCCATCCTCACACAGAGCACTGCTGTCTCACATAAAGGGTCTCTCATTACCATACTTCCTGTCCTTCTGAAGGAGCACGTATCCTTTCACTAAAGAACAGCAGTCATGTGGGTTATCTCACCATATCATCTTATCTTCCTACACCGAGTCTGTTTTGCCTATCACTGTAACTGTTGAGTGATCTCCCTGCCCTTATCTCAACCCCTGAGCCCTTTGCATCATATTTTCTCCCCCTTTGCCTTTGAGGAGGCGGAGTGAGAGAGCAGTTGTGGTGGAGCTCGGCTGCCCACCTGAGTAAAACCACCACAGTGTTATAGCCAGGGATTTGGCTTTTTAGACAATGGGACTCTTTTTGAGAAACCTGGTCTACTGGGAACTGATGGGGTCCATTTGTCAGAAGAGAGGAAATGCATCCTCCACTACAGGCTTGACAAGCTGGTGAAGACTAAAGTAAAGTTGCCCGTGGATGGCAACTTCAATCTACCCGACTCATATTGGTTTGATGTGATTGCCAACAATAGAAGACCAGAGCCAAGAAAAAGCTCAAAATTTAGCATGAGAACACCTGAAGAGCAGCACAAAGTAATGTCAGTCACTCCAGCCAAGAAAACAGTCTCATCAGGGGTCTGACATACATGCCTCTATGCAAATACATGTAGCATGGGCAATAAACAAGAGGAGTAAGAGATTTGCATATGTCTTCAAGGCTGTTATCTTTTTGGCATCACAGAGACATGGTGGGATGTTTCCCATGCCTGGAGTGTTGGAATCAAATTATACAGGCTCTTCAGAAAGGACAGACAGGGGAGAAAATGAGTGAGTGCCACCTTCTGTGTCAAAGACCATAATTTCATTATTTTCTATTAAATGGTTTGTTTTTTTGCTAAAAGATGATACATTGGGAAGACAGCATTATTGTGGTGACCTGCAATACCAAAAATTCTTTTGTACAACCAGAGTATAGATTTTAGCAAACTCTAGCGATACTACCATTACTACTAACAGTAATAATAATAAAAATAAAATTTAAAATATAGATAAATATATATCTTCTATAGATACAGATATATCTTTTTATTGTTTCTTCTTTTTCCCTCTTTGTAGGGCTACCTGCGCCGTAGATAGAGATTATCTGCCTTTGCAAGTCATACTGGTGTCAATAATAAGTCTGTCTGCATCCTCCAGTAAATTTACTTCAGGGTTACACATGGGCCAGTAAACAAGTAGAATTGAAAAGCAATGTATATGATTGCTGTGGTTTAACCTAGCCGACAGCTAAACACCACACAGCCATTCGCTCACCCTCCCCCCTCCCTCTCTGGGATGGGGGAGAGAAACGGAAAAGCAAAATGAGAGTTGAGATAGAGACAGTTTATTAAGATAATAATAATAATAATAATAGCGTGTATGAAACAAGTGATGCACAATGCAATTGCTCACCACCCGCTGACTGATGCCCAGTCTATCCCGAGCAGCCGGCCCCCCCATCCCGGCTAGCCACCGGGATTGTTTAGCATGACGTCAGATGGTACGGAATAGTCCTTTGGCCAGTTTGGGTCAGCTGTCCTGGGTCTGTCCCCTCCCAGCTCTTGCTGCACCCCCAGCCTGCCCACTGGCAGGACAGAGCGAGGAGCTGAAAAGTCCTTGGCTTGGTACAAGCACTGCTTTGCAACAACCAAAACATCGGCATGTTATCAGCATTCTTCTCATCCTAATCCAAAACACAGCACTCCACCAGCTACTAGGAGGAAAATTAACCTTGTCCTAACTGAAACCAGGACAATGATATTATAAGGGATTACTGTATGTGGGATTTCTTAATTTCAACATGTTATAAAAAGCAATAATCAAATAGAAAAAAATAAAATAGCAGCAAGAAACAATTAAAGATACCAATTTCAAGCATTAGCTTTTACCCCCAAGAGTGTTCAACGAGTGTTCAAGGGAGGGTACCAAAGATGGTCAGATGTTTACAGGACAAGACATATTAGGAGCTGCTGAGATCACTTTGTTCTGCTTAGAGAAAATGAGACTAAAGGATGCCCTCATCACTGTCTATGCCTTCCTCATGAGAGGGAGGTGCTGAACCTCTCTCTCTGGTGAACAGCAATAGGACCCAAGGGAATGGCATGAAGTTACATTAGGGGAAATTCAGATTGGCTATTAGGAAAAGGATTTTAACTGACAGGGTGGTTGGGCACTGGGACAGACTCCCCAGGGATGTGGTCATGGCATCAAGCCTTCTGGAATACAAGAAGCATTTGGACAATACTCAGACATATGATTTGTTTGATTTCAAGTAATCCCATGAGAAGCCAGGAGATAGACATCAGGATTCTCATGAGTACCTCCCAGTTCATGATATTCTGTGATTCTATGACCCCTTCCCCTCAGTATATGATACGCCGATCACAGTATCTTTCACTACTGGCTCTTGATTCACACCTTCATTCTTGCCAAAGTTTTACCCCATCTCACCTCTGAAGTGTATCCTTTGCTGTCTTTCTCTTCAAAATGCTCTCCTAAGTACAGAAATATTTTCTGTAGTGCCAACTGAGAATACTCATACATAAAGAAAGTAACAGGAATTTAGTTATTTTTCAAGTATTTATGCCATATAACTGATAAAATATGTTCTTAGCATGTTAGTTTTGCAAGTAATACTAAGTAATACTAATACTTTTGCAAGTAATTCTGCTGTTCCTTGAAATCTGTATTTTGATTTGCTCAAGAGTTCTTACAGTTTTTCTATCCTGACCTCACTTGTCAAGAGAAGAAGTAACATCCCTCTAGTTTTGGTTATGGTCCTTTTCATTTACTGTCAGATCATTTGGTGACTCTCATTTTGGAACCTGGATACCAAATTGTAGTAGGCTGATATTTTGGCCAATTAATATACAATGGGCATCTGTGTATAAGGAAAAAAAATAATAATTTTTAAATAAGTCTTTGATAGCAGCTAATGAATATAGCTGACCACCTTTAACACCTGAATAAATGCAAGTAGGATGAGAAGAGATTTAAATATGAACCTGAGGGAAGTGAACAAGGATGGCAATAACGTTGTTTCTATTATCATGATGAAAATGCAGTAAATGTAGTGCTGTTAAAAATGAAAGCAAGAACAACTACAGCAAATATTTATCATGAACTATGCAAAGCTGAGAGGTTGATACTGAAGATAAATAAATAAATAAATAAAAACAGATCTATTAGTCTAAAATTCACTAAATCAAAGGAAAATCAAGACATATATTTACATAAGTGATAGGGAGTTTGAATTTAAAGAGGTCTAAAGGTATGTAGATGTTAACATAATCACCAAAGAGAACAACCTCTCACAAATCAGTTCAGGAATTTTTTTTGCTAATGTAGAGTTCTTACAGGTTAAGGTTAAGTTAGTGTGCATTCAACTTTATTTTTAGAAGCTATTGGGAAACTGATCTTTCCCTGATTAGTTTTATATATATAGAAAATACAAAAGAGAGAACCCTAAAAGTAATTTAAATTAATAGAAGGCCTAGTCACAAGAGATCAAATTGAAGTATACAACATGTCTGGCAAACATACTTTTTTTCATAATATTTGCATTACAGATAATAAATCATTTGTATTTGATGTCTATTGTTTAATTATGTTGATGCAAGTTCACATTTTCTTGCCATATTTTTCTCAACAATACTGATAAATTTAGCATTAGTTCATTTACAACAATAACCCAAGTTAATTTCCTCAGTCAATTACTCAATTAGAATCTTCATTTAATTCATTAGTTTATGTCACTTCATTAAAAGGAAAGCTACAGCTTATTTCAATGTTATGCAAAACTCAGTATGCTGAGTACCTACATTGTAGAAGAGTTAAGTAACTTAAACTAATAGCAAATTTCAGCTGTGCTGCTGTTACCAAAATTAATTGCAATTCCTAATTGCTAATCTGTACTGTGTGTGATTTGCAATTATATTTACTAAATATGAGAGGATTTCAAATAATCGCCATAAGACTATTTTCTTAAAACTGCCATTTCTACTCCCATCATCTTCCTTTTTTATAAGATCATAGAATCCTAGAATCATTAAGGTTAGAAAAGACCTTCCAGTTCATCTGGTCCAACCATCACCCTACTACCAATGTCACCCAGTAAACCATGTCCCTGTGCACCAGGTCCAACCTTTCCTTGAACACCCCCAGGGATGGTGACTCGACCACTTCCCTGGGCAACCCATTTCAATGCCTGACCATTCCTGCTGAGAAGAAATGTCTCCTAATTGTTTTAATTGTTGAAGAGTATCACACAATATCACAGAATCATCTAAGTTGGAAGAGACCTCCAAGATCACCCAGTCCAACCTCTGACCTAACACTAACAAGTCCTCCACTAAACCATATCACTAAGCTCTACTTCTAAACATCTTCTAAAGACCTCCAGGGATGGTGACTCAACCACTTCCCTGGGCAGCCTAGTCCAATGCCTAACAACCCGTTCAGTAAGGAAGTTCCTCCTAATATCCAACCTAAACCTCCCATGGCGCAACTTAAGCCCATTCCCCCTTGTCCTCTCACCAGGCACGTGGGAGAATAGACCAACCCCAACCTCGCTACAGCCTCCTTTCAGGTACCTGTAGAGTGCAATAAGGTCGCCCCTGAGCATGCTCTTCTCCAGGCTGAACAATCCCAGCTCCCTAAGCCGCTCCTCATAAGACTTGTTCTCCAGACCCCTCGTCAGCTTTGTTGCCCTTCTCTGTACTCACTCGAGCACCTTGATGTCCTTCTTGTAGCGAGATGACCAAAACTGAACACAGTACTCGAGTAGCGATACTTTATGTCTTATAAAAAGATACCTTTTTATATAAAAAGGTAAAAAAAAACTTTTTATAAGGTGCAAAGTAGCACCCTAAAATGCTAACTAATCATTTGATATGTCTTTTCAAAAATAAAAACTTTAGAATAGTCTAGAGTATATCTAATTTGACACCAATGAACCATGTTGTAATTATCCTGATATCTCTTTTCCTAAACAGAAATGTTATACATGGAGTTAGCAGTTGCCCAGATATTGAAGATATGCTAGGTCAAGATGGTCTGTAAAAGTCAACTGTCTGCTGCTACTAGAAGAAAATATTCCCTTGCAGGATCAACCATGATGCCTACAGAATGGCAATAGCACAACAGCATCCTTGACACTATACAGAGTCTCTGTGTCTATTTTTATATGATTAAATTGAAATGCTAAGACTTAAACATAATTGAAATTCAGAAAAAAAATATATATATATATATATATATATATAGTCACTTAGATAATTGATTTCATTGACATCAGTGATGTGTATCTTAGAAGCCAAATATATGAATCTCCTTGCCCTGGTTGTCCTTCTGGGACTGTTAAGGTAAAATTTCTACCAATCTCTATAAAATCATAGAATCATAGACTGGTTTAGGTTGGAAGGGACCTTAACGTGCATCCAATTTCAATACCCCTGCCATGGGTAGCAACACTTGCCACTAAATCAGGTTGCTCAAAGCACCATCCAACCTGGCCTTGAACACTTCCAGGAACAGGGCATCCACAACTTCATCCACAACCCATTCCAGTAATTCAACATCATCATAGTAAAGAATCTCCTCCTTATATTTAATCTGAACCTACCAGCCCGTAGTTTAAAGCTACTACCCCTCTATCGCTACACTATTTCTACCCCTTGTCCTGTCACTACACTCCCTGGCAAAGAATCCCTCACTAGCTTTTCTGTAGGCCCCCTTAAGGCATTGGAAAGACACTATAAGGATAATTATTAAAATATAAAATTTATAAATAAATGTAAATTATATTAAAATATAAATTATACATTATAAATATAAGTATGTTATTTTTAATTTCATATTATAAACATTATTTGATTTTGAAACATACATAATAAAAATGAAAAAACAAACAAACAAAAAAGTACATTGGTTTCAAAGCACCAAGAATGAATAGACTATACAAAATAAATTTATGGTCTTATGCTTCAGGCATGTAATCTGGGACTTGCAAAGCTATATGTAGATGTCTAGTCTGGTCAGATTTTCCAAACTAAATTGTCTATGAGTATAATCAATGGAAATCAATGGTTTGAGTATAATAAATATAAAAAGATAAATGCCTCCATATACACTCCCAGAAAGACTATACAATGAATGGAGATCTTCAAATTAATCTGTTACTACCTGAATTAAATGACAATCCAGACAGAGAGTTAAGCTATTTTTTTTTTTTATTTTGTTCTTGCTACGTAATTGCAATGTTGTGGAAATATCTTGCTCTATCCTTGACTTCAACAGGAAGAAGGGGGGGTGGCTCATTTCCTGTTCAAGTCTTGCAGACCATAGTACGGTATAAAAAAGCTCAGACATAACCTTAATCATTTTGTACCTATATTAGTAAAGTCAGATTTGCATTACCTCTGTTTTAAGCACAATTACAGGCTTGAATCTTCCTGGGGCAGGAAGGAAAAGCTTGTGTGATTTTTGTTCCCTGAGCAGCAACGGCACTCCTGAGATGGTAGGTACCCACCTTCCCAGGGTGTAGGGTGCCAGAGCTGTTCATCAGTCAGGTCAATGGTTCATTTAGCCTATTGTTCTCTCTCCAGCAATGGCAACAGGAGTTCATTCCCATCACAGACCCTCACAGTCAAGGTCATTAGACTAAGGTTGCTGAGACCATGTCCTGTTTACTCTGCTTGGTTTTGGAAAATCATGTTGTCCATTTTTGTGTGTGCGATTTCTTTTTTGAATCTAATCATTATATCTGCCTCAAAACAGTTTGTGGCAATTAAGAGAGGAAGTCCACTACTTTATTCTATTTGCTTGAAACCTATTATTTCAGACTAGTTTCTATTAGAGCCCTTTGTTCCAGCTCTGTGAGATTTGGTGAATAGGAGTTTTATATTAGCTGTATTCACTTCTTTAATTATTTTGTGAATCTTGTCTGTTTCTCTTACAATATCCTCTCCAGATTGACCAGTTTCATCTATCAAAGTCTGCTGATAAGAACTCATGTCTGTGAGCAAAGCTGGGATCAACTGATAGTCTACCTTTCAGTTATAGAAATACTACCAAATTCTGATGTCTAAAACAATAATAATGTGAGCAGTAATATAATTGGAAAGCACAAACACCTAACTTCCCGAGAACAAGACATCTTCATCTTTCTTATTCTAAAAAGAGAAACATATCTTTGATTCTTTGACAGGAGAAATATTTTAACATCCTGATATATTCTTACTCTGATTGTTTATTCAGAAACAGAGAGATGAAAGAAAGGAAGGAAGGAAGGAAGGAAGGA
>CM021765.1:156090114-156111567 GCA_011076525.1 Nettapus auritus
GGAAGGAAGGAAGGAAGGAAGGAAGGAAGGAAGGCCTGCAATTCATTCACTTGTCAACTGCTTACTCGTACTTTTAGCAGCATGATCTTGCTGCTTTTATCTAAAAAATCCTCAATGTTCCTCTTGTATAACAGGAAGCAAAGCCCTTCATCTACAAGTGTTTGAGAGCTAAATTCCCATGCTGTGATTATTTTTGCTAGTTCTAGAATATCTAGAGCTTAGGGTCAAGTACAACATTGAGATTTTGACAATCTATCTCTTCATATTTGTGTGAGTGAAAATGTTAACCTGAATAATTCTGCATCACTGCTATCAATTATTAAACTAAAGAAGGAAATAAAGTGATATAATCCTTTTCTAGAGAAACATATCTTCCCCAAAAAAACAAACTGTGTAAATTTTGATATTTTTACAAATATGTAATACTTTACCCCCACCCCCCCACAAAAAAAAAAAACAATAATAATAAAATAAATAGACATTTCACTAATAATGTAGTATGCTTTGTGGTCATGAGAGCTTCCTGATTAAAACAAGTATTTTAGCACAGTAGTTCTGAATGCACATTGAAAGTTAATAAAATGAGAAGTGAGGTGTTAAAATAGTTTGAAATATTTCATAATGCATTACTTTGTTTTGATCCTGTATATATTAAATATGCAGTGAATCTGTCTTTCCTGAAACTAGACCAGTAGCTTAATAAGGATAAGGCTCTGAAATATAGCAATTAATGAAATACAAAACTTCAAGAAAAGAAAGATTAATTTAAGGGTTTTGCAGTCCGACAGCAGTCCACCCACCCACCCACACTAATGTAGTATAAGGGAAGGCAAATAAAAGAGAAGGAGTCACAAGCCTGTCATTCATTTCTAACAGCCTTACTGGGTGGAAAATACGGGACATTTTTACTGACTGCTTTATGTGACTAGAATTGAAAGCTTCACAAGAAAATAATATGTTCTTTTACCTAAGTTTGTGGAACACCTAAATATTCTGTCTATGCAACACCAAATTTTGTCACCAAAAACAGTGATACACTCCAATCTCCTTGTCTACGATAAAAAATACTAATGTCATCACATATGCAAAAAATCATTTTCAGAAGAACTACTTACATTGCCATTACCTCTTCATTGTCTTCAAGCATGTGAGATTGCTTAGATCAAAAGATCCATTTAAAAAGGTGAAGACGGTTTTACCCTGCTGGGCAGCTGAACCCCACCACAACTCTCTCACTTTCCCTCACAAAAAGAAAGAAGGGAGAAATATAATGGAAAGGGCTCAAGGGTTAAGGTAAGGACCGGGAGATCACTCAACAAGTATCGTCATGGGCAAAACAGACTCAGCATAGGGAGATTAATATAATTAATTTCCTATCACTAGTGGATTAGAACAGTGAGAAAATAAAGAAAACTAAAAAACACCTGCAAACACTTTCTCCCCATCCACCCTCTTCCACCTCCTCCCGAGTGACTCAGGGGATGGGAGTTGTGGTCAGTCCCTAACACCACTGCTTCACTGTTACTCTTACCGCCCTTGCTCCAACATAGGGTCCCTCCCACAGGATGCCATCCTTCCTGAACTCATCCTATGTGGGCTTTCCACAGGCAGCAGCTCTTCAAGAGCTGCTCCAACATGGGTATGTACCACAGGGTCTATCTGTCAGGAGTGAACTGCTTCAGCATAGGTCCCCCACAGACGGCAGCTCCCTCCAGGCCCCCTGCTGCTGCGTGGGCTCCTCTCCACGGCCTGCAGCTCCAGCCCAGGGCCTGCTCCTGCGGGGGCTCTCTGTGGGCCACAGCCTCCTCCAGGCCACATCCACTGTGGGCTTCTCCATGGGCTGCAGCGTGGAGATCTGCTCCACTGTGGGACCCATGGACTTTAGGGGGACAGCCTGCTCCACCATGGTCAGGCAAACTTCTGCTCTGGTGCCTGTAGCACTTCCTCCCTTCTCAGTTCACTGACCTTGGTGTATGCAGGGCTGTTTCTCACTCCTCTCTCCCAGCTGCAGTTACACAGCAGGTTTTTTCCCATTCGTAAATATGTTCTAAAAGAGGCAAAACCAATATATATTGCTCATCAGTCTTGGCCATTAGTGGGTCCCTTTTGGAACCAGCTGAAACTGGTTTTTATCTAATATGTGGAAGTTTCAGGACCGTTCTAACAGAGGCCACCCCTGCAGCTCCCCCACTACAAAATCCTTGCCATGTTAACATTACATAAAATCTATACTATTCAGAAGTAAAAGAAAACACTCCTTACCTTCTATTTTCCAACACAAATGTACCGGCTGCCATACGGTCTGGACTAATATATATATATGTGTGTGTGTGTGTGTAGTGGTTTTACCGTGCTGGGCAGCTGAAAACCACAACCGCTCTCTCACTCCCCCTCCTCAGATGAGGAGGGGAAGAAGTAAAGGAAAAAACAACTGTCCAGTTTTCAGTTAGGACAGGGTTAATTTTCCTCCTAGTAGCTGGTAGAGTGCTGTGTTTTGGATTAGGGTGAGAAGAATGCTGATAACATGCCGATGTTTTGGTTGTTGCAAAGCAGTGCTTGTACCAAGCCAAGGACTTTTCAGCTCCTCGCTCCTGCTCTGTCCTGCCAGTGGGCAGGCTGGGGGTGCAGCAAGAGCTGGGAGGGGACAGACCCAGGACAGCTGACCCAAACTAGCCAAAGGAGTATTCCATACCATCTGACGTCATGCTAAACAATATATAGGGGTGGCTAGCCGGGATGGGGGAGCCAGCTGCTCTGGATAGACTGGGCATCGGTCAGCGGGTGGTGAGCAATTGCATTGTGCATCACTTGTTTCATACACACTATTATTATTATTATTACTGTTGTTGTTGTTTTCTATCTTAATAAACTGTCTCTATCTCAACACTTGTTTCACTTTTCCATTTCTCTCCCCCATCCCAGAGAGGGAGGGGGGAGGGTGAGCGAATGGCTGTGTGGTGTTTAGCTGCCAGCCAGGTTAAACCACAACAACTCATGGGTTGAGATAATGATAATTTAATTAAAGGGAAAAATATACATATATTAAGGAAATATATTAATTAACAATTCAACTAAAGGGAAAAAAGGGAAAGGGGAAAGGGAGGGGGAAAGGGAACAGCAAAACAAAACAAGTAAAGGCTATGTGGAAATGCAGAGGAAATAAATTATTCTCCTTTTCCCACAAATGAGCGATGCCTGACCACGTCCTTGAAGCAGGGCCTCTACACACGTAGCCGGTGTTCACGAGGAGGACAGACGTTTTCACAACGAAAGCCCACCCCTCCCTTCTTCCTCCTTTTTCCACCTTTTATTTCTGAGTGTGACATCGTATTTGGAATATTTCCAAATGGAATGGAATATTTCTTTGGTTGGCTTATGTCAGCTGCCCTGGTGATGTTTCTTTCTCACTTTTTGCCCACCCCCCAGGAGGGTTAGAGAAAATCCCGATACTGTGCCAGCACTTCTCAGCAGCAGACACAACACTAGTGTGATAACACTGCTGTTCTAGCTACAAGTGCAGAGCGTGGCACTGTATGGGCTGCTGCAGGGAAAGTTAACATCCCAGCCAGACTCAGTACAATACATTTCTTTTTGTTGTTGTTGTTCTTTTTGTTCTTTTTGTTGTTATATTGTTTGTACTGTAGTAAAGCCTAAAGGCAGTTGTTCCTGCTGAGAGAAATATTCTGCAAGTAGAAAGTTTGCTGCAGGTGTTTTAAATAAGAAACACCTGGACAGATAAAACAATTGGAACAATGGGAACAGTATTAAATATAAGATTATTGTAGATATCGCCACAAATTCATATGTGTATAACTGTGCAGTAACCTGGCCCATCCTGTAGGCGTCTAGCCAGGGAGTGATTGTGACATCATAGAACCATAGAATGGTGCGAGTTGGATGAGACCTTAAAGATCATCTAGTTCCACCCCCTCCCCGCCTCCCTCCCTCCCCCTAGCCACAAGCAGAGATACCTTCCTCCAGATCATATTGCTGTTTGGTGGATAAGCACCATCCAACCTGGATTTAAACACTTCTTGGGAGAGGGCATCCAGAACTTCTCAAGGCAACCAATTCCAGTGCCTCACCATTCTCATAGTAAATAATTTATTCCCAGTATCTAATCTAAACATACCATCTTTCAGTTTAAAACCATGACCCCTAAAAGCTTAGCTCAGAAATAGCCCTAAGGTGGGTATAGTGAACGCATGGTTACAAAGGTAAAGTTTGCACATGATTGCAAAGGCATGAACTGACATGGATTGACTACCTAGAAACATCTACTAATTAACTACAAATGTCTAGCACCACATTAAGTGAATTTTAAAATATATAAATGCTGTTGACAGTTTATTTTCAAACATTCGAAATACAATACATGTGCAAAGAAGCACAAAGCACAGTAATCTGAGCTCTGTATTATATTGTTCGAAAATATGGAAAAGAATATGACCCAAATTAAAAGACTAATACAGATGAAAACTGAGAAATGTCAAGGAGATACTTCAAATCCTTAATACCCAGATTTTTTTCATATGGTTCAGCTCCTGCTCTATATTGCATAACTAGATAATATATCTTCTCAAATTTTGATTCCTTGCTACATGGTTCACATGCATTCTATTTTACATAGCTCCATTGTTCCTTTTTCTACAGAGCTCTGCTTAATCTGCTTCATCAGAAACATTTCAGCATAGGTCCAATGGTGGGGGAAATGTGTATTAACAATTCACGTTCTCCAATTCTTTCTTTTGAATAAAAGCCTAAGAATTTTTCATGGTTATATATATATAAGGCATATATATTTAAATGAAGAGAAAAAGTGAATACATAATAACATATTAATATTCAACACTTTTAGAAAAAATGTTGGATGAATTCAATTGTTAGAAGACTGCAGTGTTTATAAATATGTTTGCCAATACCCATATACATCATGCACTCCTAAGGGTGGAATAAGTACATGAGAAAGCACTGTCTGAAAACACTTTGTGAGAAATTGGGCAGACCAGACACTTCTTCTCCAGCATATCTGTCTACATAAAATGATGAGAAACATAGTTAAACCCTGCATAATACATAAAGTGTCACTCAGGTCTCTCTCTGATTTTTAGTGCTGGTTCAGCATATCCTAAGTTTACAAGACTTGTCTTATATATTGAATTTCACATACGCAAGACAGTTCTGAAAGAAGCTAAGGAGTTGCATGCACATTGCATGTAGAACTGATCATATGAAACCTTTTCCTTCCTTGCTTATTTTAAAGAGATATGAAATACTTGACAGTGCTTAGACTTAAAGAATTGTTATCTTCTGAGATGATACAATGTCTTTGAAGAAAGCTCAGCAAAATCCATCTGTTGCACTGCACTGAATTTTCCAGATTACTTTTGCATTCTTGAGAGCTACAGAATAAAGTCTTTAAAAAAAAATAGTTTTTGGAATGTGAAATACATTATAAGTATGCCATCCACAAAACACAGCACAATGAAACTGTCCAGCCTAGCCCATTCAAATGATTACAGAAAGAAGTCATAGTTACATAGATATGTTTAATATTTTTTTGTTGTTGTTTGTTTTGTTTTGTTTCATTTTTTGTTGTTGTTGTTGTTGTTGTTTTTCTGATTGTCATGCTTGAATTTCATTTAAACATATGGTATATGCTTGCAGCAGGATAATTGCCATTGTATATAAATTATTCACCTTACTGATTCTTACTTAAATAGCTGTTACTGTAATCTGTGACACATCTACACATCTTTTTTTTTTTTTTTTTTCCTGAATGTCAGTAGTAAATTTAATCTTCACCATCCTCCTAATGAATGAGTCTATAAAAGAGTATATTTCAAAAAGTGTGGTCAATCCCTGGTAGTAGTAATATAATATATATATATATTAATTAGATTGAGCAACAAACAATTATAACTGTAAGGGTCCAGAAATTCAACATGCACCTATGATCTATCTGTACTATATTTGTTCTGAAGTCAGCATTAGAAAATGTGATTGATCTTAGGATGAGATCAATTCACCAGCTGAGGTGCCTGTGTCTTCTCACATTTTCAGTGTCTACAGCAGAGGCTGGTGTGATTAGCTCAGAGACAGAAATCACATTTTCTGATGTTTAGATTAAAGAAAACAAATTACCTAACTACCTTGCCTTTTGAAATATTTTCACTTTTCATCTTATTTTTTTTTTATTTCCTTTCTTTTTTAAATTTTTTTTTTTTTTATTTTTTTTTTTTTTTTTTTTTTGTATCTATTTATTTATTTTTTTTCATTTTGTTGGTAAACTATATCAAGGAGATACAGAGGTTTGGTTTGGGCATATTGTTATGGCACCTATCTAACACAGATTTATAGATGATGAGTCTGCCTAGTGTTTCACATTACTTGAGTTTTAGTAACAGTCTAATTTGAGTTTCACTGCACATCTCTGACAGAAGAATTATTTTCAGACCTACTTTGTTATATAAATCAGATGTGAGAGACATAAAAATAAGGTAATAGTTAAAAAAAAAAAAAAAAAAAAAAAAAAAGTATTAAATTATGTAATAACCTGAATATGTGTTTTGATAAACAAATGTCAACCTCAAATCATTGTCAGTTATCTTACAGATGTATTGGTACAAATTAAGAAATTCAAACTCATTACTACAGTTATAACAATTATGTATCAGCTTTTTGTATATATTTTTTGGATAAAATATATATATAGCAGTTCAGTTTAAAACAGCATAATAATCACTACTACACTTTTGAATAGGCAAAGTCTCTATAAATTTAACGTTCAAATATAACTTTAAACCTACTCAGAACAGTAAGAAACATGCTCCTGCTCTAGTAGTTTTCTGACTACTTTGTCAGTATAAATTGAAGAAAACCAGTTTCAGAACTTAGGACAACAGCTCAGATTTCTATTAAGAGTGTGAAATGTGTTAATCTGATTCGTGTCAATATGGAGCAATCCTAGGGCCACATGATAAAATGTGACCTTCAGTTTTACACAGAGAGACTAAGATGGTTAATGTATGTATATAGTTTTTGTGTTTGTTGGTTAATGTATTGTGTTCTGCAGTGGATATCTGACAGGACCGGCCTCTTCCAGTTTTGTTGCTGGACCATTGGCACTTTTAAACATTCTGGGGGGGGGAGCCTGTGTGGGGGCTAGGATCGAGAAGACTCAAGAAGATTCCAGAAGATGGAGGGGACCTGCTCGGAGGAGGACATGCCCACTATGAATATGCATTAGTAGAAGAGATATAAACCAGGAATGGGAACTGTAAGGTGTGCATCTTAGTGGAGCAGAGACTCCCGGTGCACCCAGCACTCTTTGCTTGCCTCTATTCAAATAAATTATCTTCATTTGGAATCCTATTTGGAACTCAATCTTTATTTATCACAAGAGCAAGAGAAAAATAAGGCTAGATAAATAATCTGGCAGAGAAGACCCAGAATGTTAAAGAGCTAGAAAATACTCAAGGATGACATATTTTTTCAATTCAACCAACATGTATATATTCATATGCTTTGTAAAATGCTTCCACGCAGTCTTTCAGTTCTTTTTCCTTAAGGTGGGAGTGATCATATTTCTTCATCAGACTATGGGACAGGCAAATTTACTAAAGTCTATAAGACACTGATGATATATATACTGACATCTTCTGTTAAAGTGTTTATAAAAAAATAAAAGCTCTGACCTGCAGGGTTCCAAAAAACATTGAACTGAGTTGTATCCCTTCTACTGGCTTTAGCAAGCAATAAGGAGGATCTTAAAATAGGCATGAAAACAAGTTTCAAAATGCAAGAACAGTAAACAAATATGCAAAATTGCCTTTGCAGAGATGAAGGAACCAGATGTTTTTTGAAAGAGAAACCCTATACTATAATAAGTTTTGAGAGAGAGATGAATTATCACAGTGCATGTTCATGAAAAGGCACATTCATGCTTAATTTGTATTTCTTTTCAGGTCTCATAGTATTGTGATATTATGGGAATTTTTCATTTACAAAAATATAATATTTGGTTGTGGCCCAAGCACACCACACCTGAGTTACACTCAGGCTCTTGAGATAATATCTAGGTGAACAGTACCAGAATTCAAGATTCCACAGCTGTATTGAAGGTTTGGTATGTGAGAGGACATAGGTTTATTTTTTTATCCCTGAATCTGTTCTATAGAAAAAAACTGTCATTTTGTAACAGATGCTCTGGAAAACTGAAATACAATCATTTTTGCAGTAAAAGCTTTCACATACACTGCAGCCACGTACATTATTCTTTAGTTAGTTTACTTATTTTTTAGATTTATTTTTCATTGGTTTACAACGAGAGAATGGTGAAGCAAAATTCATAAGCATTAGCATCATATAATCTTTGCAATTAAGATACATATTTGGAAGGATTAGATCCATTCTGTTAATCCAAGTCAACTGGAAATCATATAGCTTTATTCAAAAGGTAATTAACCAAAGTACAAAGTGACTAAGCATAAAAAAGCCACTTGCCGAGGCGATCGGCTCCAGGGCAGACGTGTTCTGCAGCAGAGCGGGGGATTGGGACAGGCAGGGCTATTTTCCCGGCATCGAGGCCATTCGAGGCATCCAAGGGAGCCGCCACGACCCGGCAGCCCTTGAGAGGGACGCTGACGAGGCGTAGGCGGAGCCAGCAGCGCCCCCTCCCCGGCCGCTCAAAAGCAGCCCCTAGGGGGCGCGAGTGACCAGGCGGGCAAACAGGGCGGGGTGTGTCAGAAGGGCGGGGCGCAGCAGTTGGCACAGGCAGGGTGAGCAGGGAGGGCAGAGCGATCCCCCCCCACCCAGAAGAACAACCCACCTAACGGCTGTCCACCACTAGCTAGGCCACTATGGTCCTCGCTAGGCAGAGAGCTGGCGCTAGAAAGTCTGTAGGCACCCAGACAGACTGCTCCAAAATGCGGCGGTTCAGGTCTCTGGGTGCAGGGAGTGCCAGAGCCTGCTGCTGCCACCATCTGAGGGAGGCAGAGACGCTGTGTGCATGAGGTGCGAGCAGGTGGATGACCTGGTCCGCCTGGTTGCAGAACTCAAAGAGGAGGTGGAGAACCTGAGGGCGAGCCATCAGGGAGTGTGAGAGGGAGATAGACTCGTGGAGCAACTCCCTGCAAGGCCTGAAGGAGAGGCATCAGGATGAGACTCCCCACATGGGGGTGGACCCCCTGCCCGGTCGCTGTCAGGCAGAGGAAAGGGACCTAGGAGTTGAGGAGGAATGGAGACAGGTCCCTGCTCGATGATGCAGGAAACGCCCCCCCCTCCACCTGCCCCACTTTCCCAGGTGCCCTTATGCAACAGGTTTGAGGCCCTGGAGCTCTGGAGGGCGGTGGATGCGGATGTGGAAGGAAGTTTACCCAGGAAGGCTAGGGTGAGGAAGTCTGCTCCACGCCTCAAGACTGCTTCCACCAAAAAGGAAAGAAGGGTGATCGTTGTGGGCGACTCCCTTCTCAGGGGAACGGAGGGCCCTATCTGTCGGCCTGACCCTACCCATAGGGAGGTCTGCTGCCTCCCTGGGGCCAGGGTCAGGGATGTTGCCAGAAAGCTTCCCAGCCTGGTTCGCCCCTCCGATTACTACCCACTACTGATAGTCCAGGCTGGCAGTGATAACATTGACGAGAGAAGCCTGAAGGCTATCAAATGGGACTTCAGGGGGCTGGGACGGTTAGAGGACGGAGCAGGAGTACAGGTGGTGTTTTCGTCCATTCCTACAGTGGCAGGGAGGGGTTCAGAGAGGACACGCAAAGCCCACCTGATAAACACATGGCTTAGAGGCTGGTGCCAACACAGAACTTTTGGGTTCTTCGACCACGGGGCGCTTTACTCGGCACCCGGCCTGATGGCTGCAGACAGGTACCAACTGTCCTCTAGGGGAAAACGGATCCTGGCCCAGGAGCTGGCAGGGCTCATTGAGAGGTCTTTAAACTAGATAAGAAGGGGGACAGGGAAGAAATAAAGCTTGTTGGAGGTGTGCCAGGGGGAACAGTGGCTAGGCTGGCAGAGAAGGCAAAAGCTCAGCTGAAGTGCATCTACACTAATGCACGCAGCATGGGCAACAAGCAGGAGGAGCTGGAAGCCATTGTGCAGCACGCAGGCTATGACTTGGTTGCCATCACGGAAACATGGTGGGACCACTCTCATGACTGGAGTGCTGCAATGTCTGGCTATAGGCTCTTCAGAAGGGACAGGCAGCATGGAAGGGGTAGTGGAGTGTCTCTCTATATTAGAGAGTGTTTTGATGTCATTGAACTTGAGGCTGGCAATGAGAAGGTGGAGTCGCTATGGGTTAGGATCAGCGGAAAGACCAACAAGGCAAGCATCCTGATGAGGGTCTGTTATAGACCGCTAAACCAGGATGAGGGGACGGATGAGGAGTTCTACAGACAGCTGGCAGAAGTTGCAAAATCCTCAGCGCTTGTTCTTGTGGGGACTTTAACTTCCCAGACATATCCTGGAAACACAACACAGCCCAGAGAAAGCAGTCCAGGAGGCTTCTGGAGAGCGTGGAAGATAACTTCCTGATGCAGCTGGTTGGCGAGCCTACTAGGGGAGGTGCCCTGCTAGACCTTCTGTTCACTAACAGAGAAGGACTGGTGGGAGATGTGGTGGTCGGGGGCTGTCTTGGGCAGCGTGACCACAAAATGGTAGAGTCCTCGATACTGGGCGAAGTCAGGAAGGGGACCAGTAAAACCTCTGTCTTGGAGTTCCGGAGGGCTGACTTTGAGCTGTTCAGGGACGCTGGTTGGCAGAGTCCCTTGGGAGGTGGTTCTGAAGGACAGAGGAGCCCAGGAAGGCTGGGCGCTCTTCAAGAAAGAAATCTTAATGGCTCAGGAGTGGTCTGTCCCCATGTGCCCAAAGACGAGCCAGCGTGGAAGAAGACCGGCCTGGCTGAACAGAGAGTTGTGGCTCGAGTTTAGGAGAAAAAAGAGGGTTTATAATCTTTGGAAAAGAGGGCGGGCCAATCAAGGGGACTACAAGGATGTTGTGAGGCGGTGCAGGGACAAAATTAGAAAGGCCAAAGCTCATCTGGAGCTCAATCTGTCTACAGCTGTTAAAGACAACAAAGAAATGTTTTTATAAATACATCAGTACCAAAAGGAGGACTAAGAAGAATCTCCACCCTTTACTGGATGCGGGGGGAAACTTAGTTACCAGAGCTGAGGAAAAAGCTGAGGTGCTTAACACCTTCTTTGCCTCAGTCTTTAGTAGCAAAACCAGTTGTTCTCTGGACGCCCAGTACCCTGAGTTGGTGGAAGGGGATGGGGAGCAGAATGTGGCCTCCACAATCCACGAGGAAATGGTTGGCGACCTGCTACAGCATTTGGATGTACGCAAGTCAATGGGGCTGGATGGGATCCACCCGAGGGTGCTGAGAGAACTGGCAGAAGAGCTGGTCAAGCTGCTTTCCATAATTTATCGGCAGTCCTGGCTATCAGGGGAGGTCCCACTTGACTGGCGGATAGCAAACGTGACACCCATCTACAAGAAGGGCCGGAGGACTAACCCGGGAAACTACAGGCGTGTTAGTTTAACATCAGTGCCAGGGAAGCTCATGGAGCAGATTTTCTTGGGCATCATCATGCGGCACTTGCAGGGCAAGCAGGCGATAAGGCCTAGTCAGCATGGGTTTATGAAGGGCAGGTCCTGCTTGACGAACCTGATCTCCTTCTATGACAAGGTGACACGCTTAGTGGATGAGGGAAAGGCTCTGGATGTGGTCTACCTTGACTTCAGTAAGGCATTTGACACCGTTTCCCACAGCATTCTCCTCAGGAAACTGGCTGCTCATGGCTTGGATTGGTGTACACTTCGTTGGTTAAGAGCTGGCAGGATGGCTGGGCCCAGAGAGTTGTGGAGAATGGAGTCAAATCCAGTTGGAGGCTGGTCACTAGTGGAGTCTCCCAGTGCTCAGTACTGGGGCCAGTCCTCTTTAACATCTTCATTGATGATCTGGATGAGGGGATGAAGTGCACCCTCAGTAAGTTTGCAGATGACACCAAGTTAGGTGCATGTGTCGATCTGCTCGAGGGTAGGAAGGCTCTGCAAGATTATCTGGATAGGCTGGATCGATGGGCCGAGGCCAACGGTATGAAGTTCAACAAGGCCAAGTGCCGGGTCTTGCACCTGGGGCACAACAACCCCAAGCAGTTCTAAAGGCTGGGAGATGTGTGGTTAGAAAGCTGCCTGGCAGAGAAGGACCTGGGAGTTTTGGTTGACAGTCAGCTGACTATGAGCCAGCAGTGTGCTCAGGCAGCCAAGAAGGCCAACAGCATCCTGGCTTGCATAAGAAACAGCATGGCCAGCAGGTCCAGGGATGTGATTGTCTCCCTGTACTCAGCTCTGGTGAGGCCGCACCTCAAGTACTGTGTTCAGTTTTGGGCCCCTCACTGCAAGAAGGACATCGAGGTGCTTGAGCGAGTCCAGAGAAGGGCTATGAAGCTGGTGAAGGGTCTGGAGAACAAGTCTTACGAGGAGTGGCTGACGGAACTGCGACTATTTAGCCTGGAGAAGAGGAGGCTCAGGGGTGACCTTATTACACTCTACAGGTACCTGAAAGGAGGCTGTAGCGAGGTGGCAGTTGGTCTTTTCTCCCACGTGCCTGGTGACAGGATGAGGGGGAATGGGCTAAAGTTGCGAAGGGAGGTTTAGGTTGGATATTAGGAAGAACTTCTTTACAGAAAGGGTTGTTAGTCACTGGAATAGGCTGCCCAGGGAAGTGGTTGAGTCACCATCCTTGGAGGTCTTTAAAAGACGTTTAGATGTAGAGCTTAGGGATATGGTTTAGTGGAAGATTTGTTAGTGTTAGGTCAGAGGTTGGACTTGGTGATCTTGTAGGTCTCTTCCAACCTAGACTATTCTGTGATTCTGTGAAAAAAAATCCAAACTTCAAATGTTGAACAAGGTGTAATTGGCAAAATAATAAAAACTAAATTCTAAGGGAATCATTCAGTTTATGTTGTAGACAAAATAAATTGAAGATATAGCTTTACTTTTCACTGTACCACTACTAGATAAATGTGTAAATTTGTTCAAGCAAAATAGCATCTGAGCAATTGGTTATAGGCAGTTGATTTTACAGTGCAGTGCAAAACTCTTGAAAATTCTACAGAAATTCCACTGAATCACCAAGGTGTGACAACCTTCTAACATAACCACACCATTTAAGACATTTAATATTTATAAGGCAATACACAGAATATCCTGAGCTGTAAGCTGATAAAACAGAAGGAAGGGAGGCTATCCAAAGAGACCAGAACATGTTTGAGACGTGGGCCCCTGTTAATCTAATGAGGTTCAACAAGGCCAAGTGCAAAGTGCTGCACCTGAGCCAGGGCAATCCCAGACATGAGTACAGACAGGGTGAAGAACATATTGAGAGCAGCCTTGCAGAGAAGGATTTGGGGTTTCTGGTAGATGAAAAGCTTGACATGAGCCAACCCTGTGTGTTCGCAGCCCAGAAGGCCAACTGCATCCTGGGCTGCATCAACAGAATAGTGGCCATCAGGTTGAGGGAGGTGATTGTGCACCTCTACTCTGCCCTCATAAGACCCCACTTGGAGTATTACATACAGGTCTGGCACCCTCAGCACAAGATGGATGTGGACCTGTTAGAATGGGTTCAGAAGAGTGCCACAAGTTGAACTGGTGGCTGGAGCACCTCCCTTCTGCAGAAAGGCTGAGAGAGCTGGGGCTGTTCAGCCTGGAGAAGAGAAGGCTCCAGAGAGACCTCATAACAGGTTTTCATTACTTAAAGGGGGCTTATAAAAAAGATGGAGAGCATTTGCTCAGGCAGATAATGATAGGACAAAGGGAAATGGCTTTAAACTAAAAAAAAGGATGCATTTAGCTTAGATGTCAGAGGAAAGTCTGAAATTCTTTCACTCAGATAAAGTTGTTCAAGACCAGGTTGCACGAGACCCTGGTCAACCTGATCTAGTGGGTTGTATCCCTGCCATGTCAGGGAACTTGGTACTGGATGATCTTTAAGGTCCCTTCCAACCCAAGCCATTCTGTGATTCTAAGATCGGAAGAGACCCACGAGGATCATCAACTCCAACTCTTGACTCCACACAGAACAACCTAAGAGTTAAAGCATATAACCGAATGCTTGAATTGTCCAAACGCTTGACATATTGTCTAAACACCTCTTAAACTCCAGTAGGCCTGCTGTTGTGACTGCTTCCCTGGGGAGCCTGTTCCAGTGCCCAACCACCCTCTAGGTTGAAAACCTTTTCCTAATATTCAGCCTGAACCTCCCCTGACACAGCTTCATGCTGTTCCCTTGGGTCCTATCACTGGTCACCAGAGAGAGATCAGTACCTGCTCCTCCACTCCCCTTGTGAGGAAGCTGTAGACAGAATACTTCTACAGACGGCTCCTTTCCTTTAGGTAGCCCTGCCTGAAAGAAATTATCTTCTTTTGTTGGTCCGCCAAAATACTGCATCTTCCTTATCAGCTCTTCCAGTAGCATATTTATTTTAGGATGTACTAAACAGCTGTCCGGACCTCAGTGACTGCATTGACATGATCTCACTTGGCTACAAGGAGAGCCTAGACATCTAATTCTGTTACAAACACCTACATTTCAAGTTTGAATCTGTATTTAAATCCTATTCTTAAATGTTTTATACAATCTTTCACGGTATATTTTATATATATAAATATTTGTTCTCATTTCATAAATAAATAAATAAATAAATAAGATTGTGTCCCTTATCTCCTTCTTTTCTATTTAGTTTAAGGTTCTTCTGCCTCTTGTTTTATACTTTTTCTGAGTTCTCATCACATTCTGTTACTTTAGCATGTATTGTGTTCTTATTTTTTTCTTACCCATTTTATGCTGTGGGACAAAATGTGGTGCAGCATAGGTATCAGCATAGGTATATGTAATGATCATGGCCATGAGTTTATGGGGATTACCCAGTCCATGGGCTTGTAATGGATTCATAAGATTCCACAGTACACAAGGACCTGGAGTCTTGGTTTCTGATAATTTGTTACAAATTACTACTTGCAAGACAAATGCAGGACAAAGACAAATATACTAGAAGCTGCTTCAAAATTATGATTAGTAAATCAGATATATATTACAAGTTGCTTCAGGATTCCAGCTAGTAAAGTAATGACTGCATGTATTATATTCCTACATATATTCTGTATGAGGTGTTATCAGTATGATGCTAACCAAACTGCTCCAAGAGTGAGGCCAATTGAAGACAGAAAAGCCTCTCTTCATAAATGATCTACATCATGGAGTCCCTGACAAGACTGGTCTGTCTGAGAGATTTCATGTAGAGGTGCTCTTGCAAGAGAAGCTTATCTTGGGTAGGTAAAAAGTTACTATTACATCTTTTAGGTGTAGATATGTAAGTTGGTGTAGGGCATCTGTTCCCAAAACAGTTGCTGCTGACTCCTGTTTTCCTGGAAGGTCAGTTAATTATTAGGAATTCTTTGGTTTGTGCCCATAAAAGTTTCTTTGTCCTGCCAACTACAACTCATTAAGATTTTGGCTGAATTTATCAGGGAAGTAATGGGGCTCCCATACAAGTAGATATCCTTCTCTATCCGTATACTTACCAGGCTGAATTTGTGGTGGTTTGTTAGTACAGTAACAAAAAAAGAATAATTGTTTTGTTCCCAGTGTTATAGTTTCTTGACTGTCATTCTGTTTTGCACCAGAATAGAAACAGGTTGCCCAGAGAAGCTTTGGAGTCTCCCTCCTCAGCATCCTCAGCAATCTTCAAAAGCTGCCTGGACTTGTTTCTGGGCAACCTGATCTGGCTGCCTGCATGAGCAGGGGGTTGGACCAAATGACCTCCACAGGTCCCTTCCAACCGCAACCAGTCTGTGATTTTCATGATTTTTTTTTTTTTTTTCCAGAGCCCCGAGGCAGTATTCACCACAACAGCCCTACTAAAACTGCAATACCCATGATCAAATATTTGACAAGGTTTTGTATTCATGAAGATGTTCATGAAGATGTGACTAGGGAGGACCACAGTTTCTTAAAGAAAGCACATAACTCTCCTGTACATTATTGTTTGATGCTGTGGATATATCTCTATCTATCTCTATCTTTACCTATATATCTTTATTTAAACTATGGAGGAATTTTCATGGTATTGTAGAACTGAGAGTCATCACCATGACTACATTTTCCATTTGAAGCAATTTTACATATTTTTAACTAATACAGGAACTTCTTAACAGCATTTTTTTCTGACTGAATTTCACGTATGTTCTTACTGTTAATCTTTCTCATTTGTTACTAACATTCTTGTATGTATACTGAAGGCAAAATCATTGTCATTTGAAATAAACTGAAATGGACTTTTAGACAGGAAACTTTGGAATGTGAGTTAGGAAAATAATGTTCTCATTTCAAGACAGGATTTGTTGTTCAATCTACTGTGATACATCAAATGCATTGATTTACAACGAACCTATAAATAGTGCTATAAAAGTATATCTGAATTTTTCCCCTTCTCCCTTTTTAGGTAAAGTAAAAAGTGACCATTTTATATACATGTTGTGTATGTTTAGATATAAAATACACATGGTTTTAAATTAGATTTTTATATTTTTATATTTTAATTTTTCATCAAGAATTATATACATTATATTCTAGGATGAAAATATGTCATGTGACATATTAATTTTCTTCCTTAAAATGTATACAAAAATGGTGTGCATGGACACAAACTCTAGAGTTTAAAATGAAAATTCCTTCAGAGTTCAGGAAGTATTCAGACAATGCTCTCAGATGTGATTTAATTTTAGGTAGTCCTGTGTGAAGCTAGGAGTTGGACCTGATGATTGTTGTGGGTCCCTTCCAACTTGGGGATATTCTACGAAACTATAGAAAACATCAAACCTACACTAGACAAAAAAAAATATATATATATATTAGTTTCTCACTTTTTATGTGTCCAGACTGAAATTATGCAATTTTTCACAAAATACTGGACATCTAATAGTAGAAACCTTCTTGGAATATAATTAAATTATGGATAGGTCTGGAGGTGATGCTGGTCTTTTATAATTAAGTATCTTGGATAAAATCTCCAGCTTTTGGTATAGTTGATAAATTGGGAAAGAGAAATGTCTTTCTTTGACAAAAATTTTAAACAGAGGAACTGGACAGAACATCATCTCAATATACATATTCATGTAGCAGTTCACCACCTAAACAACCTCAGGACCAGAAAATATCAGAGTTTCAAAACTCCATTATGTGAACAGCCAATATCAAATGTTGATATTGAAACTGAATTATCAATAAGCTGAAAGCTGAATATGCCTTGCGGGCCGGGGGGGGGGGGGGGCGGGTAAGTAGTGAATTAATCCCTTGCTTTGCTTTGTTTGCATAGGTAACTTTGCTTTATCTGTATTTATCTCAACCCACAAGTTCTCACTTTTTAACCTTTATGATTATATTCGCCATCCCACTGTTGGGGACTGAGTGGCTGTGTTGGGCTTAGTTACGTATTGGAGTTAAACCACAACACTTCCTATGTTTACCATCAGTTCTGAAATGGTTTATTATGTTAATTTAAAGATGTAACAAACATTATGAGTTATCAGCATTTTTAAATTGGGGAAGATTGGAGAACAGATTGCTTATCCATATATCGGAATTTGTTGTGGTTTCACACTGATGGGCAGCTAAATTCCACCACCACAACTGCTTTCTCACTCCCAATCCTCAAAGGGAGTGGAGAAGAAAATATAATGGAAAAAATCTCGTGTTGAGATAAGGTCAAGGAGATCACTCACCACTTACCATTACAGGCAAAACTGACTCATCATAAGGGTGATAAATATAACTTATTACCTATTGATAACAGACTAAAGCAATAATGAACTAAAAGCAGCATTTATCTCCTGCTCCTTCATAGTCACTCTCTTCCTTTTCTCCAGTGCAGGGTTCCTCCCATGGCATGCAGTCCTTCCTGAACAGATCCTATGTGGGTTTCCCAATAACTGCAGTTACTCAAGAACAGCTCCAGTATGGGTCTGTACCAGAGCGTCCATCATTCAGGAATGGGCTGCTCCAGTATGGATGCCCCACAGGCAGCAACTCCTGCCAGATCTCCTGCTCCCGCATGGGCTCCTCTCTACAGGCTGCAGCTCTGGCCCAGAGTCTGCTCCCATGAGGGCTCTCTATGATAATCAAAAGGTGATTGGTGGGCTGGAGCACCTCCCCTATGAAAAAAAAAGGCTGAGGGAGCTGGGGATGTTCAGCCTGTGGAAGAGGAAACTCCAGGAATACCTAATTGAGGCCTTTAAGACCCCTTAAAATGTTTTCCCTTAAAGATGTTTTATAAAAAGAATGGAGAAGTATTCTTTACTTGGGTAGATAATGACAAGACAAAGGGCAGCAGTCTTAAAAGAGCATAGATTTAGACTAGACATGAGGAGGAAATTCTTCACTGTAAGGGTGGTGAGGCACTGGAACAGGTTTCCCAGAGAAACCATGGATGCCCCATGCCTGGAAATGTTTTATGCCAGTTTGGATAGAGCTTTGAGCAACCTAATCTAGTGGGTGGCATCCCTGCCTACAGAAGGTGGATTGGAATTAGATGATCTTTAAGGTCCCTTCCAACCCAAGCCATTCTATGATTCTATGATTTAATGGGTTGCACTCTCCTCCAGGTCAGACCCACCTTTTCAACTGTGGGTTCCTCCACGGGCTGCAGCACAGAAATTTGCTCCAGCATTGTACTACACGGGCTGCAGGGGGACAACCTGCTCCACTATAGGCCTCTCCACAGGCTGCAGGGGAACTTCTGCTCCGTACGTGTAGCACCTCCTGCCTTCCTTCTGCACTGTCCTTGATATCTTTAGGGCTGTTCCTCTCTACATTTTCTCACTCTTCTCTCTCAGATGCTGTTGCACAGCAGTTTGTTTTTTTTTCTGTTGTTGTTGGTTTTTTTTGGTGTTATTTTTTTTTCCTTTCTTAAAAATGTTAACACATAGACACAACTGCGGTCACTCATTGACTCATCTTTGGCTGGTGATGGGTCCCTTTTAGAGCTGGCTGGAAATGGCTCTCATCTAACATGGAACAACTTCTGTTCTCTTTTAACAGAAGCCATCCCTGCAGCCCTCCCACTAACAAAATCTTGACACGTAAACTGAATACATTATTCTAGTAAAATTTGATGAAATTTATGAGCTTTAGGATTTGTAGAATATTAGAATATACTAGAATATTTGATCTGATATCTTTGCTGAGGTAATTTAACTTTGTAACTCTTCTTAATTATCAATTAAGTATGAGATGAATCTGGACTTCAATGCACATAGTTAATTTACAACTTCCTTTTTCAAGAAAATGATTTTTAAATAAACTCTTTCAAATAGGTATTAATTGTTTTTCTTGTTGGAAAAGTACATGTCAGAGAGTTTGTACTTGAAGCAGTTTTGCAAGTATTAAAAAAATGTTATGTTAGAGACTGTTTACTGACTTATCTGACTAAGCTACTACTAAAAAAATAACAAACCCACCCATATACCACATTTACTTTATTCTCACCACAGTAGGGAAGTCTGAAAGAAGTGCACATGGGTAACTAACTTCAGCACCCCTCTGAGAGTTCATGATTAAGAAATATCCTACAACTGTACTTTTTTCCATAGCAGTACTGGAATAATTCACCCTATATCTAATTTAACCTAATCTCTATATTTCCCTTACATTTAAATTTTAAAAGTTTAAATATGTTGTTTGTTAACAAGATTCACTTTAGAAAGAAGAAACTACATAAATTCCAAATAAAACGTGTATGTCTTCAGAGACACATTCTGCAAAAAAAATGGACCCAGTCTGAACTTATTCATGTAACCATATAGAAGCAGGAATTTCTCTTCTTAAGCCTCTGATGAAGCTGGGAAACTCAAGGTAAAAATGTTTCTACATCACACTTGAAAGTTACTCCCACTGTATACGCTTCTAACACCATGTCACCTTCCTATTGTCAGAAACTTTAGATCTTCCCAAATATGTTTGATATACCTGTCTATTACCCAGCCAACACAAAACCCTTTGTATCTGAACTATGTCAGTGTTCTGTTGTCTGAGAAGATCAGAATCACAGAAACATAGAATTTCTAGGTTGGAAGAGACCTCCAAGATCACTGAGTCCAACCTCTGACTTAATACTAACCACTAAACCATATCAGTAAGCTCTAGACCTAAACGTCTTTTAAAGACCTCCAAGGATGGTGACTCAACCACTTCCCTGGGCAGCCTATTCCAGTGACTAACAACTCTTTCAGCAAAGAAGTTCCTCCTAGTATCCAAACTAAACCTCCCCTGGAGCAACTTTACCCCATTCCCCCTCGTCCTGTCACCAGGCACGTGGGAGAATAGACCAACCCCCACCTCACTACAGCCTCCTTTCAGGTACCTGTACAGAGCGGTAAGGTCGCCCATGAGCCTCCTCTTCTCCAGGCTGAACAGTCCCAGCTCCCTCAGGCGCTCCTCGTAAGACTTGTTCTCCAGACCCTTCACCAGCTTCGCAGCCCTTCTCTGGACTCACTCAAGCACCTCCATGTCCTTCTTGCAGTGAGGGGCCCAAAACTGAACACAGTACTCGAGGTGCGGCCTCACCAGAGCTGAGTACAGGGGGACAATCACTTCCCTGGACCTGCTAGCCATGTTGTTTCTTATGCAAGCCGGGATGCTGTTGGCCTTCTTGGCTGCCTGAGCACACTGCTGGCTCATAGTCAGCTGACTGTCAACCAAAACTCCCAGGTCCTTCTCTGTCAGGCAGCTTTCCAACCACTCATCTCCCAGCCTGTAGAACTGCTTGGGGTTGTTGTGCCCCAGGTGCAGAACCCGGCACTTGGCCTTGTTGAACTTCATACCATTGGCCTCGGCCCAGTCTAGCAGTCCAGCCTATCCACATCATCTTGCAGATCCTTCCTACCCTCGAGCAGGTCGACACACGCACCTAACTTGGTGTCATCAGCAAACGTACTGAGGGTGCACTAGATCCCCTCATCCAGGTCATCAATGAAGATGTTAAAGAGGACTGGCCCCAGTACTGAGCTCTGGGAGACTCTACTAGTGACCGTCCTCCAACTGGATTTGACTCCATTCACTAAGACTCTCTGGGCCCGGCTATCCAGCCAGCTCTTAACCAACGAAGTGTACACCAATCCAAGCCACGAGCAGCCAGTTTCCTGAGGAGAATGCTGTGGGAAAGGAAAGGAAAGGAAAGGAAAGGAAAGGAAAGGAAAGGAAAGGAAAGGAAAGGAAAGGAAAGGAAAGGAAAGGAAAGGAGGAAGAGAGAGAGAGAAAGAAAGAGAGAAAGAGAAAGTGAGAGTGAAAAAGAAAGAAAGAAAAAAAGAGAAAAAATAAAGAAAGAACGAAAGAAAGAGAAAGAAAAAGAAAGAAAGAAAGGAAGAAAGAAAGAAAAAGGAAGA
>CM021765.1:156111577-156140372 GCA_011076525.1 Nettapus auritus
AAGGAAGAAAGAAAGAAAAAGGAAGAAAGAAAGAAAAAGAAAGAAAGGAAGGAAGAAAGAAAAAGAAAGAAAGAAAAGAAAAGAAAGAAAGGAAGAAAGGAAGAAAGAAAGAAAAAGAAAGAAAGAAAAAGAAATGAAGAAAGAAAGGAAGAAAGAAAGAAAGGAAGGAAGAAAGAAAAGTGAAAGCACTGAAAAAAATCCATGGAAAGCATTCACATATACTTATATACACATATATCAGTTTTTTGTGGGGAGGGTTTAAACCAAAATTGTAAAATTTCAGATTAAAAAAAATCAAAATGGTTTACTGGTAATCTGTAAATCTTAAACTTGGAAATTATATCAATATTTCTGTAGAAAAAGTTGATGTGCATACACATACACATTATAAAAATGGGGCATTAGTCTTGGGAAAAGATATTTTAAAGATGTCAATTGTTTTCTTTGATAATAAAAGTATTCCTTTTATTTGTAAATCAATACAGTTTGCAACTGCAATAGCTAGGCAACATCTGCTCTAATAAAAATGCAAAAAGTATAAAATATTATTCTTGAATTTAGAATGATGCCATAGCTGCCAATTATATTCTGAAATATAGTATGTTTTGAAATACATATGTACTTATATACATATATATATTTAAAATACGTTATTTAACTACATGCACGATGTAAAAAACAAACATTTGTGAAGTTTAGAAAGGACTACTGTATTATATATCAGGTAGGTATTTGAAACTTGCTTAGTGTAAGTAAGCCCTATAAATCTTAGCAGCACAGGTTAACATACAACCATAGTTATGGTAGATATTTTCTCTGCTAGAATAATACCTGAGAATTAAACCTTGCACCCACTAAATTTACTCAAATTTTTGGTAATGACATCAATGGAGTATGAGTTTCATTTGAATATTGTACGATTATAGCTTAAATTAACAACAACAACAACAAACAAACAGGCAACAGTCATTCATAAGAGTAGCTGGTATGCATTTTTTTTTTTGTCCTTTGTTACAATGACCCAATCTTTTGTATGTCTAAATGTACTACCATAACTCATATTATTATTATTTTTTTTTTCCTTTTTTATAATATATGCCTTTGGTGCCTTTATGTGTAATATACCAGAACAAAATTGAGTATTCAGAAATAGACAATAAAGACTTTTGATTTTCTGCAGTGTTAAGTAGATTTAATTTTGCATGCTTCATTTTGTTCTCTTATTTTCCTTATTAAAATAAGCTAACATGAAAAAGTATTTAATAGATCCAAGTGTAGCAGGTTTATGTGCAAGCCTTTGGTAGTGGGGGGCTGCAGAGGTGGCTTCTGTGAGAAGAATCCATAATAATAATAAGGGCCCCACCACTGGCCATTTTGGCCCCACCTGCTGGGCCAATAAACGATAGTAGAGTATTAATTATTATGCTATTGACAGGACAAGAGAGAATGGTTTTAAACTAAAAGAGGGAAGATTTATATTACAGATTAGAAGGAAATTATTCATTCAGAGGGTGGTGAGGCACTGGAACAGGTTGCCCAGAGTGGTTGTGGAGTCCCACATCTCCGGAGCTGTTCAAGACAAGGTTGGAGTGTTCACGAGCAGTAGGTGGCTTCCCTGCCTATGGTAAGGGGGTTGGAACTACATGATCTTTGAGGTCCCTTCCAACCTAAGCCATTCTATGATTCTGTATATCTTTAATATCAATTTCATACTAACTTACCCTATAATGCCCAAAGTATCATTTTTTAACAGTATTTGAAAAATGTTTCTGAAAAAGTTACTGAGTGTATTCTCCTGATGTATGTGATTTTACTTGCTTACTCTTCTCTGTTAAGTATTTTGTATGCTGCAGTATCTGTTAATATATTGACCATTTAGCTTTTTTATTATAATCTTTTGCAATATAGACATTGAGATGTTCAATAATTATATTTATACATTTACAGATAAACTTGTTAATGCGTTTGATTTTAGAATATAGCATAAAAATCAAATAAGTAAAATACAAATATTTTGGACAATCTTTGTCCCAGTACAGATGAAGATGGTTCTCCTGCTGCATTTCACTTAAGCAGCAGGAACAAGCTTCGTTTCCTGTCTGATAAAAATAAAAATAATAATAATTACTATTTTAATAATCTCAGTTAATTTGTGAATTAAAAATCACTACAACTCCTTGGGTGCTAAATGAATTGTTAGCATTCCTTTTAACTTTATAATATCAGAACTTGATACATGTGTTCTGTTTTCCTAGACTTCTCTACATGAATTTTCTGGTGCATTAACTAATAAGAGAGAAGTAGGATGAATACTTCAAAAATGCTTATAACTTCATTTTCTAAAGGAGAAGTGAGCAATGAGAAAGTCAAGCTGCAATTTAGTATTTTTGATTTAAACCAGTTTCATGGCAGAGGTCATTAAGTTGTCATGAAGATGAAATAATAAATCACACCTTGCCTTGCCTCTTTGTTCACTTCTTCAAGAGAACATGTATTCATAGCTAGACATTCATCTTGGCATTCATGTCAGCGTCCTCCTTACAGAAGGAGGGAGGGAGACTTAGGAAGGAAGTCAAGGACTGCAAGATTACTTTTCCTGTGGGCATCACACTGTCACATTTCAGTTTTATGTGACTCTAGACAAAATATTATCAGGATTATTATTGTTCCTGACTCACACTGGGATTTTTTTTTGAACAGGTATTTAACTTAAAAAATAAAATATTTTATCTTCTATTTGACACAATCTTCAGATTTTTGTTTAAAAACAAAAAAATAATAACAGCAACAACAACAAAGACATAAAAGCTAAATTAAAATAAATAAATTATTATTATTATTACTACTACTACTACTACTAATAATAATAATAATAGAGAATAACAAACAAACTCTGAGTTACTTTTGGAGAGAGAAAATTAAGGTGTAATTTAAAATATAACGACTGTGGAAATGTAAGTTGAAAACCAGAAATCAACAGAATGTTAACATGGTATCCAATAATAAAAAAAAGTTTGGAATTTTCACAGTACATACTCCTATCCTCTGACTAGACAGTGATCTCAACTGCTGGTATTGTTTTGATGGTCCAGTTTTCTACAGATTAGTTTAGATTTCTGATGGCAATAAGCAGTAAATTTTGGTCAGGGTTTTGCATGGATCAGCATCTCCATGGGACTGGGATCCAGGAGCAATATGGGATGCCTCAGCTAGACTGGGCTGGCCAGGGTGAGTGCATACTGTGCCCCAAGCACTGAGCACCTCCATGGGAATGGGAACAGTTCAAGGACAGGATAGGATGTTGACCTGTGGGACACAGTCAGAGTCCATGTCTGGAAAAATGTCCATGGCCAGTTTTAGGCATAGCTGGTCACTAGGTGGTCAGGTGGTCACCTGACGCTCAGATGGTCATCAAGGGTGAGATTTCATACTTCAAAGCAATTCCCCAAAGAAGGGGCAGCCACTGCTCAGGCTTCTTTTTAGCTCTCCATGACAGCTTTTCTCATCAAAGGAGCTGAGTTTGGATTCAGCTAACTAAACTCATGGAAGATACAAGTGGTTTCAGTGTGACCTGACAAATTTTGATCTTCATTTTTGCTCTCTGGAACCCTGTTTAAGAATCTTACTTTCTTCCAAAACCTTATTTTTTTTATTTTTATATTTTTTGTGAAAGATTATATAAATATAAACAGACACTTTCAGAAAAGTTAGAAGGCAAAGTTAACTTTACACAAAACCAGGAAAGAAGTAAAATGTTAAGTAAATCCAAAATACTTGAAAAGCCTCAGTCCTAAAAACTGTATTTGTGGTTCCACTGTCTAGAATTCCTTTATCTTGGGAATAAAAGAACCCTAAGATGAATAATTTACTTGTAGGAGTCAGATGCCCATATTCAAATTAATATAAACAAACAGACAAACTGATGTGCACTTACATCTGTGCTCCCTATCCGATTAAAAAGTGTTGTAGACAGGTGACTCCTCTTCAGTTACATGCATATTTTTGCATGATTATATCTTTTGCTCTTCCATTAGAAAAATATTTTCCAAAAATTGTTCCTTTATTTTATTCCCCTTTCAAAATGTATGCATATTTCTATGTTTCCTTGTTCTCTAAAAGAGTTTGCCATATTCATTGTTAAAGTTTAGCAAGGCAGGTAGCTAAGCATCACACAGTTCCTCACTCACTAGAGTAAGATGGGGGAGACAATCAGGAAGGTAAAAGTCCAAGGACTCGTGGGTTGAGCTAAAGACAGATTACCAGGTCAAGCAAAAGCTTTTAGCTGTTGCTCAGCAACAATGAAAACATCAGTGCGTTGTCACCACTTTTTTCTTCAAAAATCCAAAACACAGCATCGTATGAGCCTCTGCAAAGAAAGTTAACTCTAACCCAGCCAAAGCCAGGACATCAGTCTAACAAAAGAGAGACAAGTTCACAGACTGCTGCTGAAAATGCAATATAGCAGAGAATAAATATTCTAGGAAGTTCTTGGAATGTTGGAGGAGGTGAGGCAATGAACTGGGGAAAATGCTCTACTTGACTGTTTGGTTGTTAACAGAGAAGGTTTCATAAATAATTGGAGGTTGTCTCTAGCACAGCAGTCATGAAAATCCATCATATTGATCTTTGGGGAAGCAAGGAAGGCAGTCAGCACTAATTTTCTTTTTCTGATCGCTGATATCAGACTATTTAGGAACTTGGTTGATGGGACGCCTTGGAAGGCAGTTATAAAGGGCAAAGGAGTCCAGAAAGTCAAATGTTCTTCAAGAACAGAGAAGGATCACGAAGATAATCAGAGCACTGGAAGACCTCTCCTAAGAAGAAAGGCTGAGAGAACTGGGGGTGTTCAGCCTGCAGAAGAAAAGGCTTCAGGACGACCTCATTACAACCTTTAAATACTTTAAAGAGATCTTATAAAAAAATACGGAGAAAGACTCTTTACTCGGGTAGATAATGATAGGACAAGAGGAAATGGTTTAATACTGAAAGAGGGGAGATTTAGATTAGAAGTTAGGAGGAAATTCTTCACTCGGAGGGTGGTGAGGCACTGGAACAGGCTACCCGGTGAAGGTGCAGATGCCCCATTCATGGATGTGCTCAGGGCCTGTTGTATGGGGCCGTGGACCACCTGACTGAGGGGGTGGCATCACTGCCCATGGCAGGGAGCTTGGAACAGGATGACCTTTAAGGTCCCTTCCAACCCAAGCCATTCTATGAGGAAAAGGCTGAGGTAGTTTAATGCCTTCTTTGCCTCAGTCTTTATAAGTAAGTCTAATTCTTCTTAGGGTAACCAGCTTGCTGAGCTGAAAGTCAGAGGCAGAGATCAGAGTGAAGTCCCTATGACCCAAGAGGAGGTATTTAGCAATCTACTACCTCACTTGGACACCCACAAATCTACAGGGCCAGATGGGATCCACCCAAGGGTGCTGAAGGAACTGGTGGCTTGACAAGCCACTTTCAATAATTGACCAGCAGTCCTGGCTAACTGGGGAGGTCCAGTTTACTAGAGGTTTTCAAATGTGATGCCCATCTGCAAGAAGAAAGTCAGGAAGGAGGATCTGAGGAACTGCAGACCTGTCAGTCTGACCTCAGTGCCAGGAAAGGTCATGGAGCAGATCATCTTGAGTGTCATCTCATGGCACATACAGGACAACCCAGTTAGCACGGGTGTCAAGAGACAAAGGGATGTGACACTAAAAAGACATGGTTTAGTGGTGGGACTTGGTAGGTTAGGTTGATATTTGTATTTGATGATCTTAAGGGTCTTTTCCAACCTTAATGATTCTGATTCTTTGAAAACACACAGTGCCTAACACTACTATTCATAAACACACTAGGAAAATAAACACCAGAATCATCCCATATCAGTTTTTCAATTGTTTTAGCTGGCACAAGAAATAGCCAACTACAACATACTATGGTGAGTTAACTTGAACTGCGGCTAGATGCCCACTCAGCTGCTCTTTCATTCTCCTTCCTCAACAGGACAGGGGAAAACAATAAGATAAAAAGCTCATGGGTTGAAACAGAGACAGGGAGATCACTTACAGATTTTTGTCAGAGGTAACAGACTCAACTTGGAGAAAATGAACATAATTTGTTACCAACTAAAGACAAATTCAAAAGTGAGAAAGACAAAAAAATAATACACCTCTGCATCCCTGCCTCTTCTCCCCAGGTTCAACTTAATTTGTTAATTCCTAGCCCCTCTATCTCCTTTCCTTCTTCTGGACAGTGGTAGGAAGTGGGTGTGGGGGATTAAGTGAGAGAGTGAGAGAGGTGATGGTTTAAGGTTCTTTCTGGATATCAGTAAGAAAGACCCAGCAACATGTTTTAATAAAATAGCTGTTTCAGTAAGACAAAATAAGAAGAGCAATATAGATAGCAAGAGATAGCACACCTTTGGATGCTGTTCACCCTGCTTTCGTACAGCATCAGACAGTGCCTAGATAGACTTTCCCACAGCATGACGCTGTACACAGCACAGTGGATAGCAAAGGATAGCAAATCCTATCCATGGACAGAAGACCCCCCTTTTTGTACTTTAAGCTAATATGCATTTTCTTACAAGAAAACAAGAAAATTCCTGAAGGAATTTTGCATGAGAACTTTTTGTTGCACTTCCAGATGTAGGTAAAGCCACACAGGTGGTATTATCACCTGTTGGAAGCTGCCTGTAGACTTCCCAGTTACAGTGAGCTGGCCAGGCACATCCTGTGTCCATGAGATCTGTGCAGCACAGCACAGCCTCAAAGCCACTTCTCATCTGCAGCAAAGCACTGGCCTACTCAACTAAAATGTCCACTGGATCAAGGGATCCTCCGAGTACAATGGTCTGCTGGTCAGGATCCCTTGATCCATATATACTTTACCTTTCTGTTAATCATAACTTAACTACAAGTTACAGATTACATAAAGAACATGCAGGGTTCTCAAGTACAAGGCCCAACAGAGCAGACATACCCTGTTCAAAAACACTAATACAGGAATGGCTGGGTTCCCTGAACGCCTGCATCCCCATAGGTGGTGTGAGTGGTTTTGGTCCCCCAGGTGCTTTTGTCCCTCATGCACCTGTGTCCCCATATGTATTGGGGGCTTCACAAAGAGGTCAAGATGCTTGAGTCCCCCATGGGTGCTGGCCATGTTTACTCCACTCAGCAACTGAGGTGTCCAGGTCTCCCTGCCCTGAGAACACAAGCATCCAGTTGTGCTTGTCAGGCTTGAGGTTGCGGTGGATGATACCATACTTGTGGGCCAGGATGGTACTGGTGAAATAGAGATGGGCCAGCTCCAGCAATGCAGGGGTATGAGAAATGGGGAATTGTGATCAGTCATAACAGTAGTCTCTGTTCCTCCTACCTCCTCACACTTATCTCTTGTTCCAGCATCAGTCCTTTCCTTGGGACAAAGTTCCTGCCAGAAATATGATCCAACATGGCCTTCTCCATGGGCTGCAGGGGACTCCCTGCTACAATGCCAGGAGAACCTCCTCCCCTCCTTTCACTGGTCTTGCTGTCTTCAAGGTTGCTTCTCACAGGGTTTTTCCTCCTTCCTTTCTTGCAGGCAGTATTCAGTTGTTTCTTAAATATGTTTTCACTGAGACACCACTAGCTAAGCTGATAGGCACAACTGTGCCCTGGGCTGGGTCCTTTAGAGCTGTCTGTAATGAGCTGTGTCCATCATGAGGAAGCCTCCGGCCTCTGCTCAGGGAAGTCACCCCTGCAGCTGTCTGCTATCAAAAACTTGACACCTACAACCAGTACGATTTCAAATGGAGATTAGAATTCTGAAGTCTAACGCCAAATAGCAGACATACATCAGACATTTTGTTGTGTTAGCTGGGATCAGAAACAGACAGTGTATATATATATTTATATAATAAAGAAATTGATCAGTATATACAGAGAATTATGAAGTAATATTGTCAGTAAAGACAAGAAAGTTAAGTATTTGTTGAATCAGAGGCTAAGTCTGAGCTTAAGACTCTTCTGAGGCAAAATGTCAAGTGATTTTACAGGTAGTTCTACATGGATTTACATATACAAAGGATCTGATTATTTATTATTATTTATTTACTTATTTATTTTAAGCCTGTCTGCAATTTCTTAAAAAAAAAAAAAAAAAAAAAAAAAAATCCAATTGGCATGAGCATTACAACGTAACTGCCCTTTAACTCCACAGAACAGACACTGGAACATTGAAAAAAAAAGGTTGATCAGATCGATCAGATTAGAAGATGAGGTGGTGGCTTTAATTTTAAATAATTTAATTTCAGTTCTTTCCTTTCTGTGGGTATAAATATCCAGAATATTAAGCAAAAGGTACCATCTTTCACTTTCCATACATGAATTCACATACTTATCAATAAGAATGATAAATATTTTGTATCTGATTTACTTTAATACACAAATATCAATTAAAAATATATTCATAACTCATCATATAAAAATGTATTTTGTTCTACTAAGTAACATAAAGTGTGCTTCCTACGATATATTTTTCTGTAGGGTTGTCTGAAATTCCATATACTATGGAATTCTAAACTATGTGGAGTATTTAGATGATAAATAAATAAGTAAATACAATTCCATGAGGAAGTCAAACACCAGAACAGGTTGCCCAAAGTGATTGTGGGAACTCCATCCTTGGAGGTGTTAAACGCTCTACAAAACAATTTTCTGAACAACTTGATCAGATTAGAATTTATCTGAGCAGGAGTTATGACTGGTTCACTTCTGGAGATTCATTGCAAAATGAATATTGACTAAGGGATTTATTTATTTATTTATTTATTTAATGATTATAAAATTGTAATGAAATTTCTCTCCATTAGGTATCAGGGACATGCTGTAATGTAAAAACTGAAATGAAGATTATCAGTTCAATTATTTGTTAGCTATTTCACTATCTTAATCGAAGGAAGAAGGTAAAAATTCAGCTCAAATACCATTGATAAGTTTTTCTATGTCTACAGCCACGCTTATAATTTAGCCACAATAAAAGGTTTCCCTTATTGTGGTGGTTTTACCATGCTAGGCAGCTGAACACCACAACCGCTCTCTCACTCCCCCTCCTCACATGAGGAGGGGAAGAAGTAAAGGAAAGAACAACTCACAGGTTGAGATAAGGATAATTTAATTAAAGAGAAATATATATATATATATTAAGGAAATATTATTAATTAACAATTCAACTAAAGGGAAAAAGGGAAAAAGGGAAAGGGGAAAGGGAACAGCAAAACCAAAACAAGTAAAGGCTATATGGAAGTGCAGAGGAAATAAATTATTCTCTACTTCCCACAAATGAGCGATGCCTGACCACGTCCTTGAAGCAGGGCCTCTACACACGTAGCCGGTGTTCGCGAGGAGGACAGACATTTTCACAACGAAAGCCCACACCTCCCCTCTTCCTCCTTCTTCCACCTTTTATTGCTGAGTGTGACATCATATGTTATGGAATATCTCTTTGGTTAGTTTAGGTCAGCTGCCCTGGTGATGTTTCTTTCTTACTTTTTGTCCACCCCCCAGAAGGGTTAGAGAAAGTCCTGACACTGTGCCAGTGCTTCTCAGCAGCAGACACAACACTGGTGTGATAACACTGCTGTTCTAGCTACAAGTGCAGAGCGTGGCACTGTATGGGCTGCTGCAGGGAAAGTTAACATCCCAGCCAGACCCAGTACACTTATACAACTAGGTGCTTTCTCTGCTGAATGGTGAATTGTGATTGTTATCTCTTATCTTAAATAATGTCAGTGGCTGTGTTGCAACACTTCACTGTCTAAAATTCATCTTAACTGTGAAAAAGCAGTTTTGTTTTGTTGTTTTTTAAATTTGTTCATTGAGTGATTTTAATTCCCTATACTTTGCACTACATTGTTATATTCTGTGAGTTGTGCTATGATGTTTTTTTCATTTTCATAAAAAAAAAAAAAAAAAAAAAAAAAAAAAAAAAAGTCACACATGCTTAAACTACAAGCAAGCTCTCACTGGGGCTTTCTTTTTTCCTAAAGAATGATCCTTTTTCATCTAAATTTGATATGAAATATTTTCCTTCAGAACTTCAAATTTTTACACTTTTTAACTTGGTATGGGGAAAAAATCAAATTATTTTTATCATTAAAATGTGATTAAAAGAAAAAAAGACATTTATATCTATAAACATATACTTTTTTTTTTTTGTTCCTAGAGATATCAGTCCCTTATTTTTCACCCTATTAAGGTGTTAATCTATAACAGTCATCACAGTAAAAAGGTTGATTACCACACAGCGACTCTGCAGTAAGTAATTGTTTAAATAGAATTCTTGATTTAATCAGGAATATTTTAGACTAAATAAAAACAAAACAAAGTAGGGGGAAGCACAATGTAGTAGTATACAGCACTGATATTTTACACCTTATTATACATTAACTTTAATAAGTCTACATATGTAATTTAAGTTCAACATCTGCTAACATATTTTTTGCAGTATTGGGTTAACTAGAGAAAATATGGATATGCTGATTTAGCATTTTAATCTCTAAGTTAAAATGGAATTTGGAGTACACTTTGTAAATTTCAGAGTCAAATCAGTTAAAACTGTGTGAGTACTTCAAAATATATTTGAATAAATGCATACTTTAGCAAGCTCTGCCTGAACAAATGTATATTTTTAAATCTCTCTCATATATATATATGGTTAGGTACAATTAATTACAGAAACTTTTTTTTTTATTTGTTTCTCATAAATTGTACCAGTGTACATATGGTTCTAGTCCTTCCCTGGCAGCACCTCAAAAATACATGAATATTTTTACATAATTAATAACAAGGAAAAGAAGAAAGAACAGATTTTCCAGATGATTGCTTATTAGCAGAGTCAGAAGATGGAACCTCTGGGATCCTTAACAGATATTTAGATAAATTTATGCAGTGTGTTTCCTACCACAGCACAATTCTTCTTGAGTCATATGAAATATTACAGCAGGAAATCTTCCTCCCTTTACTCTCTCTCTCCATATGATTTAAAATCAATTTTGTATATTTCTGTTCAAGATAGATAAATAAATAAATAAATCTGTTTATTTCCATAGTAAGGAAATATTAATGACTATTTTCATTTCAAAACTAAGACATATTCAATATCTTGAAATTTCATTTCCCATTCTGTTCTGCTGATGCACATCTTAATGTTCCCACATGTATCTTACAGTCTTACATTTGCCTGAATTAGAGAAATCAAGAGAAGATATATAGAGAGATTTTTCTGTCTGAAGGTAGAAGCAAGAAGGAACACATTTTCCTATATCTGCTGAAAGTGGGAAAAAAAAAAAAAAAAAAAAAAAAAAAAAAAAAAAAAGGCAAGCAAACACTAGAAATGTGGAACTGTATTCATTAAATGACACTTTTATTTACACACTGTATTTGTGATCTTACAACATTAATGGCAGTATGCATGAGATTCAGAGGTGAATAGTCACAGAAATCTGAACAACTCGACTAGGATAAATTACTATTCTGAGTCACAGATCCTTGTTCTGAGTAGAACAATATAAAATATAAAGTACAGTTTGATGCACTTATTTTGACTTTTATATTAGAGCTCTCTCTAAACCTGACTACTGCCACTGACACACATAGTGACAATGTTACAGTCTCATATTTCACATCTTTCATGTGTTCTGTCTGCCTGTTTTTATTTTAAAAGTATAAAGGATGATATGCACAAATTACCCATTACTTGATGACATGTATGAGTTTGCTTCTCTGATCCCATTTATTATGCCAAATAAGTAAATCAAAATGATTAATTAGTACAACATATTTTATTCATAGATTTGTAAAAATCTGTAGAAAATGATGTATCTTTAGCAATCTTTCTAAGCATTATACATCATATCAGCATACATTGTTATACTGAATTATTGGATTTGTGTGCTTCATTAAATTGCACTGTTTTAAAAACTTCTCTCCATTTATTTTCTTCATGGTCTTTTTTAAGCCTCATCCCTGAATACCTCAAAAAATTCTTATTTGTTCCAAGAATTCTGAAATGTTATCCGTTTTCAGTAAGCAATTATTTCCTTAAATAAATACAGACCTTTTCCCACATACCTGTATTTCTCTTTTCTTAGCCTAACACCTCTCATAGATATTACTCACAGCAGAATAGATGTGATGGTTTTACTCGGGTGGCCAGCCGAGCTCCACCACAACCACTCTCTCACTCCCTCTCCTCAAGGAGGAGCAGGGAGAAAATACGATGAAAGGGGCTCAAGGGCTGAGATAAGAACGAGGAGATCACCCAGTAATTATCATGATGGGCAAAACACAGTCAGCATAGGGAGGCAGTAAGATTTATTGCCTATTACTAATAAGCTAGAGAAGTGAGAAACAAAGGAAAGAAACCAAAAGCACCTCCCCCCCCCCATCCACCCTCTTCCAGCTCCTCCCCCCCGAGCAGTGCAGGGGAACGGGGAATGGGGGTTATGGTCAATTTATAGCGCTTCTTCTCCACTGCTCCTTCTCGGTCACTCTCGTCCCCTGTGCTGTGGGGGTCCCTCCCATGGGATGCTAAACTGATCCAGTGTGGGCTGTCCACATGCAGCAGCTCTTCAAGAACTGCTCCAGATATGGGTCCGTACCACAGGGTCCATCCCTCAGGATCAAACTGCTCCAACCTGGGTCCCCCTCGGGCAGCAGCTCCTGCCAGGTCACCTGCTCCTGCATGGTCTCCTCTCCACGGCCTAGAGGTCCAGCCTGGAATCTGCTCCAGCAGGGGTCTTCCACAGGCCGCAGTCTCCGTCAGTGCAGGTCCACCTGCTCCACCATGGTCTCCTCTACGCTCTGCAGCGTGGAACCCTGCTCCACCGTGGTACTCCATGGGCTGCAGGGGGACAGCCTGCTTCACCATGGTCCTCACCACGGGTGGCAGGGCACCTCTCCCCCTCCTTCTTCACTGACCTTGGTGCCTGCAAGGCTGTTTCTCACTCCTCTCACCCTCCCAGCTGCTGAGTGACGCAGCGTTTTTTTCCCTGTCTTCAATATGTTCTCACAGAGGTGCAAAACAACATCACTTATTGGCTCAGTTCTGGTCAGCAGTGGGGCCCTTACCAAACATGGGGCAGCTCTGGAAGAGTCTGATCTTTCAATTACCCAGAGTAGCAGGCTGCTGGTTAATAATGATTGCCTTCATAACATATACCCAGCTTCCCCCCCACCCTGATAAAAACAGGTGTAGGGAAGGTGGTATTGTTCATTCAGACACCAATATACACACAAGTTGGGTATATATCTATTCATGGAATGTGGGAAAAGATTCCACATTACATACATCAAAAGTAACTTAAAAATAATAATAATAAAAAGACAAATTCCTAAACTCGACAGCATGAATGCATTTTTATCTAGGATGTCCTTCCGGACACTCAGAAAGTTATAAATATTTTATCTGTTTATGCTGTTATTTTGAGAGCTTAAAGACCAATCACACTCAATTTCAGTCTGCACATGACACATACAAACCTGTACAAAATAATGACAGGTTTACCTAAAATGACTTTGGTTACACTCAACATTTTGTTATGGGCACAAAGGGAGAATGTCTTTTATGTAAACTCACGAATTTATTGATAGTCTAAAAAATGTTTTAACCATCTAATCAAAATACAACCAGCTATCATTAATCTAATTACAATGACATTAACACTTCTAAAATTGTCAAAGTATTTTTCATTCTGATTAATAACTCAATTAAAAGTGTTGTTTTAAAAAGTGTAGGCTTTCTAGTATCTGCCCCATTGTTATACACACTGTACCCATTCTCCATTGTTATACACATCTTTCTAAGCATCTCCGTTGTTATACACATCTTAACAAATGAGGGGCAAGGGCCATTTTTTCCTAGCATGGGATGCTAGTAACCAGTATCCAGTAACCAGTCTTTTTCAAGAAGAATATAACTTCAGTGATGGAATTAGTTGGCTTCCTTTTGTTTCAACAATTGATTGGTTTTGTTAGACTTATACCATATGTGGTATAATTTCTTAACACAGTTGCACAAAGCTAAGATAAAGCTACAAGCAAGTTAGACAACTGTCATCAGATTGTTGGGCAATGTGATGTTGCTAAAATTAAGCTGAAAAAGTAAAGGCCAGGAAAGTCCTAAAATGCCTTTAGTCTTTAGCCTAATGAAAAGTCTTTAGCCATTTTTATTTATTTATTTATTTATTTATTTACAAGAAAGGTGGCCTGTTAACAGCAGTGAAAACACTACAGTTCCTGTGTCACAAAGCTACAGTTGCTATTGTCCAGTCCCTTAGGCTATGTTGAAAGTCTTACAGAATTTAGAATCTCATCACCTGTGCATGGCTTTTGTAATAAATCATTGTCTACTGTTTCATTATTTTGCTCCTTCATTTTATGTTTTCCTACTTACAGTGAACTTTCTTCTGGAGACTTTGTTTCAGTTCTGCCCACAAATACTTAATCTTCTTACTCAGATAAATTTTCTTTGAATAACTAAGATCTTACAAGTAAAGTTTATCTTCTCTGACTCAGGATTTAACAAGTTAAGTGTGTGAGGCTGAGCTACTCATGCAAAGATCTTCCTCTTCCACTTTTGCTCTGATGTTTGAGGACACACACATATATCACTGTGTTTTAGTTATGTCGGATTCGGCACCTGGGAAGGGGCAACCCTGGTTATACATACAAGATGGGAGATGAGATGCTGGAGAGTAGCCCCACAGAAAGGGACCTGGAGGTTGTTGATCAATGTGAATCTGAACATGAGCCAGCAGTGTGCCTTGGAAGCCAGGTGGGCCAGCCGTATCCTGGGGTGTATCAAGCATGACATTGGTAGCCAGTCAAGGGAAGTGAGTGTCCTGCTCTACTCTGCACTGGTGCAGCCTCACTTTGAGTACTGTGTGCAGTTTTGGGGGCCACAGTATAAGAAAGATATAAAACTGTTAGAGAGCGTCCAAAGGAAGGCTAAGAAGATAGTGAAGGCCTAGAGGGGAAGACATATAAGGAGCAGGTGAAGTCACATGGTTTGTTCAGCCTGGAGAAGAGGAGGCTGAGGAGAAACCTCATCACATCTACAACTTCCTCACAAAGGGGAGTGGAGGGGCAGTCACTGATCTCTTTTCTCTGGTGACCAGCGATAGGACCTGAGGAAAGAGCCTGAAGCTGTGACAGGGGTGGTTCACGCTGGATATCAGGAAAACATTCTTCATCAAGAGGATCGTCAAGCAGTGGAACAGGCTCCCCAGAGAAGTGGTCATGGCACCAAGCCTGCTGGAGTTTAAGAAGCATTTGGACTGTGCTCTCACACATTTGGAGGGTTTTCTGTGGAGCCAGGAGTTCTACTCAGTGATCCTTGTGGGACTCTTCCAACTCAGGATATTCTATGATTCCATGAAAAATACAATTATTTCTTATGCGTGTTTGTTCTTGTTTCCATGTGTAATGTGTCTAAAATAACATCTTGCAATTCAGCTGAAAGGATTTGCCAAAGAATGAAATTGATGATATGTCTTGCATATTTTGGTGATAGCCTCAGAAGACACGAGAACGTTTGAAAAAAAAAAAAAAAAAAAAAAAAAAAAAAAAAAAAAAAAAGAAAAATTCAAAAGTGGTACAGTATTATAAAAGGTTAAAGCAAACATTAATTTTTTAGACTCCAAGGCTCACTGCTAAAAAGGAGATATATATCTTATCTTTATACTCTTATATTTACTAGTGTAAATCTCTATACTTGACATCATTATATATTTAATTGAATATCTCATCTGATAGACTGAGAATATGCAATTAACCCATGATTAAAAAAATAAATAAATAAAATTCAGGAAAAAAATATCTAAACTCATTCAGTTCCATTAATTTTATATAGGATACAGGGGAAAAAAAATATAAACCAGATGCCAACACAAACGTCAAGGGGTCTATGTTTAGTGTGGCCAGGTTATTGCATTAGATTCTTCATTGTCTAATGTACTTGAGAGTTGCAATATTCATACAAAATACATATCTGACCAATACAACTGTTGAAACTTTTATTTCCTTTTAGACCTTTCTTCAAAAAAATAAAATAAAATAAAATAAAATCCAAACCACCAAACAAAAAACCCCATACTCTGATTTTTTTAAAAATTTAAATAAAGCCCTGATATTTTATTTTTTTTTAGGTATGAATTTTTAAAAGAGAAAATTGCCAAAATTATACCTGTTTCCACAGACTCCTAAATGAATATTTTCCCCGCATATTCTGGGAGCAGTGTAGAAGTATACAGACTGGCACATTTTTTCTCATGTGAGAATTCGTATCAAAAGACAATTCTTTGTTTTATGCTTTACAACAGAAAAAAAAAAAAAAAAAAAAAAAAAAAAAAAAAAAAAAAAAAAAAAATCAAATCTGCCATGCAAATGTTTCTCTTTTTTAGAAGCTCTATATAACTTCTATTAGTTCTGGTATTCCATGACTTTATGACAGAAAATACCTTAATATTATAGTAGTTACACACTCTTGTATGTGATTCAAATTGTATCTTTACATTTTCAATTATGAATTATTATTAATTTATCATAATACAGAGAAGGCTTTCCAACTGCTGCCATTATTGTTCAATATATGTCCCATTACCTGCAGTGTAAGTAAAATTATACCAAGGCTAGTTGTGGTTGTGAAAGCAACACCTGTAAAAAAAAAAAAATAAAATAAAAATAAAAACAGTTAGAGTGAAGTAAGTGGTCTCTATGATGGTTGGCAAGGAAAGAAGAAATAAACTGTAAATAGAAAAATAATTTGAATAAAATCCTACATAACATTTGAGATTCAAATAACAAAATGGAACATCTCCAGAAGAAACTGAGCAGAACACATGTATGGCTTTTTTTTTTTTTTTTCCTCTGATACAATTTCTTTTATTTTTATAACATAGACTGTCACTGTAATATAAACCTTCTGTTTGTTTTGACAGAAATAACTCAGCAGTGCTTCACTCTTTCCTTTAGGGACAGATCCATTGAATAGCTGCTGGTGGCATTCAAACACCCACAGTAAAATATGCAACATTGCTAACAATTACATTTAGTTTAATAATAATATATTCCTCACTTAGAAAATTAAAACAAACAAACAAGCAAAAAAAGCTTTACAGCCAACATTTTCCCATTGGGAACTTTATTAGCAGTGGTGAATACAAATATCTGAGTAATGGAAAAGGCTACAAGACACCATTTGTGATATTGAATTTGATATCATATTATGATTATTGCTTTATTTGTACTGAATACCTCCATTGTAACTTCGGTAATCAGAGACAAACAAAGATTCCAACAGAACTTCCATTATAACTCAAAGGTTTTGGTTTTTAATTTTACTATCAGAATTATTTCTAAAATAGAGCTGAAATAATATATTTTGCCATGAACTTCTCTTTGGGATATCAAAGTAGATAGATAGATTAGACAGACAGACAGATAGATAGATAAATAGATAGATAGATAGATAGATAGATAGATTAATAAGTTAATTGGTTCCAGGTTTTGCCTGAGTGCAAATATAGGTAGATATTTTTATTTCCTGGCAGAGCTGTATGAAAACTGTTGCTCATTTTTCATTAATTGGCATGAGTTCTGAGAGAACTCAGAAAAAAAATTGTTCAGTTTAGTAAACATAAAAACTGGATTGCTTGTTGGACTGTACACAGACCAGCAATGAATACAGACGTAAATAGTCTTTTGTTCGTTTGCTGGTGAACAAGAACACGCATCCAAACATATATTATTTCTTTCAGTTGCCAACTGAGCAAGCAGCTAGAGGTTGGAGCCAATAATTCATAAAAAGCAGTTGTTATATTTAATTCCAAGCTGGTACTGGGACAAGCCAGAACTTTTCTGATTTTCTTCTGTTCTAGAGAAAGATATGATTTTATCTTATAGAGCTGTTTAAGTTTCTCTAAAAGTGAAACACCTGCATATTTCTCCATTGGGATTCTATGTGAATCACAGGGTTTGCTCCCTTGCTGGTGCTAACCATGGTGTACAAACAGCTTTTTTGCTGTGGGCATACAGCAAAGGCGGGAACATCTTTTTAATTTCTCTGACCAGTGGTCTGGTCCAGGGATGGGTGTCCTCTGAGGTGTCTGGAGGAAAGTACTCCAACACAACTTGCAATGGCTTGCACTCACCTTGGTGATCTCTGCTTCAGGAATCAGAGATCAATCAGAAAGTAAAATGTTGATACTTTTTTTTCCCCTGCCCACAGCTGAAGTTAATGGAAGTTTAAGATGGAATATGAGTGTAAGGCACTGAATTAGTTTCAGTACAGCTTTTCTAGATTTGTAACGCTGTAGTCGACAAAACAGTCTGTTGTTTAGAACCTTGTAATGAAGACCATGCAATTATCACAGAATCACAGAATTTCTAGGTTGGAAGAGACCTCAAGATCATTGAGTCCAACCTCTGACCTAACACTAACAGTCCCCACTAAACCATATCCCTAAGCTCTACATCTAAATGACCTTTTAAAGACCACCAGGGATGGTGACTCAACCACTTCCCTGGGCAACCCATTCCAATGTCTAACAACCCTTTCAGTAAAGAAGTTCTTCCTAAGATCCAACCTAAAATTCCCCTGGCGCAACTTAAGCCCATTCCCCCTCGTCCTGTCACCAGGCACGTGGGAGAACAGACCAACCCCCACCTCGCTACAGCCTCCTTTGAGGTACCTGTAGAGAGCGATAAGGTCACCCCTGAGCCTCCTCTTCTCCAGGCTGAACAATCCCAGTTCCCTCAGCCGCTCCTCGTAGGACTTGTTCTCCAGGCCCCTCACCAGCTTCGTCGCCCTTCTCTGGACTCGCTCAAGCACCTCGATGTCCTTCTTGTAGCGAGGGGCCCAAAACTGAACACAGTATTCGAGGTGCGGTATCACCAGAGCCAAGTACAGGGGGACGATCACCTGCCTAGCCCTGCTGGTCACACTGTTTCTTATACAGGCCAGGATGCTGTTGGCCTTCTTGGCTACCTGAGCACACTGCTGGCTCATATTCAGCCGACTATCAACCATCACTCCCAGGTCCTTCTCTGCCTGGCAGCTCTCCAACCACTCATCTCCCAGCCTGTAGCTCTGCTTGGGGTTATTGCGCCCCAGGTGGAGGACCCGGCACTTGGCCTTGTTGAACTTCATGCAGTTGACCTCAGCCCATCAGTGCAGCCTATCCAGATCCTCCTGCAGAGTCTTCCTACCCTCGAGCAGATCGACACACACACCTAACTTGGTGTCATCTGCAAACTTACTGAGGGTGTACTCAATGCCATCGTCCAGATCATCAATGAAGATATTAAAGAGGACCGGCCCCAGCACCGAGCCCTGGGGAACACCACTAGTGACAGGCCTACAACTGGATTTGACTCCATTCTCCACAACTCTCTGGGCCCGGCTATCCAGCCAGTTTCTAACCCAACGAAGCGTGCACCAGTCCAAGCCAAGAGCAGCCAGTTTCCTGAGGAGAATGCTGTGGGAAACAGTGTCAAAAGCCTTGCTGAAGTCAAGGTAGACCACATCCACAGCCTTTCCCTCATCCACCCAGCGCGTCACTTTGTCATAGAAGGAGATCAGGTTCGTCAAGCAGGACCTGCCCTTCATAAACCCATGCTGACTGGGCCTTATCGCCTGCTTGCCCTGCAAGTGCTGCGTGATGACTCTCAAGATAATCTGCTCCATGAGCTTCCCTGGCACTGAGGTCAAACTGACAGGCCTGTAGTTTCCCGGGTCAGTCCTCCGGCCCTTCTTGTAGATGGGCATCACGTTTGCTAGCCGCCAGTCAACTGGGATCTCCCCCGATAGCCAGGACTGTTGATAAATGATGGTAAGCGGCTTGGCCAGCTCCTCTGCCAGTTCTCTCAGCACCCTCGGGTGGATCCCATCCAGCCCCATAGACTTGTGCACATCCAAGTGCCGTACCAGGTCACCAACCATTTCTTCGTGGATAGTGAGGGTATTATTTTTACTGAAGGATAACCAACATAAAATTAAATTTCCTTTTAAAATCATGACTTTTTTTTATCAGAATTATAAGCTTCCATAAACATATTTCTAAAATATTAAAATACTATTCTTCAGACAGAAATTTGTAAAACTATTTAAATATAGAAAGAGTGACATTAAGACGAGAGATATGCAAAGAAGCTCTTTGAAAAATATGGCTCATTAAATCTATGCTTTCTGTAAAGTTGTGGTTATAGTTTACTTTATATGGTGGCTCAGCCTTAGCAAACAGACAGACTCCCACCCTGTCACTCAATCCCTCCATGGTGGAAAAAGGGGAGGAAATAGAAAAAACAAAAACAGTAATGCAAAAGTTGATGCCTCAGGGTAAACAGGTACGAGATTGCTTACCGATTACTATTATGGGGAAAACTGGTATTGGGGAAAATTACTTGATTGTCAATTAAGCAAGATTGGTGTAGTGAAAAACAAAAAGGCATACATTAAAACAGCTCCTTTGCTCCCTCTTTTGCCAGGCTCAACTCAACTCTTCCACCTCCTCTCCTTACAAGTGTGGAAGGAAAGGGGAATAGGGTCGGTGGTCAGTCCATAACGGTTCCTTTCAGATGCTCCTTCCTCCTTATGCTTTTACCCTGCTCAAGTGGCTGGGCAACAGAAAATATTGTCTCTGCTATAGAGCACCTCCCCATTCACTGGCCTTGGTCTTCCCTCTGACATTTCTCACAATTTTTTTCCCTCCTCTTCCCACCCAAACTTTCCTTTGATTTCTTAAATCTCTCTTGCCAGCACCAAGACCTTGCCACCTCTACCCAATTCACCTTAATTTGGCAAGTTTTTTCTGATTTCACAAAGGGCAAAGTCACCTTCTGCTCTACTATTTGTTCTTGGAGTATCTTTTGGTCCTCACTACATTTTGTTGATTTATGTGGTGAATGTGATCTGGAAATTGATCTGGCAAAGACTATCCTCCCCATGAGGAATGAAAACAACAAAGAAAAAAAAAAAAAAATAAGGTGAGGGTCACAGCATTTAATAACAGTGTAGGCTTACTTCAAATGAAAATAATGGATTAACTTAATTAACTCAAAAAAAAAAAAAAAAAAAAAAGCCATAAATTTCAAGATGCAGTGCTAACTCACAATGTAGTAAGTCTTCATCATCACTGAAGAGACAGATAAATACTATTCTTTCCTCATAACTGAGTAGATATTTCTGATGTCACTCATCATACACCCTTTTCTTTTCATAGTTACTTTGTAGGATTATCATCTTGTAAGAATTCTCAGGTCACACATAATGTATTATATGGCTTGTGGCTCCTTTTCTCTTAACTTACGTAGTGAAATCTTACATGAATTTATCAAACACACAACTTCTAAATGCCATGGAGAAATTTCAGATCAAGTAATAAAACTTCATGTCATTTATATTTTCCATTGAAAAGAACATAAGCAAGATATGTACTCTGTGACTATGATTAATATGCAGCAGACAGAAAACCCTGCATCACTGCCTGAAACACAGGAAAGAAGTACTGAAAGTTCTGATGAGAGTTGAAACAGCCTCAGAGGTTGATGAATAGAAGATATTTCTAAGATAAATGACCTTTTGAAAGAAAAATAAAAAAGTATATAATAAAGCATGATTTTTTTTCAGCATAGAATTATCAAAATAAACCTTTCTATCTTCACTAAGCAGACAGTGCTCTTGGAACTCTAAGTAAGATATAGTTAAATCGTAAGTTTTCTGTAGATCTAGTCCATCTGTCTATAAACCTGAGTGTTGAGTTTATTATTCAATTATTTTTCTTTCACATACAACCTCTTCAAAAGCCAAAGCAAAGGTCTCCCTCTAGATCTTTGTAATATTTGATTTAATGATTTAGTGCAGCCAGAGAACAAAAAGACCTGAAAACAATTTGTAACTTGCAGATAAAATAAGAAACAATGACTGAGTGTATATACTGGTGGGGAAAAGAAATAAACAAACCTTTGCACACAATATTAATTCAATTAGTTCATAGCCCATACAGCAATCATATGACCCCAGTTGCCTCACTTGCCAAACTATTACCAGCTGTTTTGTAGAGATTGCAATAACAGAGCAGTCCTGGGAGGAACACAAAGGAAAATAGAAAGCTACATAGGCTGATAGTCTTGATCTGCAAATGTGCTGCTCAAAGGGCTGAGAAGGTGTTCATGTTGGAATTCTTGGTCAGCATTTCTCAAAAAGAAGTCAGGTTTTCCTGATATGTAATACATCGCACAAGACATGGAGGTACACAAGCCTAAACAGCTTTTATATTAAGGTTACATAACACTAAACAGCAAGTTAGAGATTTACAATGACAGCAATAGCAATATTGTGTCTAGTAGATTTGTACTACAAAATGGATACATTTTTTTCCTGTATTATTTTATAATAATTTATTGGTTCAAGCCAAACATGATCACATATCGCACTCTTGAGAAAGCCACAGATTCACAGAGCCATAGTTCATCTCATATTGTAATATATTTCTAACATGACACATTGACATGAACAATGACATGCAACAATTTCTGGATATTTTAGAAATAGTCTTTCTGCATATGAGATAAATTCTTCTCAATATCATGAGACTCCAGCAAAGTCAAGCAAACAACTTAAATGCTTAATAATAGACCTTTAATATCAAACTTTAGCTTCCTTCTACAGTTGCAAATATTTAACATATATAATGTATACGGAGCCACTCAAAGATAGCTAATAGAGGTCCTTCACTCCTGTACATTTTTATTAGCTCTAACTTCTCTTCCTGTTAACTCAATAGTGAATAAGGAAGGCAGATACATCCTGTGGGATGTTTTAGCTTCAAGGAGTAGTTTATCTCTATATTAGATACATATAAATTAAAAATTTTAGGGCAGGTATGAGATGCTGAGGTTTAATGAGATGAATCCCACTTCCTATAGTAAGAGGTGAGTGGAAATACAAAGAAAGACAGTGTCTATCTAGACACTAACTAAATTCCTAAGGTTTCTTTTGGATTCTTTGTGGTCCAGTTACTAAATCACTACAGATCTAACAACATGCTAGTCTGAAATATTTGAATCACACTCAATTTAGCGTTCTCTTGTGTTCCTGACAGAATCTATATTTCAGTAATCCAGATTCCTTTGATAATCCTGATTCTCAGATGATGATTATCTTATTTTTGTAATTAAAGACCACATGGTCTATATTGCCAGTGAAGAAAACTAGGTATTTCTTAGAAAGGAACTAAACTATTCTGTTTCAGATCTTGTTAGATGCAGAAAGGGCCTTGGACAAGTAAATTATACTTATGCATTTGACTTTTTAAAATCTAAAAATTACGTGACGTTAATCACAATGCTCAAAATTGACTATTCACCATTGACTTTCTTTTCCCAGTTTGAAAATGGCAATGGTGATCTCAAAGAAAGAACAAAGAACAAAGAACTTTGCTTTTCCTGGCAAAGAACAAAGTCTGGACTCTGAACATCCAAAGAGCAAACTTTGAGCTATTTAAAGACATAGTGGACAAGATTACCTGGAACACTATCCTTAGGGACACAGGAACTGAACAGAGCTGGCAACTCTTTAAGGATGTTTTACTTACACAAGAACTCTCCACCCCACTGTGTGAAAAAATGAGCAGGGAGGGCAGACAACCGGGATGGCTGAGCAAGAACCTTCTGGTCAAACTGAGGCAAAACAAGGAAAGGCACAGGCAGTGGAAACAGGGACATGTGACCTGGGAAGAATAGAGGGATGCTATCTAGATGTGTAGGGATGGGGTCAGGAAAGTCAAGGTACAGATGAAACTGAGTTTGGCAAGGGATGCAAAAAACAAGAAGGGGTACATTGGCCAGAAAAGAAAGGCAAAGGAGAGTGTACCCCCTCTGATAAATGAGAAAGGATAACTGGTAAGGCCAGACATGGAAAAGGCTGACATGCTCAACAACTTCTATGCCTCTATCTTCACTGCCAGTCAGGCTTCACATGTCTCTCATTTCCATGAACCCGTAGATGAGGGCCGAGAGAGAAAATCTCTTCATGTGTAACTAAAGAGCAGGTTCTAGACCACCTGATGAAACTGAACAGGTAGAATTCTATGGGGCCCAATGATGTGCATTGCAGGATCTTGAGGGAACTGGCTGACAGAGTTCCCAAGACTCTCTCCATCATATTTGAAAAATCATGGAAGTGAGGTGAAGGCCCTGGTGACTGAAAAAAGGGACACATCACTCCCATTTTTAGGAAAGGTAGAAAAGAGGACCCAGAGAGCTACAGACCTCTGTGCCTGGCAATATTATGGAACAGATCCTCCTGGAAGCAATGTCAAAACACATGCTAGACGGAGGTGAACTGAGAGAGTCAGCATGGTTTCACCAAGAGTAAATTGTGCCTGACCAGTATGGTGGCCTTCTATGATGGAGTGACTGCATTAGTTGATAAGGGAAGACTGACTTATGTCATCCAGCTGGACTTCCATGTCATTTGACAAAGTCCCACGTGACATCCTGATCTTCAAATTGGAGAAAGATGAATTTGAAGGGTGGACCATTCAGTAAATAAGATATTGGCTGCATGGCTGCAACCAGAGAGTTTTGATCACTGGCTCTATGTCCAGGTGGAGGCTAGTCATAAGTGGTGCCCCTCTTGTGTCTTGGGACTGGTACAGTTTAATATAAAATCATAGAGTCATTAAGTTTTAAAAAGACCTCCAAAATCATCTAGTCCTACCATCCCCCTACCACCAATATTACGCACTAAACCACATCCCTAAGCTCTACATCCAACCTTTTCTTGAACACACCCAGGGGCAACCTGTTCCAATGCCTGAGTTCTTTTTCTGAGAAGAAATGTCTCCTAATTTCCAACCTGAACTTCCTTTGGCAGAACTTGAGGCCATTTCCTTTCATCCTATCGCTAGTTATCTGCAAGAAGAGGCTGACCCCCAGCTCCCCCCAACTTCCTTTCAGGTAGTTGTAGAGAGCAATAAGGTCTGCCCTGAGCCTCCTCTTATCCAGACTAAACAAAACCAGCTCCCTCAGCCTCTCCTTATAGAAATTGTGTTCCAGAACCTTCACCAGTTTCAGAGCCCTATTCTGGATATGCTCCAAGGTCTTGATGTCCTTCTTGTAGTGAGGTCCCCAAAACTGAACACAGTACTCAAGGTGCAGCCTCACCAGAGCTGAGTACAAGGTAACAATCGCTTCCCTGGTACTGATGGCTACACTATTCCTGATACAAACCAAGATGCTGATCTGTTCTGTGCAATATTCATTATTAAGATTTGTCTATATTCTCTTATATTTTTATAATACTTTTAAAATTTTATATACAGCATTGCATTAAAGAATACAACACATTATTTATTACCTTTGACAGTTAGAAAATTGGCACACAGTCACTTTAAAGCAATAACAGGACCCACCTGTTTTTCCTTTTAATTAACTTTCCATTTGAGAATTATGAAAGTATGTTGGTGAAATGTAGAAATAAAACCATCTGTCTGAACTTGTATTTTTTTGTTGTTGTTGTTGTTCCTCAGTATTTAACTCAGAAAATTTGGATTTAAATTTGGCTTAAGTTTAAAACAACTTGGCTTACAGAATACAGTGAGATAATAATCTAATTCGCTATGTGAAATGGGTATCATACTGAATCTCCTCTTGCTCTGTAAAATTACTTACATTTTCAGAAAGAAAAAAACATCATTTGAGACAAAATTTAATCATGAAAGCTCCAGTGAATAGCTACAACTTGACAGGAATAATGACAGAAATTCAATGCAATTACAAATTTTGAAATAAGATTTACATTTTCCTAATGAATACCTCAGGAAGTTTCTGTCTACTGACAGAATTATCTGTAAAAGATGCAGAACATCTTTTTGCTTTGTGACTTCATGATCCTCTGAGATATACCCCAGGTTAAAAAAAAAAAAAAAAAAAAAAAAAAAAAAAAAGTATAAAATAAGTATTTGGTAACTATGGAATATCTAACATTACTTATATATCAGGCCAACCCTGATACACATTTTTTTGGATTCCTTTTATCTAAGAGGAGGATATTTTGTTTAACTAATATGTGGGAGAGTGACAGACAAAATATGGACATAGAGCTTGATTAAATCTTCTTAAATATATAAATAAAAATCATAGTAGCAACTGCCCCTTATTAAGAGAAACAAAAACTGATTAACATATGACATATGACTCTGGCTTCCAAAAACAGCCACGTGTTAAAATATATTTTTGCACTTTAACAGTAACTATCAAATAATACCAGAACAGAAAGGCAATCTGCACAGCTGGTATGGGAACTGTTAATGTACTACTTAAAAAAAAAAAAAAAAAAAAAAAAAAAAAAAAAAAAAAAAAAAAAAAACTTGTCTGAAAAACACAGTTTCATCCAAAAACTTAAAAGACTGACTTTCATATAAGATGTCATGCTGAGATAACAACTATGCTGTCAGCAGACAAGTATACAGACTGTCGGAAGATCCAAAATGAAAAGAGCTTCTTTCCAAAGAAGCAATGTTTTCAATGGAAGTGACAGAGTTGCTCAACATACATATAGAACTTGTTGCATCACTTATATACTAAATCATACTTCCATTCAAAAGAGACATAAAACATTCAACATTAATTAATTTGCAAATATACATAGATAAATCAATGTGCACAAATTTAATCTCACCTTAGAAATATGCAGCCAGCCAAGGGTGGCAACAATAATAATGAAGTACCTTTCAAGAGATTTTGTTCTTGTTAATCTATACTACTCTGACCTTGTCAAACCCAGTACTTTTATTTACCTGTTTTATATTGTTTAATCTAAGTTTAAAATCAAATTGTGAACAAATTTTCTCTGTATTAGCAGTTTTCTGTCAAAATATTGTTTCACGTAGAACTTCTTAAATATTAAAAATCTGCAATAAATCTGCATGCCATTAAGCATAAAAAGAATTATGCAAATATATAGAAAATGGATGGACATTTATGTTGAAATTCGAACACATTTCAATTTACTTTTCTTCAAGATGTTTCCACTTTCCTATTGTCTTCATAATTTATATATTTTTGTTACTTGTTTTCCTTTTTATTCCATATCTGCTTAAATTATGCTTATATCAAGCACATTTGATTCTAATTTTCTTCAGATATAAATGTTGGTATTTATAATGTTTTTTATAAAAAGGTATGTTTTATAATATAAGCTAAGAATCATTTTAAGTAGTAAACACCCATTTCACCCAAATTAGTCATAATTTGACCAAGGTTTTCTATATATGTACATATATACATACACATATTTTGTTTGTTTGTTTTAAAAATCCTATCATAGTTTTTTTCAGCTGTAGTTCTTACTGCCTTGCTGAGAGTGACATGTTTGGTGTACATGGATAAACACAATTTTGTGTCTGTAAAGTGCAGAAATTGTAGTTTACTTCTATTTTAAAAGATTATAAAATATTATTAAGAGAAAATAATTATACTAACTAGACTCCTGCATCTGAAAAAAACGTAAATTGACTGAATCAAAGACTTTAGCTTAATTTTGTACCTAATGAATGTAAAGAGTAATGGATTTAAATTAAACAAATGAAAACTATCAAGGAATTAAGAAAAAAAAAAAAAACTACCAATAATAGTTTATCCAACTAAATCACATCTAAACATGTAAAAAGTCAGTCAAGGTCTACAGCAGTCTTTTTAAACACTAATGCTATAATACTCTGTGTGTCTAAATTTAAAAACAAAAATCTGGCTAATAACTGTTATATAGTTTGATGTTACTATTAAAACAGAAAAGAAAGAAAAATAAGTTGAAAAACTCTGTTTCATAAGTTACTGCATAGGAATGGAATTCTAGATTAATTAATTAATTAATTTATTTATTTATGAAACAGTTTTATACAAAGCTTGTATGGTTTGTTAATCAAACTGTATTTTCCATTTCATGTTTTTCCATCCAGTTTGTCAATTTTCCACAAGTACTTTATTTGCTTTGATAGCACATCAAGAAGAATAACAAGAATAAGAATAATAATAAGAAGAAAATAATCTGTCATGTCCACAGTGACAGATTAATAAAATATTATCAGAAAAAAAAAAAAAAAAAAAAAAAAAAAAAAAAAGAAGCAGGAGAGTAAAAGCTCACTTGATTTTCATTACAAATATAGACTGTGAAAGTGGGACCTCATGGTCCTTCTGATCTCCTGGGTTTTAAGCTTAATTGTTAAGATATGAGATGGATCACACAAATTCTGAGAATTTCAAGGAAATATGTTTATGCCAGAAATCTGAGCAACAAAATAAATGTACCTAAACTTTGAATGGTGATGCTTATGCTATCATAAACACTGGATGTTTTTTAATTCTGTGTATAATCTCCAATAAATGATAATTTTATTGTGAGAATTCTAACATCTTATATAGACCATATCAAGCTGATGATTAGTTTGTGGCTAACTTTACATCCTAGGTATTTACGTTGGTTTCAGAAGAAAAAACCTTTCATCATTATATACATAGTAAGCTTTGAGATTGTGAAGGATAGTAAACAGTGCCTGCTAGGAAGTTGATTGGTGAAGAGGATGGTATAGAATTTTTCCTTTCCCTAAATAAACTTGACATTAAATTCCTAAGTATATAAGATTTTTATTTATTTATCTATTTTTTCTTTTTTTCATTATCCTTTTCCATTTTTTTTCTTTTTTCTTTTCTTTTCTTTTCTTTTCTTTTCTTTTCTTTTCTTTTCTTTTCTTTTCTTTTCTTTTCTTTTCTTT
>CM021765.1:156140863-156182821 GCA_011076525.1 Nettapus auritus
TTCTCTTTCTCTTTCTCTTTCTCTTTCTCTTTCTCTTTCTCTTTCTCCTCTCTCTCTTTCTCTCTCTTTTCCTTTTCCTTTTCCTTTTCCTTTTCCTTTTCCTTTTCCTTTTCCTTTTCCTTTTCCTTTTCCTTTTCCTTTTCCCTTTATTTCTCTTTGTGAGGAAGAAAATAGGATAATGAATATAAGAGGATGAGGGATGTATGTAACACTTAGAACCTACTTCTTACTTCCATCAATATAGTACTTGAGTTATTTAGGAGAAAAAGGAGGAAAAAAAAAATTGTTTCTGTAATTATCCTCACTTGCCAGATTCATGATATATTTTACAGAACTTCACAGAAAAACTAGACAAACACAGTAGAACAGGGTTTGCCTTGCTGTAGTTCTGAACTTTTATTGTTTATTAAGAACGGTAGTATTTCTCAACAGAATGGGAATTACGGTTTCAAATGCATAATCAAAACTCTGTAGATAACATTCTTCTCTAAGGAGATGACAATCTTTACATTGCTTTCTACTCAAGATAAGTTTCAGTTAAACAGACTGGGTTTAAATATTTATTTATTTATCCACCTTAGCTCCCATATAAGCTGTTGACTCATTCCACAATATCCTCATTTCCTAGCTAGCAGCTTCAAAGTATCAACAATGATAGTCCTTAATACTGTACTCAGTTCCCGGATAAGTTTTTATTATTACTTTGCTGGGGCAGCTGTCATTTGTCTTTGAATAAAACATGTTTAATACAAGCATTGAATAACACTTTATCCCCTTCCCACTGACTTCAAAGAAAATATGAAACTTCAAACTCCCATACAATGTCCAGCATATTTAATTATGAAAGAAAAAAATGCTTTTCCTTTCCAAATATTTCTATTTGAGGATTAATAAACAAACAAACAAACAAACAAAAGGTTTTTTTTAAAGTTATTCTTTTTTTCTTTTTTTTTTTTCATAGAAAATGGCAATTTTTCATATAATCTGTACCATGTAGAGCTTTCTGAAGTGCTGTATATAAAAACAAAGTAATTCTACTAACCTATATACATATAGTAGTGGATGTATGTATATAATTACACACACTGAGAATGTTATTCATCTGTTCACCTGTTCTTACTTGTAGTAGCATGTAGCTTTTTAAGGAAGACAATAAACCAGGGTGGGTAGTACTTCATAGCAAAGTTTTTTTAAAGAGAATTTGTTGGTTGACCTCCAACCAAGCCAACAAGAATGAGTATATTGACCTATAAAGACATTTTTTTCTTCAGAATGCAGAAAAATGTAAGGGTAAATGCTTAGTGTGCTAAGGGAATCCTTGAAACCCTGCTCCTTCGCTGACCTACAGAGAATACTGTAGCTATTATTCACAGTCTGTACATTGCATTTAGCACACTGAAGCTCGGCAAAGTAGGACCAAGAATTAAGAAGCCTAAGCAGGGAAACACCTAATGGGGAAAAGGAAGATTGGGGCAATGCAGCTGGCAGAGCACAAATATTTGAATTTACCAGCAAGTGTCTGGGGGTCACAACAAAAGGCTTTCCTGAGGGAACGTCAGTTTGATGCCTGCGGTTCTGTACTTTGTGACTGGCATTGCAGGAAGAACAGCTAAATTTGCAGGGTTACTCAGAGCTCACACAGTAGTTCTGAATCACAAACTAACACCCCAAAACTTGACATGGTCCTAGGAATGGCGTGTAGGGAGTCCAGCATCCTAATTTAGACATGAGTTAAATGCTTACAATTTTGTAACTTAAATATACTCTAATAAGCTAATCTAGTTTCCATTCTCTTTTCAGATTGATTTATTTTTCAATCTCTCTCTTAATTGTTTACAAATGTCTTATAAAGCCCCAATTGAGCACGAAGTTCTGAAGATTTTAAAAGAACTGCATGAAATCATTCCATCAGATAATTCTATATTCAAGAGGAAATATAAGAAATATAAATAAATAAATAAATAAATGTATTGGATACAAAATAAAAAATAGAATTCCATATGATAATGAAATTGCCTTGCTACATATTAAGATATGTAGTTCATTTCTGGTTGCTTTTGTCATTTTTTTTTTATTTTATTATTTTTTTTTTTTTTGGTTTGTTTGTTTGGTTTTAATGGTGTATATTTGACAAGATTTGTACCAGCCAAAGTTACAGCCTGCCTCTGACAACAATGGAAAAAATATTCACTTTTACTTGACCAGGAGAAGATAGTTGTTTACAATTACATGAATCCAAAATAGCTACATTTTTTAGCACCTGAACATGAAATTTGTCTAAACAGAAAAACAGCTTAGAGATTTCACCATGATGTATTTCTGGATTATGTTCTTCAAAAACATTTGTTATTCTCCTGTAAAAAACAATCAGATGGACACCACAATCAGGTAATCTGAAGAATGTACTACTCAACAAGAATTTTGGAATGACAATTTATATGTAGGTGAGCAAAGACTCAGTTTTGCTGCAGCGGTGTCTCTGTCCTATATGTAAAGTTGTAAATTTAATGCTTCTGATATCTTCTTCTGTATCTTAAACATGTAATTTCATTACACATTTAATGATAGGGCCACCACTGATACTTCCAGATGATCAGAGTGTAAGTGTTTAATTGTGTTTCAAGATGTGGACTGAGGACATATTCTCTGTATCAGTGTTTTGGCCAGCAATGATGGAAGTAATGACAGTTACAATGCTTAATTATTAAGATTCTTTCAGCATTTAAAACAGCTAAATTGATTATGTTTGAAAGTTGGTATTACAGTCCAATATGGGGGGCTTTATTTATTTATTTATTTTCATACACAATATTTTTAACACAACAGCATAAGATGAAAACTTAAAAGAGCTCTTCCGTATACTGTCCTATGAGATAGAATTAAAATCATGAACACTTTTTTTTTTCCAGCATCCCTCTACACCAATCTTTTCTATGAAGAAAAGATTATCTCCATTTTCCAGTCCCATTTCTGATATGACCCAAGCAACATTTCTTCATTGTAAAGGACTGAGGCGTTATGCAAGACCAGAATAGAATGAATTGTGACTAATAAGTAACAAATAGGTTATTCATCTGTTCAATAAATAAAGCTGTTCAAATATACATGTATGATATATATGCAATATTTTTTCTCTCTATATATAATCTATAAATAAACCATTCATTAAATAACTGTATATTGTGCCTTGATTTACACCTTCTCTCCAGAATGCATTATACTGTATGCCTAAGTATTTGTGCAGTTACAGGCAAAGTAAGTAAGAATAAAAAATTTCATAAGAATAATTAGGTTAAGATTAGTTTCAGTATATATAGAAGTTTGCAAGAAGGCCGTAAAGCCAATTCACAAATTAACAGAATAGATAAAGATGGAAGGGACCTCTGGAGGTTACCCGATCCAACTACCCTTATTCAAACAGGGACACTTAGAGCATGCTTCCTGAGACCATGTCCAGGCAGCTTTTGAAGATCTCCAAGAAGGAGATTCCACAACCTCTCTGGGCAATCTGTTCCAGTGCTCCATCACCCACACAGTAAAGAAGTGCTTTCTGATGTGAAGACAGAACCTCATCTTAGAGTCACTGGGCACCACCGAAAAGAGCATGTCTCTGGCTTCTTTGCACCCTCCCTTCAGGTTTTATACACATTGATAAGATTCCCCCGAGCCTCCTCTTCTCCAGGCTGTACAGTCCCTGTCTCCCAGTCTTTCCTCATATGAGAGATACTTCTGTCCCTTGATCATCTTGATGGCCCTCTGCTTGGCTTCTTTTACTATGTCTAGATCTCTCTTTTACTGGAGGGACCTGAACTGGACACAATACTCCAGGTGCAGACTCACCAATGCTGAGTAGAAGGGACTCTTGACCTGCTGGTGGTACTGTGTCTAATGCAGCCAAGAATACTGCTAGTCTTAGAAGCAAGGGAACATTGATAGCTCATGTTCAACTTGTTGTCTACCAGGACTCCTAGGATCCTTCCCTGCAGAGCTACTTTCCAGTTGGGTGGCCCTCAGTATGTACTTGTGCCTAGGGTTTTTCAGACTCTCCAGGTGCAAGACTCTGCATTTCTCAGAGAAAAATATCAGCAGTTAATGAGGATCAAGTCAGGAACTACTTGAATGACCTCTACTCATAATACCTATAATACCTACCAGGCTGCATCCAAGAGAGCTGAGAGAGGTAGATGATGTTCTTGTGAGGATGCTTCTATTACCTTTGAAAGATGATGGAGTTTGGGAAGGTCCCTGATGACTGTTGGAGGGCAACTGCTGTACCACCTTCAAAAAAGGCTGAAAGAACAATCCTGAAACTACGAGACTGTCAACTTCACTTTGGTCTGTGAGGAAAGTCATAGAATGAGCCCTTTGGTAATACATTTCTGGCCAAATGGGAGACCAGTTGAGATACTGGATGGGAAGGTTCCCCTTCTAGTGGGACGTAGATAGTCTGGAGGAATGCAATTTTTTGTTTATGTTTTCACTGAAGTTCCCACAGTATCTCAGATCTTGTTGAAATTATGAAGACATTTGTTTCAGTCAGAGAAAATTGAAAGAGGGGGAATTAATATCTAACCTTTAAAAGGTTATACTTCCATTTAAAAGCTATTTATGCTACCAGTTTGGCTTAGTCAGAACATGCTTTACCACCCTTGTCATGCTACACACATCATAGCCTCCCATTAAATTTTCCAGGCTTTCCTGGTCTGATAGTTATTTGCTTAAATACCTCCCAATTTTTTCCAGTCAAAGAACAGAGGTCCTGCATAATATTGCTGGATGAGTAACTGAGTAAGAAAGCAGCAAGACAAATGAAATCAGTCGAGTGAAAAGCAGATTAGATTTAAACCCTTTATGTCAGACTCATGATAGAGGCAGTTTTATAGCAATGTTCAGACTTAGGGTAGATCCATCATTTGTGTCACATTCTGTTTGGCTTCCAGTTGACTTATGTCAGGGCACAGCATGGCTAGCTACCTGGAGCTGGGGACCAGGAGAAATGGGGGCCTCTCATGGGCCTATCAGGCCAGGGCCTGGCAGCCAGGGCCCATGCCTGATTAGGCCAACCATGGGCACCAGGAGCAGCTGTAGTTCTAGGTATCCAGCACCTCTCTATGGACATGGATGAGATGAGGCTGGGCCATAGGTGGGAGTCAGGGTCAGGCCTAGTGAGGGGAAATGGTTACACATGGTCCCAAGGTTTCTAGGCAGAGTCAAAATGATGAAACTATGCTGAGGACAACTTGACACATCAGTCCACAGGTCAGGATCAATGGGATCCATGGTCAAACACTGCTGTGGCTGTCCTGGAGAGCACCAAAGACAGACAACAATTGAAGTCCCAGGGCTGAGCAGAAGTAGGGTTCCTGGGCCTACAGATAGGTTGTATAGATGGAGGTCCAGGTGAGGTCAGGACAATCTAAATATCTCCTTTGTCTCCAACCTAAATCCTAAAATAAAAGAATTTCTCAGCTGGTGTTTTATACACATGGCAATATACAGCTGTTTTTTAAAAGAATATTTTTTCTAATGAACATTTTGTACCAAACTACAAAAATCAAATAGGGGCCTATAATGAAAAAGAAAAAAAAAAAATAAATAAAAAAAAATCCAGCAATATTATTTATATTGATAGATATCTCATGTATTTGCTGTGCCTTTATTCTTCTGTTGGCTTTCTGTTTTACACAATTTCACTGAAAGTCTACATAAAGCACAACTTTATATCACAGTTTTATAACTGATTTCACACAAATCAAAAAAAAAAAAGTATTTTAATACAGAATAATATTTTTAACATCATGCATGTTCTTGAAATGTTTTTAATTAATGTTTTTTTGTCAATATCTTTCTTTGTCAGTCCTATTTGAATAATGCACTGCATGGTCACTTCTGCAAATATATGACTGGTTATAAATTTACATATTGCCTAGGAAAAGAGTGGTTGTAGTTGTCAACTTAATTTTCTTTTGACAGTGAAAACATCCCCAATAAGCACCTGAGGAGAATAGTCAGACTTGAGCGTCACTGATAAGCACCAGCCTTGAGCAAAGGGGAATTGAGCAGCGTGCTGCTGCTTATCATAGAATCATAGAATATCCCAGCTGGGAGGGATGCACAAGGATCACCGAATCCAACCCCTGGGTCCCCAAAGGACCACACAAAAATTAAAACCATGTGTCTAAGAGCACTGTCCAAATACTTCTTGACCTCCAGCAGGCTCGGTACCATGACCGCTTCTCTGGGGAGCATGTTCCAGTGTGTGACCACCATCTCAGTGAAGAACCTTTTCCTGATATCCAACCTTAACCTCCGCTGTTGTAGCTTCAAGATGTTCCATCAGGTCCTATCACTAGTTGTGGGAGTGTGTCCATGGGGGTCGGCAAGCCCCATGGTTGGTGATAATATCGGGCTGTTAACGATGAGGCCATCAAGAATGTAAAGAGTTTAGAGGGAACAAAGAAGGGTGATTCAGGAGACGCCCTGCCATCTCGGGTTGCTTGTTCTCCAGCCCTAAGGCATGGAAGTTGCTGGGTGTTTGCGGTTGCTGAGCAAAGTTGTTTACCAATGAATAGTGAGTGGGAAAGTACTGCTGTGGGTGAATGGTATAAGAAAGGAGCCTGTCCTCAATAAGGGAGGCAACAGATATATAATGAAGTTATGTCATCAGTAAAGAAGTAGCAGTTACTGGTGTCCGTGTGTTCAAAACACCACAACTAGTCACCAGAGAGAAGAGATCAGTGCCTGCGTCTCTTCCTACCCTTGAGAGAAAATCTCACACACAATTTGTGGATGGAGGCCTGCAAGCTTGGTGTGAAAGTGCTGAAGGAGTCTTCTGCTGAGGGAGTTAATAGCCACAGTACCTTGAGTGAAACCTTTTGCTTGATTATTAGCTAAATGATTATTAAAATTAATACCCCTGAATCTGATACTGATTTTAACGAAGTACATGCTAAACATGTATGACTATAGTTCTCAAATCTGCACACATTAAGCATGCTCCCCAGAGATGGAACAGATAAGCTTAGGAAATAAAAGAAGAATTAGAGTTAGAGTGAGGGAAAATGAATAAATAAATAAATAAATAAATAATTAAAAAAAAAAAAAAAAAGATTGAAGGGAGAAAGAAGAAATTGGAGATCTAGAAGAGGCTCTGCTCCTTCTCCTCCCAGACGGTAATTCCTTCTTGGTAAACTGTGCACCTTTACCTTTTGGTGAGGAATACCCGGAATAGCAATTTTCCAACACTATTATCATATATTAGCACTATTGCAGTAAGCCTATTTATCAGATCCTGGAAACTACACTAAAGTACATAGAAAATGATTAGTGACAGCCAACATGGCTTTACTAAGGGCAGATCATGCCTGACAAATCTGCTGGCCTTCTATGATGGGGTTACAGCACTGGTAGACAGGGGAAGAGCAACTGGTATCATCTACCTGGACTTGTGGAAAGCATTTGACACTCTCCCCCATGATATCATTGTCTCTAGATTAGAAATACATGGACTTGATGGATGGACCACTCGGTGGGTAAGGAATCAACACTCCATGGGTCAGACTCAAAGAGTTGAGGTCAACAGCTCAATGTCCAGGTGGAGACCAATAATAAGTGTTATTCCTCAGGGGTTGGTACTGGGACCAGCACTATTTGACATCTTTGTTGGCAATATGGACAGTGGGATTGAGTGCATTCTCAGTAAGTTTGCTGATGACACCTGGCTGTGTGTTGTGATCAATATGCTGGAGGGAAGGAATGCCAATCAGAGGGATCTGGACAGCCTTGAGAGGTGGGCCTGTGCAAACCTCATGAGGTTCAACAAAGTCAAGTGCAAGGTCCGGCATCTGGTCCATGGTAATCCCAAGCACAAATACAGGCTGGGTAGAGAATTGATTGAAATCACAGAATGAATCACAGAATGGCTTGGGTTGGAAGGGACCTTAAAGATCACATGGTGATTTAAAGATGATGCAGTCCTGAGTTGCATCAAAAGAAGCATTTCCAGCAGGTCAAAGGAGGTGCTTCTCCCTCTCTGCTCTGCTCTTGTGAGACCCCGCCTGGAGTACTGTGTTCAGCTCTGGGGCCCCCAGCACAGAAGGACAGAGATATTTTAGAACAAGTCCAGAGGAGGGACACAAAAATGATCAGAGTTCTGGAGCATCTTTGCTATGAAGACAGGCTGAGGGAGTTGGGGTTGCTCATCCTTGAGTAGAGAAGGCTCTAGGGAGACCTTATAGTAACCTTCCAGTATGTGGAGGGGGGCTACAGGAGAGCTGGGGAGAGATACTTTATCAGGAGTGTAGTGATAGGACAAGAAGTAATGGCTTTAAACTAAAAGAGAGTAGATTTAGATTAGATATATAGAGGTGAATGCTCTGCCCTTGTGAGGCCACACTTGGAGTACTGCATCCAGGTCTTGACCCGCAGCACAAGATAGGGGGAAACATAGGGACAGGATATTATATTGTCTTTATCAGTAAGACTAATTCTTCTCAGGGTACCCAGCCTACTGAGCTGAAGGCAAAGGCAGGGAGCATAGTGAAGACTTAATGACCCAAGAGGAAATAGTTAGTAACCTACTACATTACTTGGATACCCACAGATCTATGGGGCCAGATGGAATCCACCCAACGGTGCTAAGGAGCTGGTGAAAGTGCTTACCATGCCAATTTCAACAATTTACTAAAGGTCCCAGTTGATTGGAGGTTGGCAAATGTCATGCACAACTACAGGAAGAGAAGGAAGAGGATTTGGGGACTGACAGATCTGTCAGTCTGACCTCATTGTCAGGAAATGTCACAGAGCAGATCATCTTAAGTGCCATCATATGGCACGTAGAGGACAAACAGGTGATCTGACCCAGTCAAGATACGTTTATGATAGGCAAGCCCTGCCTGCCTAATGTGATCTCCCTCTATTACAAGACTGACTTAGTGAACTAGGGAAAGGCTATGGATATTGCTTAAGTGGACTTCAGCAAGACATTTTATACTGTTTCCTGCAGTCTTCTGGAGAAAGTGATGGTTCATGTCTTGGACAGATGAAGAGTTGGGTTTAAAAAAAAAAAAAAAAAAAAAAAAAAGGATGAATGGCTAAAAGCCCAGATGGTCATTGAGAATGAAATTTAACCCAGTCAGTGGCCAGTCACATGCGGTGTTCCACAGGGCTCAGTATTGTGGCCACTTTTGTTTAACATCTTTATCAATTATAGTGATGTGAGGATTGAGTGCACCCTCAGTAAGTTTGCAGATGATATCAAGTTAGGTGGAAGTGTTGATCTGTTTGAGAGTAGAAAGGCCCTACAGAGGGGTCTGGATAGGCTAGATTGATGGGACACGTCCAATCATTTGCCATTCAACAAGGCTAAGTGCTGGGTGTTGCACTTGGGTCATAATAACCACATGCAATGCTACAAGTTTGGGAAGAGTTGCTTGAAAATTGCCTGACAGAAAAAAAAAAAAAAACAAAAAAAAAAAAAAAGGGGGGGGGGTGCTGATTAAGAGTGGGCTGAACAGAACCCAGCAGTGTGCCCAGGTGGTCATGAAGGCCAATGACATCTTGGCCTGCAAAAGAAATAGTATGGCCAGCAGGACTAAGGAAGTGATTGTCCTCTTGTACGCTACACTGGTTGATATCACACCTTGAATATTATGTTCAGTTTTGGTCTCCTCGCTACAAGAAGGATGTTGAGTTGCTGAAGTGTGTCCAGAGAAGAGCAACAAAGCTGGTGAATGAACTAGAAAATAAAACTTATGAGGAGTGACTGGTGGAATTGGGGCTGTTTAGCCTGGAGAAAATGAAGCTGAAGCATGATTTCATTACTCTCTACAGCTACCTGAAAGGAGATTGCAGTGACAGGGGTATTGATCTCTTTTCTTGCCTGACAAGTGATAAGATATGAGTAAACAGTCTCAAGTTTCATCAGGAGAGGTTTAGATTGGATGTAAGGAAGAATTTCTCCATTGAGAGGGTGGTCAAGTACCGGAAGTGACTGCCTAGGGAAGATGGTGGAGTCACCATCCCTGGAGGTATTTAAGAGATGTGGACATGGCACAATGAGACATGGTTAACTTGTAGTGTCAGGTGGTTGGTTAGAATTTATGATCTTGAAGGTTTTTTCCAACCTAAATGATTCTATGATTCATATGAACTTACCTGAAAACATCTTTACTAATGGAAATTAAAAAAATAAAATACCACATATGAGGACAGTGCCATACAGAAACTTCATAAGTTTACTTACTTCTCTATAATTAACACAACTTAAAAAATGCATGAGAACTGTAATGCTCATTCAAACCTTGACTCAGACTCTGCATTTAATAATGTTAGTAACTTATCTAGATTTTCCTGTTCTTTACATGGACAATCTATACACCACTGCAGGCAGTGGTGGAATGAATACTTAAGTTTCAGCCCATAGAACACTATATTTCTATATTTCTATAGCACTATAATGTCATTAGAACTGATGTAAATGGTGTTAATTTTTAAATTAAGGTTGAGTTGGGACAGTGATAGAATATATACACTACATAAACAAACAATTTGGAGTGTGGTAATCAATGGTCACGGCATCAGCATCCGTCAGCTGTGATAAACCATCTGAATAAAAACAAAAAAAAAAGATGGAAGTTAGGATAGAATTTTCTTTTAAGTTATTCTTGAACAAACTTATGGGAAGCTGTGGGAACAAGCTAAATGTAGAGAAAATTATACAAGAAAGAAAGTTAAGAAAAAATGATAAAGTCTTGTTTTTGTTTTTCTGCAGTGTAGTCTCGAAAAAAAAGCAGAAAAAAAAAAGAAAAAAAAGAAAAAGAAAAGAAAAGAAAATGTTTTCTTCTCCTCTCCTTTCTTCTTTAAAAAGATAAAAAGAAACACAAAGTAATGAACACAAATGATTAATGGATTCCAGATGGAAGTATGTACCACAGATACCAGATTCCTACATGTTTTCCTGGTATCATTTAAAACTTATTACTTTAAAAAGTGTGATACAAATATTAAATATTTAAGGGTGTGGGGGTTTTTTGCTTGTTTGTTTTGTTCTTGTTGTTGTTGTTTTGTAAGCAAGCAAAATTCTGGGATTGGTTTTGCTTTATTTATTTATTTAATTTTAATCTTGAAGTTTTAAAATGATTTAACGAAAAAGAGTTCTGGTCATCACATGTCAGGACCTGTTAAAAAAAAGCAAAAACAAAACCTAAAACAAACAAAAAAACACTTTGTGATATCTATATGATTTACTCTAAAATAAGTTAATGTTAGTGGCATTAATATTATGGCATTTTTAAATATCTCATCTTAATTTTCCCCTTTTTTTTTTTTTTTCTCAGTTGTATTATTCCCACTTCACAGGACATGTAAAACAGGTCGCCTGTATAGAAAAGAAGAATGCAAAGCCAACGAAGATGGACATGATGTTCTGAGTTTTTTTCAAATGTTATTGTCCAGATTTTCTTGTATTTAACAGATCTGTGAATTCTACATTATTTTTAATTTGCTTTCATTTTTTTCAGTTCTGATATTATAAAAAGCAAACAAAATAAAAAAATAATAATAATAAAAAACCCTCTCACTGTATCACATTATTATATAAATGTCAGTGAAACCATAAGCTTAGTTATGGCATAGAGTATTTCTGACGGTCACGTAAACTTATGTTCCCACTCTGAAAAGCATTGTGATCTAATGGCAAAAGGATTTTATTCCTTAATGTGACGTTGGTGACAAACCTGTTGAAAGAATTTCTGAAGTCATATGAAGAGTGGGATAACACTCTGAGTTGTTTAGTGTGAGTTACAAATCTGTACACAGTATTTTCAAAAAATGTAAATGCATCAAAACCAAAATCCCATACTTAATATAAGCTCGTTTGATCTCCTTCCTCTTTTATCTTTTTAACTCAATGCAATTGACTACTGTTCTGGTGCTGTTACTGTCCTGTTAGCCTGCCATTACCTTCTTGACTCCTATGTATCTGATTGTCCTTCTTTTAGACTGTGTATCAGCATTCACTGCATAGCAAAATGGGGTCAAGTGTGAAGGGAGTGCTCAAAAAAATAAATAAATAAATACTGAGAGATAAGCTAATGAATGAGCACACAGTAGGTCAGTCAATTACTCTGTGGTCATTTATATGCCATTGTTAGGACACCTGGAAGCAAACCAACAAATTAAAAGTCATCAATGACTTACAGTCAAGGAAAAAAAAAAAAAAAAAAAAAAAAATTAAAAAAAATGTTATCAATAGATTGATAACATACATTTAAAAAAAAAATCATAAAAAAAATCATAGCAGTTTACAGCTGAGCCTTGGTTAAATATGGTTAAATATATGCAAACATATATTATATGCAATGTATTATACAAACTGTGGAGTAACTTTTCAACCTTGACTCAGCTAGTATGTTCATACTATTATTAAAACAGAAAAATACTGGACATTATTAAAACAAAAAAATACTGGAAATACAGGCACAATTGTGTATTTCAATATTATGACTAAATGGAAACAACTCTGAGAGAGGAATTAATATGCTTACGTATAAGGTATTCAAGAAAAAAAATAATACTGCTTTAATTTAAAAGAGGATCAATGTCTGCATATCAAGAAAAGCAAAGATAATAATGTACAGAATATATGATAATACGTTATTTATTTGGAAAAAGGACAGTGATAAATGACAAGTAAGAACTATAAGAACTTCATTGTAAAACATGAAAACAGAAGAAACAGCAATATCTATAGAGTGTGCCTAATATACATGCTGTTAGGTGCATGTGTCTTCATAAAAGTACATAAATGTATACGTACATGCTACATATATGCCATTAAAAAGTGTATAGCTCAATCTGATTTTCTTTATATATTTATTTTATATTTTTCTGTTTCTTCAGAACATTTAAGGAACATCGCTATTCCTTAAAGTTTCCTAGTAAACAAATAATTCATTCTGGATTATGGGACCAAAGGTACCTTGTATTGCTTAGAACCATACACTGGAACTCTAGTAAGGTGTTCTCAAGCACAAGCATATCACTTTTCAGGGTTCAACTGTGGGAAAAAAAAAAAAAAAAAAAAAAAAAAAAAAAAGATTAAGACTATGAATACCTCTTTAAAACAAACAAACAAATAAAACCTGTTGTTTGTTGATTTTTAATTCTGTTGTATGGATACAGTTAGACTCAAGCTTCTTTCTTAGAGTGGCCTATTTCTGTTACATCATCTCTTGTACTAAATTGTATGTTATCTTAGAAGTTATTAAAGCAATTTTTAAGTAAATCTGATATTTGACAAGCAGTTGCACTGTGACTCTCCCTCAAGACTGGAGTGACATGTTGAATTACTAGGAGTGAGTTAAAATTCTACACACAGCATTTTCAGTAACATGGAGTTTAGGCACCATTTTCTTATACATCAATATAAATAAGATTTAAGCTTTTACAATGTTAGTAGTTACTGAAGACCAGCAAATGGTCTGAAACACACTGGACAGAGTTTTATTTGTACTAAATTTCCAGGGGTGTTGAAAGTTATGATGAATATATTTAAATAAAGATTTTTAAAGGTTGTTTGTTTGTTTTTATTATAATTTTTGTGTTAATAATGCCCTGTTTCAGAATTGTTTGAAGAGAACCTTTCAAATTCAAAATATTAAAACTAATTGTTCTGACTATCAGCAATGTAATAAATTGTGAATATTTGTTCATTGAGTAAGGAGGGGGAAGTTACACAATAACAAAGGTTGAGATATGCGGTTAAGTGAACAGACTGTGATATCACAGGGTTAAGTAAAATTCCTGATTTGTACAGAGACCTTGTGATCTCATGCTAAAACAAATTCACCGCAGAACAATACCCGAACCTATCAGAATATATCTATAATGTAACCTGTCAGAGACTATATAACTGGGACTCTGAAACAAGCAAGTAAATAGTTAAATGTAAAATAATGCTTAGTTAATTAGACAGTAGAATGAATTGTTGTCTGCATACTGAGATTGGAATAGAATATATAGTCAAGGTTATCTGTTGGCTGGGGAGGAGGTTGTCTGAGTCTGAAGGATGTGCTGTTGGGGGGCGCCAGGAGGCGAAGGATGTGTGGAGACTGGTTGCAGAGGCTTGCCAGACCATTACGTCCCAGGCAGAAAAAAAAACAGATGGACAACAAGGACATAAATTAGCTCAGACCGATAAAGAAACTGCAAGCCTGCCAAATCACTACATTCCAGGCCAAAGATGAAAAATACACTGTGAGGAAGACCTACGGCCTTCCTCCCAAAGACCACAGCCCACGTCCCGAAGACCCCTGCCCACAATTCTTGGAAGAATCTGCGCAAGCGCAAAGGACTGATAAGCTAATCAGCATACGAAGCGAGAGAAGGCGGGATTGGGTAATGAATATGTATAGGCGTTAATTGAATATTCATTGTTCTGCTGTACAAATATGAAATAGTTTGTCACTTCGCGCGCGCCGTTTGTGGAGCCGAGACTCCCCGGCCGCCCAGCACTGTTTTGCTTGCGTCTGCTTACTTAGTTATTCAATTAATAAAACTTTCTCACATCATTGAAAATCTTGATATAGTTTGACCCTGTGAGAAAGTAAATTATAACAAGCAAGATAATTAAACTACGATGAGTTCTTACATTCATTAAGAGAAATATAAGTCTTTATTGATTAAAATATAATTATATTCTTGCACACAAGTCTTACGAGGCACAGCTGAGGGAACTAAGGTTGTTTAGTCTGGAGAATAGAAGTTGGTCTCTACAGCTACCTGAAAGGAAGATGTGGGGAGCTGGGGGTTGACCTCTTCTCACAGATAACTAGCAACAGGACTAGAGGGAATGGCCTCAAGTTGACCAGGGGAGGTTTAGGTTGGAAATTAGGAGACATTTCTTCTCAGAAAGAGTACTTAGACATTGGAACTGGTTGCTCAGGGAAGTGGTGGAGCCACTGTCCCTGGGGGTGTTTAAGGAAAGGTTCAACCTGGTGCTTAGTGACATGGTTTAGTGGGTGATATTGGTAGTAGGGTGATGGTTAGACCAGATGATATGGTCCAATGATGGACCAGGAGCTCTTTTCCAACCGTAATGATTCTATGATTCTACAGTTCTTGATTTTACTGCCTAAACAGATAGGGATCTGATTTTTATTTCTTGATATTTTCTACTCAATGGACACTTAAACTTTGGAGTTCAAAGCAAAACAAATCAAAACAAGATGTTTTAAAACTTCACTGTGGTGTAAAACACAGACTGACCCTTAAGGAGAAAAAAAGTTCTGAAAACAAATCATAAGTAGGTTTGTTCTGTGTGACAGGTAAGAGCAAAGGATGAAAATTACCATGGCACTGTATGTATATTTCAGCTGAACTAGTCATTATTATAACTCCAAGTATCTGGGGTTGATGTGTGGTTATTACAAGAAACCAATACACCAAAATTATTGGAATACTCAAGCTATTGACAAGCAAGCTGACCAGACACACATCTGATGTAGTTGTTTTCTAGCTGGACCAGGAATGAAATCAGGAAAGCATTGGTACTGTGAGATTACCTCAGTCCATCTTTCCTTACTTTGCTGTCACTGAGAATCCTTATATTGCTTGTTTGCACAGATAATTGGTCAATTGGTCTGTTTTTTCACAGTAAATAACCACCTCTTAGCTTTTTTTTTTTTTTTTTATTTTAATGACCATCTCTGCCACTACACATCATCTCATTAAGGCAATCCTTGTTGTAACATTTCCCCATGGACATGCAGGGATCTCAGACTGAAGCAAAGACTTCTGTTAATTAGGCTAAACCAAAAACCAGAGGAGGAATTCCAGAAAGTTACAGTTTACAAGCTTTTAAAGCCCAGAGGGAATCACCTAGTTACCACCTTACAATGAACTGATTCCTCATTCTCCTTCTTCACCACAATTGGAAAACTTACCTGAAGATTCAAATGCTAGAATTAAATGTACTATAATATCAGGAGAAAAATGAATTCAATGTTGAAACATCGGTAGGATTTCATACTGCTTCTATGCAAATATGTTATTTCATTTTGTGGTATTTAATTGATGTGACTTCCATGAATTTAACCCTAATCATACTTAATTTGTTGCTGTATATCATTAGATTTTTATCTTGCAAGAAATATATAATTTCTTGTATTTCCATAATAATTATTTTTACAAGGAGCAATTTAAGTATTTTTATATTTTATGGAATTACAATTAGACTTTGTGTTTTTTCCTTCCAGTAATGGAACAGTTTTATCTGAGTGATGACTAAAACTGAGGACTGTGTTGGACACTGAAGGGGTATGTTTGTTCCATTTTACTCATATTAGTTCTTTGATATCCTCATACAGTATATATTTTTATTCAGAAGTGCCAGAGATGAATATGTAGCAAGCACACTGCTTGATTTTGCAAGCATATCAGCAAATAAAACTGGAATGAAGCAGTGAAGGCTAGAACACAGAGACACAATGCAAAAGGTCTTCACAGGATTTAGTAGTAATAAAGTAGCTTTGAAAAGCTGACAGAAGAATTTATGGAGTGTGGCATAAATGTCTCTATTTTTAGTGCAAGGCTAACACTGCTAGGAATGACAGAAATACAATATATGTGCCAGTAAATAAATTGTCCTTGGCTAACAGAATTTTTCTAAAGCTTTGATAGAGTACTTAAGAAAAAAAAAAAAAGATGCAAAGTCAACAAAGTACATACCAGGGGAACACAGTCATAGACTTCCACTTAACTTGTTCTGTGTTCATTCATTTATACTAATACTGCAGTTTCAGAGAGATGCAATGATGTTTTATGATTTTTGTGTGTGTGGCTAATTGTGGGCTATTATTAAAAACTCATTTTTCCACTTATTCGTGTACGCTATTACCATCTACTTTGCTGCTTTTTACTGTGATTTCTTAATAAATTCTCATCACTTTGGCTGGGAGGGTGTCAATCTTCTTCATAAAGGCTTATACAATGCTGTGTTTTGGATTGTTCGTGAAAGTAGTAGTGGTTACACAACAATGTCTTTAGTTATTGAAAGGCAGTGCTTACACAGAGCCAAGGACTTTTCTATTTCTCATGCTGCCCTGACAGTGAGCAGGTTGACTGTGTGCAAGAAATTGGGAGGGGACACCAAAACAGCTGACCCAAAATGACCAAATAAATATTCCACACTGCATAACATCATGCTGGCATTAAAACTGGGGTAATGAAGAAGGAACGGGCAGGGTGATTTAGAGAAATGGTGATTGTCTTCCTAAGCAACTGTTACGTGTGATGGACAATTTTTTCTGGAAAAGGCTGAATATCTGCCTGCTGGTGGAAATTAGCAAATGACATCCTTGTTTTGCTTTGCTTGAGCATGTGAATCATACAGTCTTAGAATGGCTTGGACTGAAGGGACCTTAAAGACCATCTAGTTCCAAGACTCCTGCTTAGGCAGGGATGTCACCCACTAGATCAGGTTGGCCAAGGCCACATCCAACATGGTCTTGAACACCTCCAGGGATGGGGCATCCACAACTTCTCTGGACAGCCTATTCCATTTCCTCATTACCCTCACAGTGAAGAATTTCCTCCTAATGTCTAATCTAAATGTATCCCCTCCTGGTTTAAGACATTTCACCCTTGTCCAGTCATCTACCCAAATGAAGTCCTTCTCCATCCATTTTTGAAGACCCCTTTAAAGTACTGAAAGGCCATTATGAGGTCTCCCCACAGTCTTCTCTTCTCATAAACAACCCCAGCTCCCTCAGCCTGTCTTCATAAGACAGGTGCTCCAGCTCTCCCATCAGCTTTGTGGCCCTCCTCTAGATTTGCTCTAATAGGTCCACATCTTTCTTATGCTGGGAGCCCCAAACCTGGATGCAGAACTCCAAGTAGGGCCCCACAAGGGGTTCGACCCCGAGTTCCACCACAACCGCTCTCTCACTCCCCCTCCTCAAAGAGGAGTGAGGAGAAACTACGATGACAGGGGCTCAAGGGTTGAGATAAGGACTAGGAGATCACCCAGTAATTATCGTGACGGGCAAAACAGACTCAGCATAGAGAGAAAGTAAGATTTATTGCTTATACTAACAAGCTAGAGAAGTGAGAAACAAAGAAAAGAAACGAAAAGCACCTTTCCCTCCCATCCACCCTCTTCCACCTCCTCCCCCCGAGCGGCGCAGGGGAACGGGGGGAAGGGGGATTATGGTCAGTCTACAGCACTTCTTCTCTGCCGCTCCTTCTCGGTCACTCTTGTCCCCTGTGCTGTGGGGTCCCACCCATGGGATCCAGTCCTTGCCAAACTGATCCAGCGTGGGCTGTCCACAGGCAGCAGCTCTTCAAGAACTGTTCCATATATGGGTCCGTACCACGGGGTCCATCCCTCGGGAGCAAACTGCTCCAACCTGGGTCCCCCACGGGCAGCAGCTCCTGCCGGGTCACCTGCTCCTGCGTGGTCTCCCCTCCACGGGCTGCAGGTCCGGCCCGGAATCTGCTCCGGCAGGGGTCTTCCACAGGCCGCAGTCTCCTTCAGGGCACAGGCTCCACCGTGGTCTCCTCCACGGGCTGCAGCGTGGAACCCTGCTCCACCGTGGTACTCCATGGGCTGCAGGGGGACATCCTGCTTCACCATGATCCTCACCACAGGCCGCAGGGGACTTCTGCTCTGGCACCTGGAGCACCTCTCCCCCTCCTTCTTCACTGACCTTGGCACCTGCAAGGCTGTTTCTCACTCCTCTCACCCTCCCAGCTGCTGAGTGGCGCAGTGGTTTTTTCCTGTCTTAAATATGCTCTCACGGAGGCACAAAACAACATGGCTTATTGGCTCAGCTCTGGTCAGCAGTGGGGCCCTTACCAAACATGGGGCAGCTTCTAGATCCTTCTCACAGAAGCCACGCCTATGGCCCCCCTCCTACCAAAACCTTGCCACATAAACCCACTACAGGTTGAGATAAAGAAAATTAGCTACAGTGGGTGGTGGCCAATTGCTGGCTGGCTCGAGGTTTCTGTCTGAGGGTCTCTAACCAATTGTATGCCAGATTCGGGCGCATGGACAGTATGTGGGGCTACGGGGAAAGTATATGTAGGAGTGAAAAATAGCAATAAAGGCCTTCTGTTCAAGTGCCATCAGGAGTCCATGTCATGTATCCCTTCAGTGGACCTCCTGCCCTGGTGCTGTCAGACAGAGGAAGGGGATCTGAGACCTGAAGAGGAACAGAAACAGGTCCCTGCTTGGCGTCTCAGGTGAGCCCCCTCTCTACCCCTTTCGCCTCCCTGGGTGCCCTTACACAACAGGTTTAAGGCCTTGGAGCTCAAGGGACAGAGTGGTAAGGATGTGGAGGAAAAGTCCACACAGAAGGCTGTCTAGGGCAAGGAAGTTGACTCCACATCTCAAGTCTTCCTCCACCAAGAAGGAAAGAAGGGTAATGGTCGTGACTCCCTTCTGAGGAGAACAGAGGGCCCCATATGTCAGCTGGACCCTACCCGTAGGGAAGTCTGCTGCCTACCTGGGGCCTGGGTCAGGGACGTTACAAGGCAACTTCCTGACCTTGTTCATCCCTCTGATTATTACCTCTTAGTGATAATTCAGGCCAGCAGTGATGAAATTGCTGAGAGAAGCCTGAAGGCTATCAAAAGGGACTTCAGGGGACTGGGGTGGTTACTGGATGGAGTGGGTGCACAGGTGGTGTTTTCCTCTATCCCTTCGGTGCCAGGGAAGGATATTGAGAGGATTTGGAAGGCCCATCTGATTAATACATGTCTGAGAGGCTGATGCCGTCGCAGGTTTTTGTTTTTGTTTTTGTTTGTTTGTTTGATCATGGGGAGGTCTACTCATAACCTGTCCTGATGGCTGCCAATGGGTCCCACCTGTCTCAAAGGGGAAAACAGGTTCTAGGCCAGGGGCTGGCAGGGCTCATCACGAGGGTTTAAACTAGGTTTGAAGGGGAGTGGGGGGTGGCAAGTCTTAAAGGCGCAGGTGCAGGAGCAGGCTGTCCCCATGTGCTGTAAGATGAGCCGGCAGGGAAGAAGTCTGGTGTGGCTGAACAGGGAACTTTTGCTGTGTGTTCAAGAAACAAAACAAAACAAAACAAAACAAAACAAAACAAAACAAAACAAAACAAAAAAAAAAGAGTTTATGTCTGGTGGAAGAAGGGACAGGCAACTCAGGCAGAGTACAAGGAAGTTGTGGAACCCATGGGCTGCCCGGGGGACAGCCTGATTCACCAGGGGCCTCACCACAGGCTACAGGGAATTTCAGCTCTGGCACCTGGAGCACCTCCTGCCCTCTTTCTTCACTGACCTTGGTGTCTGCAGGGCTGTTTGTCACGCCTCACTCTCCCAGCTGTTGTTGCACAGCACTTTTTTTCCCTTTCTTAAATCTGCTCTCACATAGACACAAAAATCAATGTGGCTCACTGGCTCAGCTCTGGCTAGCAGTGGGTCCCTTTGGAGCTGGCTGAAACTGATCTGACATGGGGCAGTTTCTGGACTCTTCTCACAGAAGCCATCCCTGCAGCCCCCCTGCTATCAGAACCTTGCTATGTAAACCTAATGCACCTTTCTGATTCTCTCACCCATCCTACTATGGGGAAGGTGAGCCAGCAGCTTTGTGGTGCTTAGCTACTTACTGCAATTACACCAGAACACAGAGGAAAGTGATAATTTCAAAACAGTTACCCATTACTTGTCTGAATAAGGAACAAATAGAGAAAACAAAGTGATTCAGAACAGGACTTGATTTAGGATTATCCTCTTTATAACCTCTATTTTATTCTGTGAACAAAAGTCAAACTCTAAAGGCTATTTGTAAAATTGTTTTAATCTTTTATTTGTAAGCATATAAATATTGCATTCTTTTGTACGCTGAAATAGGAATCTTCCTGTAATGTCTGACTGAAATTAGAAGACTTAGTTTTCTTAATTATAGATGTGTCAGTCTACAACCACAATTTTATAAGTCATTAAAATACGGTAGCAACTTCCATAATTCCCTCTTCTTTTTATAGTTAAGCTACAGTATGCTAGGTTAATAACAGTTTGATCTTTTACTCTCAGAATTCATTACAAGCTATTCCCTATTGTCCTTATAAAAGATCCGTCTTGAGACCTAACATGCTGAAAAATTGTAACTTTATATTCAAAATATGCAGAAGGATATTCTGACTGACTAAGGCATTGTTTTGTTTGTTATGTGTTTTTTTTGTTGTTGTTTTTTTTTTTTCCTTCCACTTCTGAGAGATTACTCAGGCTTTGAAATCTACTGAGGGAGTATTTAAAAAAAAAAATAAATGATAAAATCAAGGCATTAATTCTAAAAAATGTTTTTAAAATATGTCATTTTACTGACCATTAATAAGAAAGAAGGGAAAAACAACAAGAACAAAGGATAAAATCAAAGATTACACTAAATGTCTTCACGTAATCTTACATGTCATTTTTGCTGTGCCTGGAAATACATATGCTTGCACAGATATTTTTTGCCACTCTATGTATGTCTATTGGTCCTCTTCACATGTAAATTCATAAGGTTATGCATCAGCTTCTGCAATTACTATTTTTCTTTTTGTGTACATAATTTTCCTGTGTCCCATAACTAAATTTACTTTCAGGCTTGGTGTAAGCCTATGCTTGGTAAGCACCACTTTGACTCCGTTCCAAATTCAAACATCTTCATTAAGTGTCTGCAATGTAGACTAACACATATGAGTTAGGGACTAGTCACCCACTATATAGCATGGAAATAAGAGGACAGTTCAATTGGTAAAATAGCTGAGGCTTTATAGGAAATTAAAGTTTAGTCTTCTTATTCCACCTGAGTGACTATACATGAAACTATTGATTCTCAAAGCAGATGCATGAATCCAGGCTTCTAACTGCATTAATCGTATCCTTAATCTGATCCCTGTTTGTGTTGTGTCTACATTTCTGTACTCAGAAACATTACTAACTCTCATACAATATAAAAAGAGCTTTAAAATACAAACTTTCACTAGAAGAGACAATGATATCTGCAGATACAAAATAACTTTGAAAGAATGTTAAGGCAAACCTCTGTGAAGTGTTACGGGTATCTGCGGTGGTACCTGTAACAGGTGGTACAGGTATATGTGGTCATACCTGTAACACAGGTGGTACAGGTACCTTGGTTAGCAGTGAGACACCCATCCAACTGCTCCTTTGCTCCCTCTCCTTAGCAGGACAGGGAGAGAAAATGAGATAGAAAGTCATGGGTCAAGATAAAGATGGGGAGGGCATTTACCAATTACCATAATGGGTAAAAAAAACCTGAACTTGGAGAAAAGTGGTTTGAGTTATTGCCACTTAAAAATAGACTGTCGCCGGTGCACAATGTACTCTAATGCCATCAATCTTTAAAGGGCCAGAACCCATCTGTATCTCTGGAGTGACAGGAGGATCCCAACAGCTAACTGTATTGGAAGCTGAAGTGAGTCTAACTGGGAATGAGTGGCAAAAGCATCCCATTGTGACTGGTCCAGAGGCTCCATGCATCCTTGGCATAGATTACCTCAAGAGAGGGTACTTCAAGGATCCAAAAGGGTACCGGTGGGCTTTTGGCATAGCTGCCTTAGAGACAGAGGGCACTAAACAGCTGTCCACCTTGCCTGGTCTCTCAGAGGATCCTTCTGTGGTGGGGCTGCTGAGGGTCGAAGAACAGCAAGTGCCAATTGCTACCACAACTGTGCACCGGCGACAATATCGCACCAATCGAGACTCCCTGATTCCCATCCATAAGTTAATTCGTCAGCTGGAGAGCCAAGGAGTGATCAGCAAGACTCATTCACCTTTTAATAGTCCCATATGGCCAGTGCGAAAGTCTAATGGTGAGTGGAGACTAACAGTGGACTATTGGGGCCTGAACGAAGTGACGCCACCACTGAGCGCTGCAGTGCCGGACATGCTAGAACTCCAGTATGAACTGGAATCAAAGGCAGCCAAGTGGTACGCCACAATTGATATTGCTAATGCATTTTTCTCCATCCCTCTAGCAGCAGAGTGCAGGCCACAGTTTGCTTTCACTTGGAGGGGCATCCAATACACCTGGAATCGACTGCCCCAGGGGTGGAAACACAGCCCTACCATTTGCCATGGACTGATCCAGTCTGCGCTGGAGCAGGGGGAAGCTCCTGAACATCTGCAGTACATCGATGACATCATTGTGTGGGGTGATACAGCAGAGGAAGTTTTTGAGAAAGGGAAGAAAATAGTCCAAATCCTTCTGAAGGCCGGTTTTGCCATAAAACAAAACAAAGTTAAAGGACCTGCACGAGAGATCCAGTTTTTAGGAATAAAATGGCAAATGGACGTCGTCAAATCCCAATGGATGTGATCAACAAAATAACAGCTACGTCTCCACCAACTAGCAAAAAAGAAACACAAACTTTCCTAGGTGTCATGGGGTTTTGGAGAATGCACATTCCAAATTACAGTCTGATTGTAAACCCGCTCTACCAAGTAACCCGTAAGAAGAACGATTTTGAATGGGGCCCTGAGCAACGACAAGCCTTTGAACAAATTAAGCAGGAAATAGTTCATGCAGTAGCCCTTGGGCCAGTCCGAACAGGACCAGATGTAATGAATGTGCTCTACACCGCAGCCGGGGAGAATGGCCCTACCTGGAGCCTCTGGCAGAAAGAACCTGCGGAAACTCGAGGTCGACCCCTAGGGTTCTGGAGTCGGGGATACAGAGGATCTGAGGCCCGCTACACTCCAACCGAAAAGGAAATATTGGCAGCATATGAAGGAGTTTGATCTGCTTCAGAAGTGATCGGTACTGAAGCACAGCTCCTCCTGGCACCCCGACTGCCAGTACTGGGCTGGATGTTCAAAGGAAGGGTCCCCTCTACACATCATGCAAGTGATGCTACATAGAGCAAGTGGGTTGCACTGATTACTCAGCGGGTTCGAATAGGAAACACCAGTCACCCAGGAATCTTGGAAGTTATTATGGACTGGCCAGAAGGCAAATACTTTGGGATATCACCAGAAGAGGAAGTGGTCCGTGCTGACGAAGCCCCACTGTACAACAAGCTACCAGAAGATGAGAAGAGATATGCTTTGTTCACTGATGGGTCCTGTCGTATTGTGGGAAAGCATCGGAGATGGAAAGCTGCTGTATGGAGTCCTACACGACAAGTTGCAGAAGCTACTGAGGGAGAAGGTGAATCGAGTCAGTTTGCAGAAGTGAAAGCCATCCAACTGGCTTTAGATATTGCTGAACGAGAAAAATGGCCAGTTCTCTACCTTTATACTGATTCATGGATGGTAGCAAATGCCCTGTGGGGGTGGTTACAACAATGGAAGCAGAACAACTGGCAGCGCAGATGTAAACCCATCTGGGCTGCGGCGTTGTGGCAAGATATTGCTGCCCGGGTAGAGAACCTAGTTGTAAAGGTACACCATGTAGATGCTCATGTGCCCAAGAATCGGGCTACTGAAGAACATCAAAACAACCAGCAGGTGGATCAGGCTGCTAAGATCGAAGTGGCTCAGGTGGACCTGGACTGGCAACATAAAGGTGAATTATTTATAGCCCGATGGGCCCATGACACCTCAGGCCATCAAGGCAGAGATGCAACATACAGATGGGCTCGTGATCGAGGGGTGGACCTGACCATGGACGCTATAGCGCAGGTTATTCATGATTGTGAAACATGTGCCGCAATCAAGCAAGCCAAACGGTCAAAGCCTCTCTGGTACGGAGGATGATGGCTGAAATATAAATATGGAGAGGCCTGACAGATTGATTATATCACACTCCCTCAAACCCGCAATGGCAAGCGCCACATACTTACAATGGTGGAAGCAACCACCGGATGGCTGGAAACATATCCTGTGCCCCATGCCACCGCCCGGAACACTATCCTGGGCCTTGAAAAACAAGTCCTATGGCGACATGGCACCCCAGAAAGAATTGAGTCAGACAACGGGACTCATTTCCGAAACAACCTTATAGACACTTGGGCCAAAGAACATGGTATTGAGTGGGTGTATCACATTCCTTATCATGCACCAGCCTCCGGGAAAGTTGAGCAATATAATGGACTGTTAAAGACTACACTGAAAGCAATGGGTACTGGGACATTTAAAAACTGGGACACACATTTGGCAAAGGCCACCTGGTTAGTCAATACTAGGGGATCTGCTAACCGAGCTGGACCTGCCCAATCAAACCTGTTACGTACTGTAGAAGGGGATAAAGTTCCTGTAGTGCATATAAGAAACATGCTGGGAAAGACAGTCTGGGCTACTCCTGCCTCAGGAAAAGGCAAACCCATTCGCGGGATTGCTTTTGCTCAGGGACCTGGATGCACTTGGTGGGTAATGCAAAAAAATGGAGAGGTCCGATGTGTACCTCAAGGGGATTTAATACTGGGTGAAAATAGCCCATGAGCTGAATTGTATTATATTAATTACTGTATAATACTGTATGTCATCACTACCATGATTGCTATATACCATAGATGAAAATGGTGATTAATTAAAATGTATTGAAAAGAGTGTAACCTCAGCATGACATAAATGGTATGGAATAAGGGGTGGATATATGTCCTGGTTTCAGTTAGGACAGTTTTCTTGCTAGTAGCTGGTGGAATGCTGTGTTTTGGATTAGAATGGGAAGAATGCTGATAACATGCCGATGTTTTGGTTGTTGCAAAGCAGTGCTTGTACCAAGCCAAGGACTTTTCAGCTCCTCGCTCTGTCCTGCCAGCAGGCAGGCTCGGGGTGCAGCAACAACTGGGAGGGGACAGACCCAGGACAGCTGACCCAAACTGGCCAAAGGAGTATTCCATACCATCTGACGTCATGCTAAACAATATATAGGGGTGGCTAGCCGGGATGGGGGAGCCAGCTGCTCTGGATAGACTGGGCATCGGTCAGCGGGTGGTGAGCAATTGCATTGTGCATCACTTGTTTCATACACACTATTATTATTATTATTGTTATTATTATTATTATTATTTCCTATCTTAATAAACTGTCTCTATCTCAACTCTCGTTTCACTTTTCCGTTTCTCTCCCCCATCCCAGAGAGGGAGGGGGGAGGGTGAGCGAACGGCTGTGTGGTGTTTAGCTGCCGGCCGGGTTAAACCACAACAAATGGTGAGAAACAAAGTCAAAAACTAAAATTACTCCATGTCTGAAAATGAGTATAAAAAATAATTTCCTCCTAACATCTAATCTAAATCTCACCATCTCTAAAATAAATAAATAAATAAAATGTTTTTGTTTTTGTTTTTTAAAAAGTCCCTCTCCATCTTGAGCCCTCCTTAAATACTGGAAGGCCACAGTGAGGTCTCCCTGGAGCCTTCTCTTCTCCAGGCTGAACAGCTCCAGCTCCCTCATCCTTTCTTCACAGGGGAGGTATTCCAGTCTTTTGATCTTCTATGTAACGCTCCTCTGGACTTGCTCTAACAGCTCCATGTCTTTCTTGAGCTGGAGTCCTCACATCTGAATGCTGTACTGCAAGTAAGGCCTCAAGAGGGCAGAGCAGAGGGGGACAATCACCTCCCTTGACATTCCTGCCATGCCTCTTTGATGCAGTCCAGGATGCAGTTGACCTGCTGGGTTGCAAGCATGTTGCACTGCTGGCTCATGTGAAGCTTTTCATCCACCAGAACCCCCAAGTCCATCTCTACAGGGCTACTCTCAATGAGTTCATCCCCCAGACTGTCCTCATGTCTGAGATTGCCCCAACCCAGGTGCAGCACCTTGCACTTGGACTTGTTGAACCTCACATGGACTTGTTGAATGAAAGTTCACATGGGCTCACTTCTCAAGCTTGACCAGGTCCCTTTGGGTGACATTCCTTCTTTCTGTTGTACCAACCGCACCACTCATACTCACTGAGGGTGTGCTGAGGCTGCACTTGGGACCTACAGCATTGGTCCCAAGACAGACTTTTCCACAGTCTGCATGGAATCTCTTCTTGGTAGCATGGATCCCCTCCTCCACCTCCTTCTTTGATCTTGGTGCTTCATCTTCTGTTTCTCTCTCTGTTCTTTAACTCTCCCTCCTCTCTGTAGCCCTTTCCCCCATTCTTAAATATGTTTTCTCTGAGGCACCAACAGCTTGGCTGCTGGTCTCAGCTGTGTCTTGTGGGTATCTTGTAGCCTTCAGGAACAAGCAGTGTGTGGCGTGTGTCAGCCTCTGGCCAGTTCCCACAGAGGCGATCCCCATGGTCCCACTGCTACCAAAACTTTGCCACATTCACCCAATATAGCTTTAAAATGGAATTTTAGGCTGCTGTCCACTAAACAACACCTAACTATGAATCTTGTATGCTAAGAGGAGCAGACAACATACATTCTGATTGTAAAACACATAGAAAAAAGCCCTGTTGCTTCCAGAAAGGAAGGAAATGTTTTTTTTTTCACTTGTATTCCAGCTGAGGACAGTGAAGATATTTGGGGTTACATCTGTGCATTTTTAGAAAAAGCTACAGTTTACATTTACAAATTATATGATCATCTATTCACATTAAGACAGAGTCACTAGGTGGTGTTTGTGAATAAATGCTGTCAGCATTGAAGAGTTTTTCCAACTATAAAAATGGGACAATTCTTACAGTAGGATTATATTTACATTGGTTAGGTTTTCTGTAGTCTAAACTGATTACTTGAAAGAAAGAACAATGAAAAAGAAAGAGCAATGTTCATGGCTGTATCTCCATCTTTTTTTATTATTATTATTTTTATTATTATTTTTATTATTATTATTATTTTTGTTTTGTATGTTTGTGTGTTTGAGAAGAGACAATAAAATTTTAAAACTAAGGAAGTTTATTAAGGATATGGTAGCACATTCTAATCTTGGAACTATGTGAATATTTTCATTACATCTAGGATAGGTCCTTTGTCCTACATTCTCCCTTCATTCGGTCTCTTTTTTTTGGTCTTATGTAGAAAATATTCTCTGTATTTTTTTTGCCCTATCTGAATGCAGTTTCATTCTTACTGTTGGCTGTTTCTTCTTTCCAAGATTTAAAAATGTCTATGTAGTGTTCTCATTAAAAAAAAATCTAAGACCCTAATGATCTGAAAGTGCAGTCAGTGAATTGTTGGATTTTTTTTTTTTTTTTTTTTTTAATTTTTTTTACCCTTTCCCCTTTGAATAGCTATCAAGCCCTTGGCTTGACCTATTCATATGCTTGATTTTAGTTTTTGTAACATACCTGCTGTGTTTTGCCGTGTTAAAGAAAGCAAGGTCAAGTTGTCTACATACTTAGACACAGAGGTGTAGTAGACTGTGTTGATTCTTAGCTTCTGTGAAAATGGAAGCCCATGAGGCACTGATGCTAGTTACCTGTCTTACATGAACTCAACATCCTATCTGACATAAATATGACCTCAGTGCTCTCTGCTCAGCACAGTTGGATGCGCATTAATGAACACTTGGACATGACTGGACTGTTACAGACAAAGAACAAGTATCCGATATATTCATAGTTGTCAGGTTATGCATAATAGAGTAACAAATGAACTAAATGAATTAAATTTTCCAGGAGGCTAAGGCCATGAAGAGGTAACTATCACTAATGCCAGCTATTATCCATTTGTATGCTTTTGAATCTGTTTAGACTGACAGATTCTCTTCTCTCTCTCTATATATATATAATATATACATACACATATATATATGTATATATATATATATGTATCATGCTGTTGCTTTGTTACCTTCTAGTAACAAAGTTACTAGTTACCTTCTACTAGTTCTAGTATGGAATTCAGAAATATACTCACATTGCAGATAAAATTATTGTGTGAGGCTCCCTGCTAAAGGAAACTTTAGCAAAGCTGTACTTATTTTCAATATCCATTCAAATTTTGAAATCCATGAAGTGACCTTTGATTTACCCTTTTTATTTTCATGTGCAGAACAGTCTCTTAATTCTTCCACTGAAGCATTAGAAACATAAAAGTCCAGTTGTATTTTATGTAGTTCTGCAAAGAACTCGACTAGAAAACCTGATCAAATTTGTACCTTTTTTGCATTTCTACTTTTCCTGGTCACATTAAAACTTTCTTCTGCCAATATCCTTTGAATTATTTTTAGGGTGGATAGGAATTGTATATAGCTTTTATATAACTCCACCATGGGCTCCTCTCCATGAGCTGCAGGTCCAACCTGGAGTCTGCTATGGACGCTTTCCATGGGCTGCAGCTTCCTTGAGGCCACATCCACCTGTTCCACCATGGGCTCCTCAACAGGGAGCAGTATCAATATCTGCTCTGCCATGGGACCCGTGGGCTGCAGAGGGAGAGCCTCTTCCACCATGTTCCCCTCCACTGGCTGCAAAACTTGTGCTCCTGTTCCTGGATCATCTATTCCCTCTTCATTGACCTTGGTATCTGAAAAGTTTTCTCTCAAATTTTCTCACACCTCTCTCCCAGCTCCTGTTGTGCAGAAATTTTTTACCCTTTTCTTAAATATGTTCACACAGAGACACAGTGTTGCTCACTGGCTAATCTTCAGCCAGCATCAAGTCCCTTTTGGAGTCATTGAGGATTGGCTCTTGTCTAACATGGGACAGCTCCTAACCTCATGTCACAAAAGCTACTCCTGAAGGCCCTCCCCCTGCAAACATTGCCACATAAAACCACTATGCCCCCAGTTTGTTCCTCTTCTTCCTCCCCCCTCCCATAGGTTTGCAAAACTCTGCATTCCCTACACCCTGCCAATCTACGGCTTCTTGGTTCACAGTCTTACCAGTTGCAAGGTTCATCCCTCTTGGAAACAGCACCCATATCTTGTTAGCCCACCAATTAGCATGACTGGGATATTTTTTTCCTGTAATTGTCTTCCACCTTAGAAATTCTCAATCAGATAATCACACTAAAATAAACATTTATACACTCTCACATGCTCTCATAAGTTCACATGATTGACCAGACCTGATTCCCTTCACTGCTTCCCTTTCTTATTATCCTTTGTTGCTTGGAAAAAGTCTTTGACCAGGTACTCTTCTACATACCCTTATAGTTTATATGTTAATTTTAAAGAAGAGATAAAATTTAAATGGCTTAGGTGGATGTGTTCCAGATGGTTTACTAAAACAATAACCTCACATGCCTCTTTAGGTCTGTTTTCTTTCTTAAGATTTTTATCTCTGCTAAAACATTTATGCTGGTGGAAATACAGCCTTAGAAATTAAAACTCATTTTCAGACATGGAGTAATTTTATTTAAAAAGTGAAAGTCTTTTGATCTCAGAACTTTGTCTGTATTTATATAATGAATATTAAACTTGAGGAAGCCCTGCCACCTCATCTCCTGCATCTGCAAACCATCTACAACAAACCAAACCAAACCAAACCAAATCAAACCAAACCAACCAACCAAACAAACAAACAAACAAAAAAAAAAAAAAAAAACTTTTTTTGTTTATTTTGTTTCAAATTCAAAACCTTTTCTATAAGTCAAATACTGCTCATTATTTCCTTTAGATTGTTGCATATAAATGACAAACAAAGGGCTACTGTGTATGTAGATGGTGGTTTTGATAAATATTGTAGCTGGTGATAAAATTGCATGTTCACTTTGATGACATCCTAAATATCCTCTGTCAAAAAGATATTGAATTTAACCAGAGAGGAAAAATATAATGTATAGGAATAGCTAATCTTTAAATGAAACATTTGATTGTGTGCTTTGAAATGAAATTTCAGCTTCAAACGGATGTCAAAACTGCAAAAATATAACCCACTCTTCCATTTTATTTGTAACACATACATTTGATATAGTCTGCATTATCAACTCCAAACATTCAAAACTCTGAGTCAGACTTCTCAGAAACAAACAGATGCTTGGTTCAGTATTTTTTTCTCACAGGAGAATACACTGACTAGTAGGAAATGAATGTTCTTATGGTCTTAGGCTTACTAGGCTTACTTAAGAGTGTTTTATTATTATTATTATTATTATTATTTAGAATTATAGCATTCTTAAGGACTGTCTTTGCTTTCCAGTTCCACTCAGTCCTTAATATTAGTAAGTAGTATTTCTGACCATGTATCATAGAGTATGCAGGGCTCTATGCAGGAGATTACTCAGGCTGTCCTGTAGCTAAAAAAGACTCCCCTAAACACGGTAAATAGAACCATACGTCTCAGTATTTTTAGATATGACTGAAATAGCTGTTAGAATCTTATATCTTCTCCCCATTTTAACAGTGAATTTTAAGCCTATTTTTTAATACATTTATGACTCAAGCTGTCAAGATTTTCTCAACATGAAAAAATCAATAGTATTAATTTATCACCATGGCTGTTAGAGTTTCTTGTGGATGTGGATAAAACTGCATTATTTATATTCAATCTTCTAAATTAATTAACAAGGAAAAAATGAGACAAAGACGTATTTTGTTATGAAGAACAAAAATCGCTGTGTTTTCATTATGTACCATTTTATTGAAATATAGAAATATTCTTTGGGAACACACCGTAAACCACGATTTAGAAGATCTGGAGTGAAATGCCATATCTATTCAGTAAAATTGGGGTCTTGAAACATATTTTTTTCATATATATTCCGTGTATGTGCTCTCCTTAAAGAACGAAAATCGAAATTGACGATTCTATGATTTTATTATGTAGTAGGACAATGTAGCTATAGAGAAAAATATAGAATGTAAAATTATAGTTATTAATAAGGACACAAGTGAAGAAATTGTATAAATAATGTAGTCCACAGACAGAAGGAAATGACTTGTTTGTAAAACAAAGATAAATTGGAAAAGTAGTGACAGCACTTGTTAATAGCTTCCTGTAAAGGACATAAGAAAATAATGGGAGAAATACAGTTGCCACATTTCACACTTGACAGATGGTGAAGTTGATGGTAGTATCAAAGATTAGATAAACAAAAGCTCTGATAGAGAATGGTAGAATCATAGAATCATTAAGTTTGGAAAAGACCTCCAAGAACAGAATTTAGATCTAAGAATACTGGGAGGGACCCAAGTAAGCATTCTGCTTAGTATTATCATACATTTGTTAACTTCTGTGCTTAAAATTATAAATAACACCTGAAAGAACTTGGAAGGATTGTTTCTTTGCTGCTTCTCTGATGTTAAAAAATACTTCCTATCTGCTTCACTGAAAATACTTCCTATCTGCTTCACTGACATGCACAGAGTTCTGGCTGTGACAGGAAACTAAGAATAACGTAATGAAGTATCCTTTGAGTCCTCAGGAAACATTCAAAAATTACCTGATTGAACCATTCCTTAAATAATAGTTCAGCAGAGTAACACATACCTCTCAGAAGTTTTGTAATAAGAAAGATTGTGTTCTCAAGTTATGAAATATTTAAACCCAAAAGTGTAATGTGCTTGTGTCTTTCCAACTTACATGCGGTTAGGTCATCTCTTTGTAACCTCAAACTCCCCTAAGCAATTCCGGTCAGTTCTAGTCTGCTAGGGTTGTGGTTTTATTTGTTGTTATCTTTGTTTTGTTTTGGCTGGATTTTTTTTTTTTTGGAAACTTCTCACTGAAGTCAAGCCTATATTTACTTAGTACATAAAAAGCCCATCACCATTATACTATTGTCACTTACTGTACTCTGTTATTGATAAAACATAAAGTAACTGTATGATTCGTTGTCTTCCCTTGTCAGATGATAAGAGAAGAACCAATGTTATCTACCTGGACTTCTGCAAGGCCTTTAACATGGTCCCACATGACATTCTGATCTCCAAAATTGAGAGATATGGATTTGATGGGTGGGCCAGTCAGTGGATAAGAAATTGGTTTGAAGGTCACATCCAGAGAGTGGTGGTCAATGTCTCCATGTCCAGGTGGAGGCCAGTAATGAGTGGTGTCCCTCAGGGGTCTGTCTTGGGACTGGTACTGTTTAATATCTTTATCAACAACATAGACAATGGGGTTTAGTACACCCTTAGCAAGTTTGCAGATGACATCAAGCTGAGTGGTGTGGTTGATACACTAGAAGGAAGGGATGCCATCCAAAGGGACCAGAACAAGCTTGAGATTTGGGCCCACATGAACTTAATGAGGTTATACAAGTCTAGGTGCAAGGTGTTGCACCTGGCCTGGGACAATCCTGGGCATGAGCACAAGCTGGGTGAAGAACTCATTGAGAGCAGCCCTGCAGAGAAGGACTTAGGGGTTGTGGTGGATGAAAAGCTTGACATGAGCCAGCAGTTTGTCGTTGCAGCTCAGAAGGCCAACTGCATCCTGGGTTGCATCAAAAGAGGAGTGGCCAGAAGGTCGAGGGAGGTTATTCTCCCCTCTACTCTGCCCTTCTGAGGCCCCAGATGGAGTACTGTGTCCAGGTCTGGAGGCTCCAGCACAAGAAGGATGTTGATCTGTTAGAACAGGTCCAGAGGAGGGCTGCAGAGATGATCAAGGGGCTGGAGCACCTCCCTTATGAACGCACAGGCTGAGAGAGCTGGGGCAGTTCAGCCTAAAGAAGAGAAGGCTCCATGGTTTCTTTACTGAAGGTTTTCCTTACTTAAAGGAGGCTTATAAAAAAAGATGAAGAACAACTTCTTTTTCAGTCAGATAATGACAGGACAAGGGGGAATGGTTTTAAACTAAAAAAGAGGAGATTTAGCTTAGATGTTAAGAAAAAAAATCTTTATTCAGAGGGTGATGAGGAATTGGAACAGGTTGCCCAAAGACGTTGTGGATACCCCATCCCTGGAAGTGTTCAAGACCAAGCTGGACAAGGCCGTGGGCAACCTCATCTAGTGGGTGCCATCCCTGCCCATGGCACGGCAGTTGATCTTTAAGCTCATTTCCAACCTGAGCCATTCTATGAATCTATGATTCTATGATTCTGTGATTCTGTGATTCTATGACAATGAAATCAATATATACCATATATGAGTATGGTAAGTAAGGCTTCACTGGGCCAAATGGAATTAAGTAATTTCATTTCTGCCCAAAATATTCAACAAGTTGTATATCTAAATGCATCTTTGCAACCTGAACATATATATATATATATATACACATATATATATAACACATATATATATATATATATACATATTTACTCTCTCTCTGGGCCTGTTGTAAAAGTGTTGGTGTGTTGTTTTTTTGTTTGTTTGTTTTCCTATATCACTAGGTTTTCAAAACAAGAAAGAGACTACATTGACTAGCTATAATTTCAGAGGTGTATATATAGAGGTGTATGTATGTAAGTATGCATGTTTGCATGTATATATATATATGTTTGTATGTATATATATATACTCAATTTTTATCTGAGAGTGAGAAAACAGACAAAACTTCGGAGTATTTCATTATCTTTCAAAAAAAGCCAAAAATGAAAATTTATCCCTCCTTGCTCCTACGTACTTTCCAAATGCATGTAAACTGTTTAGCTGCTAACATAATAAACAAATAAATAAATAAAGCTCAGGACAGCACAGTGACAAATGAAATTTGGTTAGAATTCCTCTGAAGACTTAAATTCTCTGTAGGATTTTAGAATTTTATGTCAAAATCTTTCCCTGTTTTATTTGTGCTAATGAGAAGATTATTAGCAAAGGTACTGGCAACTTTCAGAATCACTGTACTAGCCAGGTTGTTTTACAGTCCTGCAAGAGATAAATGACAGAATTTTATCAGGACTTGTGTGGTAAATAATCAGGTCTCAAATAGGATTTCAATCAAAGTTTACAATTTATTGAATGAATAGAGGCAAGCAAACAGTGCTGGGTGTGCCGGGAGTCTCTGCTCCACCAGGACGCACACCTGTTACATCAGTTAGCTGGTTGTTATGTTATTAAATACATATTCATCACTATTCCTAGAAAAGGCAGGGTTAGTATAATTAGTTTCCAGAGTCCAAAATTTCTCACAGATGCATGCGTATTAGTCTCTGGTGGTCTCTGTGGGGGTTGCTCGGGCTGAAGGCTCGTAGTCTTCCTCCCAGGCTTTGTCTTTCAATGGTCCTTCAGCTCCCCCTCTCTCCTTACTCAGTAATCTCTTGGCTGGATACCAGAGACTTGCACAGCATCCCATGCAGAAGTTAGCAATTATTTTGAACCGCCTTTGTTCTCTTATCTCCCAGGCCTGAGTCTCAGTCTCAATATTCGGCCTTCAAATACTCTACCTACACAAATTGCTGGACTCTTTCCCTTACATGATACAAGAACTGTGTACACTAATCACTGTTTTTCTTTGGTAGAAGAAATGCAGCCCTAGTATTATTCCATACTGACATGAATCAAATTAACATATTGCACACTTGGGACCTCTCAAAGAGACAGTCACCTGATGCTGACACTGCTTTTTCCTGATTTTTGGCTTCCAGATTTTTTAGACTTTGACACTGAGAAGAATTTGAAGTACAAATGTTCTGTTCCTAGACCTGTGCTAGTTTGGCTGCATGCAGTACAAAAGCTGTCTGTGTGCTACCTATATTATTTATATACTAGTTTGCTGACTTGTTCAAATAACTAAAGTGAGAATTTCTTATTAATTCATTTTCAATATGTGAAGTAGCTTGGGCATCTAACTTCCTTCAGTACTATTTACTGCTTTCTTAACTTCACCTTCATTTAAAGGACTTTACAGGTAAGCTTGGAAAGCTTTATTCTAGAAAGCAACATGATAGTAAAAATGCTTGTTCAGAAAGTCCCATGATAACTTAGGTCCTCTAAAAAAGACACTCCCAAGCGTTAAAAGGAGACTCTTAGATGTTAACGGGAATGCTATTAGATTATTCTGTTTGTTCATTTCATCCTTATCTTGTTCTGGCTTTGATGAACTTAATTAAAGTACAAGGTATTCATGTTAACATAATATTTTGATACATATCAAATTAATTGTAATAGCTAATAATTCATTATTGTATTAGATTCCCTATGAAGTCAACTTTACATTGACAATGACCATAATTTGCAATTAACATGTTATTATTCTCTTCAGAAGTGTTAGTGAATATAGAAGATATTCTTATGTAACTGATTCAAAATATTTTTCTAGACAATGTTGCACATACTTTTTAGTGAGTGGCTTATGTTAAAGCAAATAACACCTTTACTTACAGTTATGCAGGTAAGTATGTTACAGAATATTTCATCCTCTTCCTTCTGGTAAAAAATAATAATAAAAAAAAAATAAAATTAAAATTAAAAATTAAAAAATAAAATAAAATAGAAATAAAAATCTGACAAACTATATAAGAGGGATTAATATTCAAAGTTACCCTCCTAACTTCTAGGTACATTCTATAATGACCTTATATTTGCTTGCTGTCTAAACTATAGGCAGTGAGAGTATAGGACTAAGATACTCAAGTCATCATTACATGTTTAACACATGCCTTATGGGAAATGTATGCCCTTTAAGAAAGGCCTCCCAAGCAAGGTTAAATAGCCATATAAAGCTATTTAGTTGACCATATTGATTCCTTGGTTTACACAAATAATGACTACAGAGTTTAGTTGTCGACATTATTTACAGTGCTATTGGAGACATTGTAGATACCTACAGGGTACCTACAAAGAAGTGGCAGATACAACATGGTACCTGAATTCTTCTTCAGCCACAACTGGAAGCCAGGCACGACAGCTGAAACAGCATTAAAAGTGTATGTATCTGATTGAATGTACCCAATGGAGTCCGGAGAGTTTCTTAGCTGGACAACGCTTTGTATTTACTCTCGAACAGGACCTCAAACACATATACGTCCTATCAAATGTATATAGCTACAGTAATTTATTGATGTAATATGGTAATTATAGTAGTCTTAGTATTTTCTAATGCCTGTTCTATTTGTATGTTATAATGATCCCAAATGTGAGGTTTGTTTCTGTGTGTGTGTGTTTATGTGTATTTATTGTTGCTTTTTGTTTGCATTTGTGATTGTTTTTATATGATGGGTTCAGGAAACGTAACTTTTTTGTTACAAACACATACATATCACAGAATCACAGAATGGTTAAGATTGGAATGGATCTCTGGAGGTCATTTGGTCCTACCTCCTGCTCAAGAAGGGCCACATAGAGCAGGTTGCCCAAGACCATGTCCAGGCAGCTTTTCAATATCTCCAAGGAGAGAGACTCCACAACCTCTCTGGGCAACTTGTACCAGTGTTCAGTCACTTGCACAGTAAAAAAGTGTTTCCTGATGTTTAGACGGAAATTCATATTCCAGTTTGTGCCCATTGCCTCTCGTCCTGTCCACTGGACACCACTGAAAAGACCATGTGTACTGGGTCTGGCTGGGATGTTAACTTTCCCTGCAGCAGCCCATACAGTGCCACGCTCTGCACTTGTAGCTAGAATAACAGTGTTATCACACTAGTATTGTGTCTGCTGCTGAGAAGTGCTGGCACAGCATTGGGACTTTCTCTAACCCTCCTAGGGCGTGGGCAAAAATGTGAGAAAGAAACATCACCAGGGCAGCTGACCTAAACTAACCAAAGAGATATTCCATACCATATGATGTCACACTCAGCAATAAAAGGTGGAAAAAGGAGGAAGAGGGGAGAGGTGGGCTTTCGTTGCGAAAACGTCTGTCCTCGCGAACACCGGCTATGTGCGTTGAGGCTCTGCTTCAAGGATGTGGTCAGGCATCGCTCATTTGTGGGAAGTAGAGAGTAATTTCTTTCCTCTGCACTTCCACATAGCCTTTACTTGTTTTGTTTTACTGTTCCCTTTCCCCCTCCCTTTGCCCTTTCCCTTTTTCCCTTTAGCTGAATTGTTAATTAATAATATTTCCTTAATATATATATATTTTTTTTTTCCTTTAATTATATTATCCTTATCTCAACCCGTGAGTTGTTCTTTCCTTTACTTCCTCCCCTCCTCATCTGAGGAGGGGGAGTGAGAGAGCGGTTGTGGTGTTCAGCTGCCCAGCACGGTAAAACCACCACAGTCTCTAATACCTGGAGATGGCTGCTCCCCAGGAAGACACACTGGTGTATTCAATATTACATTTGCAGGATGCTGCAGTTTACCTGAATCTTTTTGGAAACAGCAGTTGAAACACAGAGGCCAAGTATATAGCATACTTTAATTTCTTTATATATTGTATGTCTCAAGAGAAAAATCTAATGCATTGAAAATATAAGTGAAATAAAAATGGAGTAAAAAAGTTTCAAAGCTGCAAAACTATCATCACACTTTTGTAATTCTCTGAATATGCCACACAAATAACACTTAAAATAATGAAATCTTACTGTAGTCAATGTTTTGCTCCTGAATGGCATATTCATCATCAGTTATAGCCTGTTGTTTTAAACTACAGAACATTTGTTCTTTTCCGTAATAGGTAATACGTCAACTATTAAACAGTAGAAACAGCACAATCAAACAAATATGATTCATTGTATTTTCTTTTTGTAAAAATATCAGTATTATTAGCATATAGTGATTAGAAAACAGTATGTGTAACTAAAGTGCCAAATCTGAGCATCCTCTTCCTCAGAGATAACATTCTTCGTTAAGTCAATGAAAGTTCCATGTGAATAATTATACTGAGTACTTATGATAAAATTGTAAGCTTTACAACTCACACTATTATTTGCTTTAAACCGACCTCTTACACTTATGGAAGAGGTAAAGAAGTGTGGAAATATCAAAGAGGTATGTTAAGAAGAGGTCTTTGTATATGTTTAATGTCTCCTTGGCAGTATACTATTTGTTTTCTTTCAGTAATTTGCTTGATAGAGTTAAATTGGCTGCTTTACATAGCGGTAGGATAAAGGACAGCTGACCCAAACTGGCCAAAGGGATACCATACCATCTGATGTCATGCTAAAAAATATATAGGGGTGGCTAGCCGGGGTAGGGGGGGCAGCTGCTTGGGGATAGGCTGGGGGTATTGGTCAGTGTGTGGTGAGCAATTGCATTGTGCATCACTTGTTTTGTACATATCATCATCATCATTATTATTATTATTATATTTTCTGTCCTAATAAACTGTCTTTATTTCAACCCACAGGCTTCAGTTTTTTCTCGTTTCTCTCTCCCAGCCCAGAGAGGGAGGGGGGAGGGGAAGCGAATGGCTGTGTGGTGTTTAGCTGCTTGCCAGGTTAAACCACAACAGCTTCACTCTGAGTTTCATTTTGTATGTATGTGTTTGCATGCGTATAAATAAAATGTTTAACTTTCTTACTACATGGTAATCTGTTTTGTACAGTAAGAGACTAGACAATGGTAATTTATCTTAATTATTTTCCAGATCCAGATCAAAGTTCATGCTGTTTTTCAGAGATGCTGAAGCTACAAATTCTGTCAATATCATCACTGATCTAATGCTCACTGGATCTCTTTAGTATATTATATTTGGAATTCAGAGAAAGAAGAAAGGTAGAGAGAAAACTTTATGAAGCTAGTAGTTCAGTTATTTTCTGAAAGACTCCTGCAAGGTGATTATTATTATTATTTAAAAAAATAACTCAGTAACTTGAATTTATATAGGAAATAATAATAAGAAGAAGAAATACTGTGAAATGCTGGTTGCTGGGTATTTTTACAATATAATGCACGGAATGAGGAAAAGACAGATATAAAAATAAAAACCTAATGCCAAATTCCAGTAGAGGATTAAGGGACAAACAAATAAAGTGGATGCCATTCTGAGAATGGAGCCAAATCCAGTTGGAGGCCGGTCACTAGTGGAGTCCCCCAGGGCTTGGTACTGGGGCCAGTCCTCTTTAACATCTTTATCGATGACCTGGATGAGGGGATCAAGTGCACCCTCAGTAAATTTGCAGACGACACCAAGTAAGGTGCGTGTGTCGATCAGCTCAAGGGTAGGAAGGCTCTGCAGGAGGATCTGGATAGGCTGTACTGATGGGCTGAGGCCAATGGTATGAAGTTCAACAAGGCCAAGTGCCGGGTTCTGCACCTGGGGCACAACAACCCCAAGCAGCACTACGGGCTGGGAGATGAGTGGTTAGAAAGCTGCCTGGCAGAGAAGGACCTGGGAGTTTTGGTTGACAGTCAGCTGACTATGAGCCAGCAGTGTGCTCAGGCAGCCAAGAAGGCCAACAGCATTCTGGCAGCATGGCCAGCAGGTCCAGGGATGTGATTGTCCCCCTGTACTCGGCTCTGGTGAGGCCGCACCTCGAGTACTGTGTTCAGTTTTGGGCCCCTCACTACTAGAAGGACATCGAGGTGCTTGAGCGAATCCAGAGGAGGGCTGCTAAGCTGGTGAAGGGTCTGGAGAACAAGTCTTACGAGGAGTGGCTGATGGAGCAGGGACTGTTCAGCCTGGAGAAGAGGAGGCTCAGGAGCGACCTTATTGCACTCTACAGGTACCTTAAAGGAGGCTGTTGCAAGGCAGCGGTTGTTCTATTCTCCCATGTGCCTGGTGAGAGGACAAGGGGGAACGGGCTAAAGTTGCGCCGGGGGAGGTTTAGGCTGGATATTAGGAAAAACTTCTTTACTGAACGAGTTGTTACTCACTGGAATAGGCTGCCCAGGGAAGTGGTTGAGTCACCATCCCTGGAGGTCTTTAAAAGACGTTTAGATGTAGAGCTTAGGGATATGGTTTAGTGGAAGACTTGTTAGGTCAGAGGTTGGACTTGGTGATCTTGTAGGTCTCTTCCAACCTAGACAATTCTGTGATTCTGTGAGAATCTACTATAGGTCACCCAGCCAGAATGATGACAGTGATGAATTATTCTTTAAAGAACTAAGGGATATATCTAGATCATCTTCTTTTGTCCCTATGCATGACTTAACTTCCCAGACATAACTGGGATATTTGCACAGCTTATACAAACAGGTCAAGGAAAAAAAAAAATAATCTTCAGACTGCTCAGGGAGTTATTTAGTAAGGTCCCCTGGGAATCTGCTTTTTAAGGTATCATTGTCCATCATTGATAGTCACCTTTTAAAAGCCATCTCTTAAGAGTGCAGGACCAGGCAATTCTAAAGTGCTGAAAGTCAAACTGGTGGAGAAGAATGGCATGGCTGACCAGAGATTTTTTTTTATTTTTTTTTTCTAGAGTTTAAATAGAAAAGGAAAGTGTAAGGACACTAGAAGCGAGGCCAGTTGATGTGGGAGGACTAGAGAGATGCTGTTCATCATTACAGGGAGAAAATTCATGCAGATAATCAATAGATGATTTTTTTCTTTTTTTTTTTAAAAAACTACAAATTTCTAATAACTTTTGAGTAGCAAGTAACATCGGTTAAAACGCAAAACATATGAACAAAACAAATGTTAATAGCAATAAAATTCAAGACTTTTCCCTGTTCAGAAAGTCAGCTATGGCTCTGTTTTTTCTTGCTTTGCAATTGCAAGATTTTTATACTTCGTACATATATTATTAAACTAATTATACATTGGACAAGAAGAAGGCCACCTGTTGCATTCTTCTGCACCTGAGGAAGCTCAATGATGCTTTGGCAGGGAGAATGCTTGAATCTAACTATTTTATAACATGCCAAACAAAGAAGGGAGAATTACATCTTACTGCAGCTTTTTTTTTTTTTTTTTTTTTCCTATGTGTTCCAGAGGACAAGCAGGATCAAAGGCTGAATCACAACTTCCATAATTATTTTAGCGTTGCCTTGTCTCTGTGGTAAACAAATGTATATGTTGCCCTGGTTCTTTGCATTGATTTCATATTATTTTTAAAGGAATAAGCTATTTAGAAATCCGTGCAAATGACTGTTTAGTTTAGATGGTCTCGAAGCGTTTGGTCTATTTGATAATTATTTTAACAAAAGGCATTTTCTAATTCAAAAGAGCAACAAGCATTATTCAAACATTTGAAAAAAGAATTCATGAGTAAGTTACTAGTCATCATACAATGATGACAATGCTAATACAACCATGTTAACATAGGTTATATAATTTACAAATTGATATTTTTTGGTGATCCAGTCCATACTGTCTTATTGTCCAAACTCTCCCATTCACTAAAGCACGACATTCTATATATTTATTCAGCCCCCCCCCCCCCCCTTCTTTTTTTTTTTTTTTTTTTTTTTTTTTTT
>CM021765.1:156182921-156229839 GCA_011076525.1 Nettapus auritus
TTTTTTTTTTTTTTTTTTTTTTTTTTTTCCTCCCTGGAAAGAATTTATTAGTTTCCCCGTATTTATCATCTTAGTTGATATATCATTTACTTGTTGCTAATGGTAATACTCTAAAACCAGAAGTAAACACTAATACCTAAATTACCTTTTCCTGGTGACCAATAATATAGTAAACCCCTCAGTATTAACTATACCTTTTACTGCTACATTAGATCAGCATTTCATGTCCGTGCTCAATCAAATATTCACATATATTGTAAACTAATAAACATGCAATTCAAAGCAATAACAGATCCTTAATGCAGAATTATTTTTCTCAAGCATAATTTTCTCTAAAGAGGTTTTACCACTTACAGATTTTTGCTATTTGAAAAAATTAACCTATTCTATAATTTTCCACAACTATAATGATATTTTGTTTATGTGTATTCAAAAGTCAGTATGGAACTCTATACCCTAAATAATGGCAATGAGATAGATTAGCCCAGCTGTGGTAAATGATGAAATCTGTTCATTTTCTTAATTGTATCTGACATGAACATAAGTAAAAATCCCTCCATAAACTCAATATTTTTCATGGATTTTTGGAAAACGGAAATTAAAATGTATGCAATGGTATTTATTTATTTTTAATAGGTTTTGAATTCATAACAAGAAAAATATATATATATCTGTACTTGCAGGTTAGACACAATAGCAATGATTCTTGGGCATTGCCAATGTCCAGCACAAACACATGCTTACACTGTTGCAACGATTCTCCATGGATCTTATTAGTGGTGTGCTTTTCTTTGCTTTCAGAATGAAATGCATGTAATAAATTCCCTAGATGTCTATGTAGGAACAAGTTTCTCACAGAATAGCTAGGTAATACCACTAATTCAAAGTTATCAGTGAATGTTTCTGTCAAAATTAGAATGTACCTAACGTCACTAAGCCATCATATTCTAATCTTAACATTATTTTGAAAAGGTCTATAACAGAAAGCCAAAACATATGCCCATTTCCTCATATAAATATCACTAAGCATGTATATATACTTATTCTTATTCTTATTATTATTATTTTATTGTTGTCATACACTGGAAGCCATGTGCCATACAAAGAACAAATTACCAGGACTGTGTTTTAAATATAACAATATTTTCTACAGTTTGTCAGAGCTTTTCACAATGTGTTTTGTAAAAAAGAATGCAATAACAATGGATTAACTCTACTTATATTTTTCTCACAAAGAATTTTACTCTCCACCAAACTCAGGTAACATATCCTGTAAATCTAAATTTCATTTAGATTTATGATCAGGATTAGATTTATGATTAGATTTAGATTATGATGATTCATTTGGCCTGTCTTAGCTATCAGCTTTTAAATGGAATAAACACTTGAATGTCTCTGTCTTTTAGAAATGAAGCCTGTTTCAGGCTAGGTCAGCCTTACACATCTAAATTTTAGACTTCTAATTTAGGGTAGTTTATTTGTTACCATATATATTCTTGTAATTTAAGGTGCATAAGCATCAAGAGAGACAGAAAAAAAAAATCTACTTCCCATCTACAAGCAATTTTCACCTTGTTCTGAGAGGTAGCACCTTGATATGCATAGCATTTGCTTAGAAGGACAGACATCTTCATAATGAGAGCCCCCACAGGCAGCAACTCCTGATAGATCATCTGCTTCTGCATGTGCTCCTCTCCATGGGATACAGCTCCTGCCCAGATTCTGCTCTGGTGGGGGCTCATCATGGGCCACAGCCTCCTTCAGGTCAGATCCACCTACTCCACCATGGGATCCTCCACAGGCTGCTGCGTGGAGATCTGTTCCACCGTGGTACGCATGGGCTGCAAGGGAACAACCTGCTCCACCAGGGGCCTCTCTGCAGGCCACAGGGAAACCTCAGCTCCAGTACCTGGAGCACCTCCTCCCCCTCCTTCTGCACTGACTTTGGTGTCTTCAGGGCTGTTTCTCACTCCTCACTCTCTCCGCTGTTGTTGTGCCGAAGGTTTTTTCCCTTTCTTAAAGCTGTTCTCGCAGAGGCACAAACAGCGTTGCTCACTGGCTCAGCTCTGACCAGCAGCACTTTCCTTTTGGAGACAGCTGAAACTGGATGTTCTCTAACATGGGGCATTGTTGTGGTTTAACTGGGCCAGCAGCTAAGCACAACACAAATGTTCACTCACCTTCCCTCCCCAGTGGGACTGGGAAGAGAATCGGGGGGGGAGGGGGGGGAGTAAGAAAAAAAGAAAAAAGAAAAAAAAAGTAAAAGCTTGTAGGTTGAGGTAAAGACAGTTTAATAGGAACAGAAGAGAAGGAAAAAAAAAAAAAATAATAATTATAATATCAATAAAGTAATATGTACAAAACAAGTGATGCACAATGCAATTGCTCACCACTCACTGACTGATGCCCATCCCATCCCCAAACAGCTGTCTCCACCCCACCCCCCAAGCCAGCCCCCCCATATTAATTGTTCAGCATGATGTCAGATGGTATGGAATACCCCTTTGGCCAGTTTGGGTCAGCTGTCCTGGCTCTGTCCCCTCTCAGCTCCTGCTGCACCCCCAGCCTTCCTGCTGGCAGGACAGAGCAAGAAGCTGAAAAATCCTTGGCTTAGTGTAAGCACTGCTCTGCAACAATTAAAACATCGTTGTGTTATCAACATTATTATCTTCCTAAATCCAAAACTGCACCCTACCAGCTACTAGGAGGAAAATTAACTCTATCCTAGCCAAAACTGGGAGAATCAGCTTCTGGACCCTTCTCACAGAGGCCACCTCTGCAGTCACACCTCTACCAAAACCTTGCCATGTAAACCCAATATACAGCCCTACTCCTCAATTTAACAGACATATTTTTCAAATTTGTAAGCACCATTAATCTACATCTGTTTAGTGCTCTTTATTTTTCTGATTTTTTCAACAGTTTCACAGATTTTTTAAGGTTACCTTTTATGAAAATGAATCAAAAGACTAGAAGGATATTTGAATATATAATTATCTGTCACTTTTATTGAATCTATTGATATTCCTTTCTCACTACATGAAACACAGTTTAAATGTTCTTCTTTTCAAGTGACTGTGCAAGATCCTAGAAAGGGGTATGCTGTATAAAACTAAAAATGAATTTATTTGTAATATAAATTTTGAGATTTCTGAAGAGCATTTAAAATACTATTTAAATAATTTCAAAAGGTCCATAATGAAAATTCTTGTTAAAAAAAATAAAAGTTAAAAAATATATATTATAAATTATATGAGTAAATTTAAAGTCTCTGTTTGATTAGTGAAAATGAAATAAATTTTCAAAATAGTTACGTGGAAAACATTATCAATATTTGGATCAGCAATGAGTTATAATTTAGGTTGTCTTTAGAAATAAGAATTGCCGCAACATCTTAAGACATATGTTGATATCTATAAGTCACACTGCTGCACTCAAGTAGTATCATCTGCTTCTGTTAAAAATCAGTTATTACCCCACTAGCATGATAAGCAAATGCTTTTAGAGTGTAGGCTGGAGCTTTGACAACTATAACATTGATCATTAATTGATAAGGAGAATCTGTTTTGATACAAGTCTACCATTACCTCCAGCAGCTTAAGTAATATATGTGGATCTTCTGATTTTCTAAATCAGGAAGTTGGTACAATAAATCTCAATAAGATCCCATACTAGACACCATATATTTTCAAATCATACCAACCCCACCTGTCACGTTAAAGGGGTGTAGCCAATTAACCGTTATGGGTCCGGTTGGATTCAGGGTAGCAGATTAACTGTTACGGGTCTGTTTGGATTCAGAGCACTGAACTACATGATCACAGATTCACCAGTAACGTATAACTGCCCTTAGCACTAGTCGCCAATTAACTGTTATGGGTCTGGTTGGATTCAGAGCACTGAACTACCACAGTCACAGATTCACCAATAACGTATAACTGCCCTTACTCTAGTCATGTTCAATGAGAACTATCACAGCTAGGAACAATGCAATCAAGTGCAATTTATTACAGCAACAGGTACACAGGTTCTTTGGACTGCTGGCGATAGTTTCTGTCTGCAAAAGCAAGCTAGCATAAATGAATACACAGGTGTGCAGCCTGAAAATTAACGCTTTAAAAGGAGTATAACCAAGTGTTCAAATCTCACCCAAAGGCATCCCACCCGCGGGGCCGGGCGCGCCGGGGAAGAGAGGCTCAGCCCATTGGCTGATCCCAGGAGTCAGGAGGTCCTTGGGATGGTATATTCCCTTGGGATGGTATCTCCCCTGATGGTGGTATCTTCCCTGACATCCCCTCTCTCTTAGGCCAATTTATATTATTTTCTGTCTTTTAGGTGGAGCTTGAGTGACTCTAGTCAAGCATACCTTAGTTATGATTGGTGAAAAGTTTTCCCTTCTCCATTTAAATAGGCTCTGAGAAATTCAGAGCGCATGCTCAGTGAGGGGTGGTCGCACCTTGGAGGCAGGTAGCTTTTGGGATGGAAGTGTGTTTTGGTATTATAATGATATTATAATGAGCAAAAATACACTAGAGTACAGCATTTGTCAAAACCTGATTGGTCGTTGGTTCAGGGTAGCAAAAAGTGCAGCTTATTGGTCTTGGTGTGCACAAAAACATTGAGTCCCCACCTGGTCACAGAGCCTAGCCATGGTGTCTCCACTCCACTCTGTGCTCCATGCTGTTCCTTGGAGCCTGCACACTAGGTTCCCCCAGCGCAATAGCATCTAAGGTTGTAAGCCTAGGGAACGCTCAGTTAACGTAGCTATGCTCTACCCTGAAAGCCTCTTCAGTGCTGTACATTTGCTTTAAAATGTGAATGTTATTTTTATTTTCCTAGTTACTTTAGGCAATTGCACCACACCACCCAAACATAAGCCTCAGCTAGAATGTTGTCTCTTCTGTCGCTTTACCAACAGACAACTTTCACTGCCTACCTTTCTCCAATTTTAGTCAGCAGTCTAAATAGTTTCTTGATAAACCTCTTCATAGAAAGTACATACTGCTCCACTTTCTCAGGATCTGAGGATTTGAGTTTTTCACATTTACTTTTTTTTTCCCCCCACATGATGATAATATGAAGTAAGGCAGAGGATTCACAGAGTTAAAATGAGTATTTCAGATGCCTTTCTGTATGTAAACAATTGAAAGAGTTTCTCTCTGCCTTGCTTGTCTGTCATCTGAAAAAGAAAATGCTAAAGAGACAAAAAGCACACACAGAACTTCCTTATGAGACTGTAAGATTAATTTCCAGGCTGCTGACAGGGACAACTGCTGTTTACAATGCAGCAAGGATGTGAAAATGTGTGACAGATGACTCCTTAAATGTCTATGTCAATAAGATCAATCAAGAGAAAAATTATACAAAGTGTATTTTTGTTTGTTTGTTTGTTGTTTGTTTCTGTCCTCCTGTATATGTATATGTGTACTTTGACTTTTTCACATATTCAAATAATCATTATGCACATTGATGTATAGTACTTGAACTTAGAGTTCATTCACAGATCCTGTGTCTTATATGCCATCATTTCAGGAAAGTCACAAACTACAGCATCTGAAATGAATTTAGATGCCAACATTTAAGTAATTGACACTCTAGAGATTCAATTCAGAATACACAGGTTATCTTCTCAAGTATCCATATCATCTTTGTAAGGAAGGTGGGTATAGAACACACTTTATAGGATGTTTTCTGTGCTGGAGTTGGTAGCCATTCAGGACACCCTAGAGTATCTGAAGTGCGGCAGGGCTTCTTTTTAGGTGACTGAAAGAGCCCTAAATTTTGTTACCCATAAACTTCAACAGTCCTGAAAAGTCTTTGATGCTGTTTGAAGAACATGCTTAAGTTCTAAATCAGATGGATTTTACAAGGACTTGGCATCAGCCTTGTATTTATATATATTTCCAAGTTAAGCACAATTTCATCATGATTTCTGTCAGGATGTGTAAACACTCACTGGCAGTTTTTCAGCCACTCTTCTGCAAGCCATTACATGGGGTTGTCATGACCCCAGTGCAGGACCTTGTACTTAGCCATGTTGAACCTGGCCTCTGCACATCAGTTCAGCATATCTAGATACCTCTGTAGAGCCTTTCTACTCTCAAGAAAATCAGCACTCTCGTCTAACTTGGTGTTATCTGCACACTTATTCGATCATCTCATCCAGATCACTGATAAAGATATTGAAGAGAACTGGCCCCAGTACTGAGCCCTGAGGGACACCACTAGCTATCGGCCTCCAAATGGATTTTACTCCATTTACCCCAACTCTTTGGGCCCAGCCATCCAGACATTTATTTTTTTTTCTTAAACCCAGAGACGCATACACATGATAGTGAAGCATACATGGCTAGTTTCACTAGCTATGCAGCTAGTTTCTCCAACAGAATGCTGTGGGAAACAGTGTCAAAAGTTTTATTCAAATCTAGGTAGACCACATCCATAGCGTTTCCCTCATCCACTAAGTGGGTCAGTTGGTCATAAAAGGAGATCACATTAGTCAAGCAAGACCTACCTTTTATAAACCCGTGCTGACTGGACCTGATCATCCAGTTGTCCCGTGCGTGCCGTATGATGGTAGAAAGGACTGTGAGGCAGGCTTACATACACATATATTTATTCACAGGGTCCACAGTTGATGACATACATTTACCTTACAGCAGAAGTGCCTTAGGGGGAAAATAATACAATATTAAAAGGAGAGAGAAAGTAAAAACCTTTCCCAGTTGCTAGCTGGGAAGAGAAACAACACATCTCTCCAGGAATGCCTTTTCTCTGTAACCTTTCCAGTGTACCAAGAGTTGTACTTCAAAATACTTTTTTCACAATAACTGCATGAGTTCTTCTGGACCTGAACAAACTCCTTTATAACTCAGTATTATATTACTGACTGGAGCACAGTAGAGCAGGTGCAATTCTTGCACATACTACTTGGATTTTAAGCTTCGTGCATTTATATCATTGGGTAATACTTATTTGTTTTCTTATCGACTATTATCTACTAACATTTTCCACTAAGGTCTATTTTTTTTTTTTTTTTTTCTAGCACAACATAAAATATATTTATATATATATGTTAAAAGCTGCAAATCAAGGTTTGAAAGAGGAAGAGGAGAAAGTTTGATTAAAACAACAGTGGTGATTTTTTTTTTCCCAAAAGATCCCCAACAACACAGACACAGTAATGACCCATAGCAGACTTGGTTTTTGTAGTTGCAGGCTGGTGGGGAAAAGAGCATTCTGGAAGTCAAAGATAGTAGCACTTATTCTATGGCCTTGGAGAACGTAAATTAAAGTTTACAAAGTTACAAGTGAAAGGCAGCTTGCAAAGCAAAACAAATGAATAACTTCGTAAATAAATAGCAATGTGTGCAATCAAACAGAAACAGATCAAAGGCAGGTCAGAATGGTAAAATCTTAAAAGTTAATTCTGGGAGAAGCAAAAGCAAATGAATTCCAAGTAAATGGCAATTATTCTAAAGCAATTTCAATTATGTAGAAGGAAAAAGTAATTGTATATTTTCCAAGGGATCCCAAAAGCATAACATTTGAGCAACAGTCAATGACAATGGTAGCTATTTACACAACTTTAATCAGGTTCAAGTTTCTACATGTGAGTTAAATATTTTAAAATCCCTTCACACTTAATAGAGAGAAATAGTTGTTTTTTATGGAATTATTCATTTTAACTATTTTAAATTCCTACTTTAGGATAAAAGGTATATTCTTCCTTTTCAGCAGTGATTTAGTGTATTATAAAGAAATAAATACTTGAATTCTGTGTTACTTACTTACTGAATGTAATATGAGTTTCTTCATAAACTTCGATGATCCTCTGAAGATCCTGCCTCAAGCCTTCCTATTAACAGACAGTCACAATCTCCATTTCCTCTGTTATCCCCTCCCTACTTCCTCTCATCACTATCTCCTCAGCTCATTATGAGGCTGTCTGTGGGGAGAAAAAGTCCTTATTTTAGAAACAGAGTTCCTCTACAGTGAACTCTTTAATAGAAGATTTTTTATATGGTACTCCAATTATTACTCAATTTTAACATCAATCCCCTAATATACTGCCAGAGTAAGAATTGTATGAATTGTGAACCATAAAAGACAACTCCATCCAGTAAAGCCACACATTAATAATTTCACAATATTTTTATTTCTTCTCTTTTGGTTATAGCACAAGATTTAATAAGGAGGATCTGACAGTAAATAGTACATTTTTTGTCATTACATGAGACAGAGGAAGCAAACTAGCTTACATTTACAGTAAATATAAGATTTTAAACATCAGTTTCAAAGATCTTTCAGTCTGCATGGACAACTTGAACATTTCATACTTAACTGAATCTGGAACCAATCTTAAAAAATATATATGTGTTTGCATTAAATTTATGGTTGTTCAATCACTGTAAAAGATGATATTGGTATTCAGACTTCATAGATGTATGTAGATACAGCCTAAAATATATATAAGGCTTATATTATTGTTATATATGGTAATCATTTGCTTCTTTGTAGAAATTTCATTTCTATAAATCCTTGAGTTCCGTAGTGCCAAATACGAAGCATATGGGAATTTGTCTGAATTTTTTATGTTTCACAGATACTTTTACTATTTTTAACTAAACATGTGAAGTAGACAAAAAAGCAGCACAGTTAAGCCATTTCACAGTGACAATAGGACATATTTACATGAAGTCTAAGATAGTTGTCAGTGCTGAATGGTACTGATAGCAATAACAATTTAGTTGGTACAATGGGCTATATTCAGGCTGATTAAAACATTTGAGACAAGGATCAATGTATAACTTGTTCAAAGACAACAGAAAGTGTATAATTTGACCTAGAGAAATATCTGCTAGATAAGGAACAGAGCAGAGGCAAAATAACCAGAACATTTGACTGTGACAATGAATATTTATTTAATAATTTGGTAAAATTATAAAAGATACTTTCTGAGATTTCTTAAAAACAAAAACAACAACAACAACAACAACAAAATTTCACAGTAACATCCATTTTTAAAATGAAATGTCTTCCCTCTTCTGTATTCTTATACAGATGCACATGACATGAATATTTAAACCAGTCAAACATTGCAGAGTAAGTCTGAAGGACCATGTAAAATATAAAAAATATCTTAAGTCAGTGGGTGTTTGAATTGAGTATTTAACTGCAAAACTATTAAAGAGACAGAAGTTAGGATAGCCAGATGAAATAAACAGAGTCTTAGTCCAGGTATATAGATTTTGCCATTCATCTACATATGCATGTTTTTACATTATTATTATTATTATTTCAAGCCCTAATTTTATTTATTTCCATTATCACACTATTATAAATTGCAGCCATAAAGCCAAGACAGTCATGGCAGGAGGCATCAGCCAGAACTTCTGAAGTGGAATGTGTCATTCTGTACAAGAGTTTTGCTGAAAGCCTGCTTCTTTTTCCTAAGATTTCAACAACATGTTATATTTTGATGGTCTTGCTTCATTTTATTATTTACTTTTATTGTATAACTAAAAAAGTCTGATTAAACATCAGAATACCCTCTTCCATTTTAATTTCTGCTGCACAGCAAACATTATCATTCTGATCCAGTATGGGGTAGCTCCTGGCCTCTTCTCACAGAGGCTGCTCCTGTAGGCCTTCACCCCACCAAAACCTTGCCACATAAACCCAATGAATATGACTTCATTTACTGAATATGTCATATAAACTGTTTTCTAGGAGTTGTAGAAGAATTGTATTTCCATTTGCTATTGAGAGTATGTGGTCTATAAATAAACAACATACTTCATTTTATTTTTGCAGCAGCTCGAAAGAAAGTAATATGTTTTCAGAAAACAAAACAAATTAGATTAACAACTTAGATCTAAGACATTCCCAGAAAGTTACATAAAATGATAGCTTTTGTCTTCCTGAATGTTTGTTTTTACTGCCCAGTTTCCACCTAATAATTTGCTATGATGCCTACAGAATAGCATATTGTTATATTTCTACTGGCCAGGTAAAATTGATAAATTCAATACAATCATCTCAAACATAATTCAAAACTTCAATGTTATGTGCAATTTAAATATTTAAAGGAACTACTTTTTAATGTAAATCTAATGAGAAAAAAAAAAAAATCTAAATAATTTATATGTTCTGAATGGACTGTGCTATCACAGATGGAGAATATTTAGGCTAATAGCTGTGTGATAAAACCTGCCCAGATGAAAGGGATAGTAGCACCTGAGCATACTGCTTTCTGGTGTTCATTGTCTGCATCAACTGAATATTCCAGATGGTCAGAAAGTAAACAAAAGATCTATCAACAATTTCAGAGACAGACAGATCCATAGCATTGACATGGTGGTAGTTACTGTATTCAGTTGTGGATGTTAATAAAGCTTTCTAAATATTTCACAGTCAAACGTTTGGTGTACATCTGTTCAATGAATACTAATATCTGAATCCTCTATACTGCAATATATTCTTAATAATATGCTGTGCCTTAAATCCGGGTGTAATTTTGTAGATAAGAAGAGTTTGTGTGTCATATTTGCAAATTAAATACCATTGCCTATTTAGAAACATAAATAATAAAATATAGTATAAAATATAAGTATCATCTATTACTTAAACACTGCAAGCAATTAAAATAGACATAGATGCTTAACTCTTGCATTTAGCTCCTAGCTTGTGCCATCAGTGAAGACAGAAAAATTATTCAGCAGACTAAATGTAACAGTTAAGACTGAACAGAATATTCCACTATCTGCAAACTGAAGTGTTCCAGAAGGAGAAAGGTCCCCTGACTTCCCATGTCATATCTGCCAAAAGCAACACAAATGTCTTGGATATCTTCTGGTGTTGGGAATTAATGGTTTTGAGACTACCAGCAGGAATTTTTTTTTCTGCTCTGGGATCCGCAACACAAGAGGGACATGGACCTGTTGGAGCAAGTCCAGAGGAGGGCCACAAAGATAATTAAAGGGCTGGATAACCTTTCCTATGAGGAAAAGCTGATGGAGTTGGGGTTGTTAAACCTGGAGAAGAGAAGGCTCTAGAAAGACCTTATATCAGCCTTCCAGTACATAAAGGGGGACTTCAGAAAAACTGGGAGTGTAGTGATAGACAAGGAGTCACGTTAAATTAAAAGAGGGTCAATTTAGGTTAGATATTTGGAAGAAATTCTTCACTGTGAATGTGGTGAGGCACTGGAGCAGGTTGCCCAGTGAAGTTGTGGATGCCCCATTCCTAGGAGTGTTTATGGCCAGGTTGGATGGGGCTTTGAGCAACCTGGTCTAGTGGAAGGTGTCCCTGCCCACAGCAGGGGGGTTGGAAGTAAAGGTCCCTTCTAATCCAAAATAATCTATAATTCTATGATTTTATGGATACTGAGGAGAAACTAATTACCACATGTTAGCATATAAAGAAAGGCATTAATTATCCAAAATATCCTATTAATTAATTAATTAATTAATTTATAATGCAGCAGCTCTGTTGAACTCACTGGGGATGATCTCAAATTGATGTTAGAGCAGCTTCAAACACAACTTGGCTCATAAGTGGTAATAGTCCTAACTATTAATTTAAGGCTATGAGCATCATTGAAACTTATGTAGCCTTTTTTTTTTTTTTCCTAGTATTCTCACCACATTCTCATCTGTTAAAACAGATTTATTTAGTATTGTGCCATTTTTCCATCATTTAGTACTCTTCTGAGATTACTGGTTTTGTAATAATGTAAAAAAAATTTCAGCAGCATTAAAGAACGGAATTCTCAACAGAGAAGATGCTGCTCATATTTAAAGCATGCACTACTTCATTAGTTTTAGATTTTTGCTTGGATGGCTTCAGTTAAATAGATATACTCAGTCACTCAAATGTATACATGTGTGTAACAGAAAGGGAGAACCAATAAATATTACATTAGTAAAAACAAAGAAACTGTAAGTTATCAGATCAGGATATCTGAAGAACAGTATTTTGTATGGTTGGAAACAGAAAACATTCTGTCTTTGAAACACAGTAAGTATATGTAGTTGTATTATGCCTTACCAATATATAGAGAAAGCTTTACAAAAACATTATAACAAGGAGAGAACTGCAGTTTGATAACACAGCTATCATACGGATCTGTATTTTCAGGCACTTTGTTTTTCTAAGGATTTGCTTACTCACACAGAACAGGATGATCTATTTATTTATAGGATATATTTCTTTATAAGATTAGGTGTTAGTAAATAATGATTGAAATGAACCTAGCAAGTTTTCAGGAATAAAGGGAAAAGCATTTGAAAGAAACAAGGGAAAGGATTTGACAGAACAGCAGGAAGCAAAGGAGGAAGATCAACAGAATACCTTACTGTGAAGGTAGAGTAAAAACAGATTTTGAAGATTTAAGAATAAGAGTTAAAAGCAAGATAGTGTAAAAGCAAACTAGGAGAAAGCTGAAATGTAGAGGTATGGGAGTTTCTAGTGGTAAGACAGGGAAAAATAAAATGGATGTAAAGTAAAGAGAAGCAGTGAGAATAAAAGGAGGTAATGAATCTACAAAGGCAATTAAGGAACTGAAACAAGGACTTAAGAGAAGACAGAAGGTTGCAGAAAGGAAATTTAAAGTATGCAAAAGAACCTGATTAGTTGAGCATGTTTACCTAGCTAATTAAAGAATTCTTGATATAGCTTCCAGTGCTTGCTCAAGTCACCTACTTTTTTTTTTTTCATCATCTGTCTTTGCCCTTTCTTAATTACCTGGGTATCACTGGTTAATAAAGCTGATTTACAGAGTTTATATCTCAACTGTGTCATATTTGGATGTCCTTTCTTAAAGAGGTTCTAATTCAGAAGTGGAATCTCATCTATTGTTCTGTTATGTGACTGAGCAGTGAGATACATTCTTAAAACTAAGAATTTTCCAAAGCTATTTCAAAACATATTTATTTGGCTTAATTTGACATGCGAGAAAGATATGTATATGTATTTGGCTTAAACTATTAGGCTTAAACTACTGCAATGCAGACACATGAAATAAGATTAATTTTGTCACAGTTCACCACATCAGTTTAGGTATTCAAATGTAAGTGGCCTGGGATTGGAATTGTTATCTTCTGTAATGTATACAGTAAATACTGTCTGTGGAGTCTGGAAAACTGTACAGTTAATAAAATATGCTGATTTAAACTAGGGTTAGCACAGTGGTTTTCCAGACTCAATTAACTGTACTGATCAAAACTCACATTTTAACAGGCTTATTTGTATAGGAATGTTCCTCCCTATATTGTGTAGGTACTCAAGTGAAGATGTCTAATCTGGAACTGAAATCATCCAAAGGGACTTAGAATCATAAAATTACAGAATATTTTGGATTAGAAGGGACCTTTAAGGATCATCTAGTTCCAACCCCCCTGCCATGGGCAGGGACACCTTCCACTAGACCAGGTTGCTCAAAGCCCCTTCCAACCTTGCCTTGAACGCTTCCAGGGATGGAGCAAAACTTGGTAAAGTTTCTTAACCAATTCCTATGAGACATCTCAAGGAACCCTTCCCAGCTTCCAGCTCCCACTTTGGAAAGGCTTGCCTCTCTCATGAGCCCTGTGTTATACTTTCCAGTCCTGTGCAAGTGCCCTTGGATAATCTAGGAAAGCCATCTTAAATGTTGCTAGACACCTATGTTTAGGTAACAGAACCATCCATCAGGTACCTATGGCCTAAATGTCTTCATCTAAATTAAACATCTGGGCTTCCTTTATAATTAATGAAGGGAAATGGGCACTGGTGAGAAGCAATACATCTGAACTATTTATAGGTTAAAGTGAATTTTATTTTAAATGAGCCTAATTCTTCTCAGAATAATGGAAGCCTATGGGAACTAGCCTGAATATAGGGATATACATTAGAGATGTCTAAATTTACTTGAGTACGCCCTGTCCTGTAAGGCTGTAAGTCATCTTGCAATATAAATCCTACATAAATTCTAAGTCATTCTACATATGAGTATTCAATCATCAGTTCAACTTTTTTTTTTTTTTTTTTTTGTCTTTTTATTTACTTAGCATTACTAGAATATACTTCACATAATAAATTAAAAACAAAATAAAGCTACTTAAAACATGACTTAAGTAATAGAACTTAAAGGTTGGATGCGGTACTTAGGTACATGGTTTAGTGGGTGACATTGGGGGCAGGGTGATAGTTGGATCAGATCACAGAATCACAGAATCACAGAATTTCTAAGTTGGAAGAGACCTCAAGATCATCAAGTCCAACCTCTGACCTAACACTAACAGTCCCCACTAAACCATATCCCTAAGCTCTACATCTAAACATCTTTTAAAGACCTCCAGGGATGGTGACTCAACCACTTCCCTGGGCAGCCCGTTCCAATGTCTAACAACCCTTTCGGTAAAGAAGTTCTTCCTAAGATCCAACCTAAAATTCCCCTGGTGCAACTTAAGCCCATTCCCCCTCGTCCTGTCACCAGGCACGTGGGAGAACAGACCAACCCCCACCTCGCTATAGCCTCCTTTCAGGTACCTGTAGAGAGCGATAAGGTCACCCCTGAGCCTCCTCTTCTCCAGGCTGAACAATCCCAGCTCCCTCAGCCGCTCCTCATAGGACTTGTTCTCCAGGCCCCTCACCAACTTTGTCGCCCTTCTCTGGACTCGCTCAAGCACCTCGATGTCCTTCTTGTAGCGAGGGGCCCAAAACTGAACACAGTATTCGAGGTGCGGCCTCACCAGAGCCAAGTACAGGGGGACAATCACCTGCCTAGCCCTGCTGGTCACACTGCTTCTTATACAGGCCAGGATGCTGTTGGCCTTCTTGGCCACCTGAGCACACTGCTGGCTCATATTCAGCCAACTATCAACCAAAACTCCCAGGTCCTTCTCTGACAGGCAGCTTTCTAACCAATCATCTCCCAGCCTGTAGCTCTGCTTGGGGTTATTGCGCCCCAGGTGGAGGACCCGGCACTTGGCCTTGCTGAACTTTATGCAGTTGACCTCAGCCCATCAGTGCAGCCTATCCAGATCCTCCTGCAGAGCCTTCCTACCCTCGAGCAGATCGACACACGCACCTAACTTGGTGTCATCTGCAAACTTACTGAGGGTGCACTCAATGCCCTCGTCCAGGTCATCAATGAAGATATTAAAGAGGACCGGACCCAGCACCGAGCCCTGGGGAACGCCACTAGTGACCGGCCTCCAACTGGATTTGACTCCATTTACCACGACTCTTTGGGCCTGGCCATCCAGCCAGTTTCTAACCCAACGAAGCGTGCGCCAGTCCAAGCCAAGAGAAGCCAGTTTCCTGAGGAGAATGCTGTGGGAAACAGTGTCAAAAGCCTTGCTGAAGTCAAGGTAGACCACATCCACAGCCTTTCCCTCATCCACCCAGCGCGTCACTTTGTCATAGAAGGAGATCAGGTTCGTCAAGCAGGACCTGCCCTTCATAAACCCATGCTGACTGGGCCTTATCGCCTGCTTGCCCTGCAAGTGCTGCAGATGATCTTGGACGTCTTTTTCAACATTAATGATTCTATGATTCTATGAACTGAAATACCGAACTCCATTTTATTCTTCCTAAATGGTATGTAATGCTACCAAAATTCATAAGTTCTTGTTGCAGTACTCTTTTGCTCACAACTAAGTTTCTGTCTGGGATCTCCAATGGAAGATGCATATTCAAGTCTGCACAAAAATAGGACTCATCTCCAAGGTAAAATGAAAGACCTTCCTTCATTTCTTCTGTTAAAGCTTTTCTACTTTTATTCTTTAACTAAATTTTCATTAAGACATAAATCATTTAATAACTCTACCTATTTAAAGTATGACAAGAATTTATCAATAAAAATAATAATATTGGAAATATGCTGTTTATCATTGCAAGTAATATTAAAATAAAAAATACTGAATTATATTACACTATTATATATATTTTCATATAAGAGCACAGGTCTAATATAAGAGCACAGATTTTTAACTAAATACAACTGAATAATATCTTTCTCGACTATTTAACAATAAACCTTTTATTTTCTTTTTCAATAATTTTTCTTAGTATTTTAATTTTCAGAGTACTGAGATTTTAAAATATGAATGAAAACATGCAACATATGGCAGTCTCCTCCCATTACTTTTTTTTGGTTAGTTAGTTGGTTTCTTAGGTCTCCTATTTATAGGATCAGGTAGAGAATGTTTTCTTAGTGACTGATCAGTTCAAAATTCACTAATGTTGTTTGGGCTAAGTCCAATTGAATGACATTCAACAAGGGTAAGTATTGTGTCATAACAACCCAATGCAGCATCACAAGCTTGGGGAAGAGTGGCTCAAAAGTTGCCTGTCAGGAAAGAATGTAAGGCAATTGGTCAACAACTGGATGAATGTGAACCAGCAGTGTGCCGAGGTGGCCAAGAAGGCCAGTTGCATCCTGGCCTGCATCAGAAACAGTGTGGCCGGCAAGACACACTACATATATGTGTATATATATCCCCACTTCTCCACTTTTAAAACACTAGAATATGAAATGTAAAAATATCAGCATCTCTAGTCTACCTGTCAAAGAGGATGCTTCTATCCACAGTGAAATCATGCTTAATATTGAGTCAATTTTTTTATGTCAAGACAAAGTTCAATTTGTTTTACTAGTCTGCAGTCTAACATTGTCATTTGAGGTCACAGGAGGAAAACAAACAAACAAACAAACAAACAAACAAAAAATACCACCAACAACAACAAAGAGTAAAAGCACCTTTTTATGGATAAACTGTAGATTTCATAGCTTCATTTTGGTTGGGCTAGAACAGAATAACTGCAATAAAGGTAGGCAATTTAATAAATTTAATCTTAAGTTTTTGTGGAAAAAAAAAAAAATAATAATAATAATTATCAGACTAGCCTCAGAATCAAAGTGATTCTGCTTTCTGTAGTTCTGAAAGAATGAGAATAAATTTACGTAAAAACAAGTCACAAGTGTTTAAGAAAAAAAAATATTTGAATGAGAATTGTCAGTAAAGGTGATCCAGACCTGACAATAAATCTCAATTAAGAGCAGAATTTAGGAGGTTTGCAGGGCATATATTTAGATGGAGCTGCATAATACACCCTCAATTTTCTTGATAATCATATGTATCTTCTAAGAGGGGATGACCACAGCAAACTGAAATGAACAGCCCACATTTTCCCTCACTAAATTAGTTTGTACCTTAACAGAAATATCATTCAGAGCTGATGTTGTTCTGAATCTATGCAAGATTGTGTTTTGAGAATAAGAACTTATTTAAAATGTAAGAGTTTAGCAGGTAATGCAAAATGTACTTACATGTAGTAACATCGTTTTGCTTGACTGCACACTCATGTCCCTTGTTTGTTGATCCTATTGAGGGTGCTGTAATACTGTATTTTGTGCTTTATATCTCAAGACTCCAAGGAATGTGATTAGCAATCATGTTTTTATTCTAAATGGTGTATTTAAAAATATTTAATCTGCTTCTACTTGCAGGTGTTAAGTTTTATATAAAACATTTCAATTAGCCACAAATGATTTTCTTACTGCTTTTGTCTTCTAGTTAAAACACTAAACATATTTTTAAACTCCTTAGCTTTAACAATTAGCATTCAAAAGGCTAAGTTTACAAAGATCTGAGATGATGTACTGGTGAATTCTAAAGACTAATTTCTGCTGTTGTACTAATAATATAATATGCACCTGATGCTACACATCAAGACTCCTGCAGTTTCTGGAGACTTGCAGAAAAGAAGGTGCTGAACTTCCTGAGTAAGAAAATGATCATACACTGCCCTGGTTTTAGCTGGAATAGAGTTAATTTTCTTTCTAGTAGCTGACATGATGCTGTGATTTGGATTTAGGATGAAAAATATGTTAATAACACACCAATGTTTTAGTTGTTACTAAACAGTGCTTACACTGGGTCAAGGAACTTATCAGCTTCTCATACTGCCCTACCAGGAGGCTGGGGATGAACAAGCAGCTGCGACAGAATTAGGACAACTGACCCAAACTGGCCAAAGAAATGTCATTGTAACCATGTACCATGTAAGGTCATGCTGAACAATGAAACTGGGGAAGGTTGGTGGGAGGGTGGGAGTGGGAAGGGCAACTCCACTGATTGGGAACTGCTTAGACATCAAGGCATCATGGTGAGAAATTGCATTGTGCATCACTTGTTATATGTATTCTTTCCCCCATACAAAAACACACACCTTTCCTATTAAACTGTCCTTATCTTAACCTACAAGATCCAGGGTTTTTTGTTTATTTTTGTTTGTTTTTGTTGTTTCCCAATTCTCTCCTCTCCCCCCATCCCACTGGGGGGGGGGGGGGTGAGCATATGTCTGTGTGGTGCTTATATGGACAGACTTGAGAAGTGAGCCCACGTGAGCCTAATGAGGTTCAACAAATCTAAGTGCAAGGCTCAGCACCTGGGTTGGGGGCAATCCTACACGTGAGGACAGACTGGGAGAAGAACTCATTGAGAACAGCCCTGCAGAGAGGGACTTGGGGGTTCTGGTGGATGAAAAGCTCGACATGAGCCAGCAGTCTGTGCTGCATAAGCAGAGAACTGACCAGCAGGTCAAGGGAGGTGATTGTTCCCCTGTTCTCACTTGGAATATTACATTTGTGTCTGGGGCCCTCAACACAAGAAGGTTGTGGACCTGTTAGAATGAGTCCAGGGGAGGTTTGTGAAGATGATCAAGGGGCTGGAGCACCTCTCCTACGAAGACGGGCTGAGAGAGAAAATGGAGAAGAAAATGATCCGGGGTGGCCTTATGGCAGATTTTCAGTAATTAACTGGGCTTGCAAAAAATCTTCACTGAAAGGGTTTTAAAGTATTGGAACAGGCTGCCCAGGAAAGCCATTAAGTCACCATCCCTGCAGGTCTTCAGAAAACATGCAGATGTGGAGCTTAGTGACAAGGTTTAATGGTGGACTTGGCAGTGCTAGGTTAAAGACTGAGCTAGATGATCTTTGAGGTCTTTTCCAACCTTCCCAACTTTGAGCATTCACTAGTCTAGAAAAATGTTTGTTTTGTTTGTTTGTTTGTTTGTTTTTAATGTAGTTTGAAGAGACTGTGTCTTTGTGTAAAATCAGCATTGTGGAACAGAGAAGAGCATTAAAATTCAAAGGAAAATGTAGAAATGGCATTGTTCATAACCCTTTCATGTTCATTTTTTGTAAAAATGTACATGGTCATGCTGTATAAGCATAACATCTTATAAAAAGCAATTTGCTTTGGTGTTTGAATATTTATTTAGAAAAGGAAAAAAAAAAATTGTAGCTATACCCACTGACATTGTGCAAGACAGTCACTTAGCAAAAGCAATGGAAGGTGGCTTAAGTGATCAAACAATACCAAGTATATATAATTTTTCCCAAACTGCAGAAAAAAAATGATAAATGTTTATGAAAAACACAGAATCATTGACATTGGAAGCGACTTGTGGTGATCATCTAGTTCAACTCCACAGCACAAAGCAGGGTTAACTTGAGCAGGTTTCTCAGGGTTGTGTCCAATCAGATTCTGAATATCTCTGAAGACATAAATTTCACAGCCTTTCTGAGCAATTTCATCCAATATCTGGTGACCTTGACCATAAAACTTTAAATATATTTATATTTATAATATATAAATATTTGAAATGAAATTTCCTGTATTTCAATTTGTGCCTGGCACAGTCTGCAATTTAAAAGGGTCTGGCTCCATCTTCTTTGTTTCTCCCTCCATCAGGTACTTATACACATTTGCATAAACTGCTCCCTGTCTTGCATGATCTACAGATTTGCTCAAGGTACAATCTGACCTATCATTGAGGTCATTACCAAAGACCCTACTATTGACACTTTGAGTGACCCCAGTCAGACCACTAGTGTATGGCCTCCAATTAGATATGTTGCTACTGACAACAGCCCTTTGAATCCAGAAGTTCAGCATATTATCCGTTTGCCAGTCTACTTAGTATTTCAATTAGTATATCAATTTGGCAATGAGGGTGTTAACGGGAGACAGTGACAAAAGCCTTGCTAATGTCAAAATAAACAGTATCTACTTCTCATCTCTCCTCATAATTCGCCTCACCAACCAAGCTAGTCTTTTCATGATAGAAGGTTCTCAAGTTCATTAAGTGTTATTTCCCCTTCATGAATACATGCTGATTTCTCCTGACCACATTCTTATCCTTAAAGTGTTTGAACAAGATTTCTAGGATTATTTCCTTCATCATATTCACAGGGATCAAGGTGATGCTGAGCAGCCTGTAGATTCCTGTATCCTCCTTCTTGCCTTTCTTGAAGACAGGAGTGACATTTGCTTTCTTCCATTCCTCAGAAACCTGTCCAGATTGCTATAACCTTTCAAAGATAATTGAGAATGGTCTTGCAGTGATGTTGGTCAGCTACCTCAGAACTCAGCTCCCATAGACTTGTGTCTATGCACTTTCTCTGTTTCCTATCCTTCTCAACCTCTATTGATGGAAAGTTTTCCTTGCTTCAGACTTTCCCATTGGACTCTGAGGTCTAGGATTCCTGAATACTAGTCTTTCCAGTAAATACCGATGTGAAGAAATCATGAAGTACCTCAGCCTTTTACATAACCGTTGTCACCAAGAGTTGTGCCCCATTTGGCAGCAGGTCAATGTCTTCCTGAGTGTTCCTTTTGCTTCTAATATACATACATAAACTGTTCTTTTTGCCCCCTGCATTCCTTGCCAAACTCTCACTCAGGTGGGCTTTGGTTTCCCTGAAGCCATACCCACCCACTTAGACACTGTCTCTCTATATCCTCCTGCATGATCTAAATCTCTGTTGACAACCTCTGTGTTTCCTTTTTGTGTCCTAATTTTGTCAGGAGTAAAACCCATGCAGGCCTTCTGACAACTTTGGTTGACTTTCTCTAACAGATTACCCTGCAACCCTTGGAAGACCCCAGGTAGGAATAGGCTTCTGGCAGAAACTGTGGCTCAATTGGAAGGAATACATACTGTAGCAGATTTTCCAGCAGAAACTATTTCTCATGAGGAACCCATACTGGATAGTCTGTTCCTGAAAGACTGTACTCTGTAGAAAGGACCCATACTTGAACAACTTATGAAGGACTGTATCCTGTGGGAGGGACTGCACATTAGAACAAGGGAAGAGAATGTGGAGGCAGGAGCAGCAGAAACAAAATGTTATGAACTAACTGCAAACCTGTTACCTATTTTCCCTGTGCTGCTTGATGGGGAAAAGAGGTAGAAAAGTTGAGACTGAAGGAGTGAAGTTGAGCCTGGGAAAAGGGGGTGGAGAAGGTGGTTTTAGCTTTGTTTTCATTTCTTGCTGTCCTACTCTATTATTACTTAGCAATAAAATAAATTAATCTTCCCCAAATTGAGTTTGTGTTGCCTCTGATGGTAACTGATGAGCAATCTCCCTGTCTTTAACTCAGCCCATGAGCTCTTTCATTTTACTTTCTTCCCTTGTCCTGCTGAGAAGAAGGAGTGAGAGAGCAGCTTGGTGGGTATCTGACAGCCAGCCAAACACAGGAGCTTTTCAAGAAATTATATTCAAATTGATAATCTAATCATAGAACCATAAAATGGTCTGGGTTGGAAGGGATTTTAAAGATCACCTAGTTCCAACCCCCCAAGAGCAATCATTAGTAATCAAAACACAATCAAAGTATTGAAAACTGCTGACAGAAAACTTGTAAGAGTGTTGTTCAATTAGATACTGTTGTTCAGTTAGATACTGACAGTTCAGTTAGAACTATTGTTCAGTTAGATACTACAGATACATGTAGATGTTAATGTGTAGACACAAAAAGGACTGTGTCAATATACCAGGAAGATGTCTATATATCTTGATATTGTAGTTATTGGAGAAACAGACCTTGAATCAATTGTTCACACACAAACACCTGGCACCATCTGAGAAATTCTGAAATACTTTGCACAGTTTCCAGCTGTGTTGGGTAAAAAAAAAAAAAAAAAAAAAAAAAAAAAAAAAAAAAAAAAAAAGTTTTTTTTCATTACATCTTATGTATCTATTAGTTCTGTATAAAGGTGTAAAATACATTTAAATGGACAGTTTAATCAAACACTCCCTTTGGCCAGATGGTGAAGATCTGTAAGGATGATCAGGAAATTAAAAATACTTTATATATGCAATATTTAAAGAATTTGACTAGCCTAGTGCATATGCACACACATTCAGCAAGACAGTCTCTTCAAATACAGAGTTATCTATTTTAGCGTATATGTTAGTATATTAAGTACCACTATACAGAAACCTTTCCATGTTAGATTTGCAGGTGTGTGTATATACATACATGTATATACAGTGTAAACACACACATATGCATATGTAATATATATATAAACAACCAACCACCACCACCAACAACAACAAAACACTGAGAGGAATTATTATTTGTTTCTATAAACAAACAAAACAGGTGAACTCCAGGAATAATGAAAGCTAAGCCTAAGGTTGACTGTAGGGGTATATAGGTATAAACATAAAAACAAACAAAACAAAACAAAAACAACAACAACAAAAAAAAAAACTATTTGATTTGTTTTGTTTATGTTACATATATATAAATATACCTAATTCAGAGCAAGTTTTTTCAAAATTCATTAATTCATTATCAATGCTAATTATTTCCAGTAGAGGTATAATATGCGTGTGTCTGTGTGTATGTTTTCTAGTTATCTACCATTTTTTACCTTGACTGAGTGAAAATCTAACTAACACTTTAATAGAAGTTACATGTACTTTATGTACTTATATGCTTGAGGAAAGTGGATGGGAACTGAAGCCCAGAAACTACAGAGTGAAGGTAACACTCTACTTTTATCCCAGAGACTTGTGAAGAGAAAAGTATTGTTTATGAAGCATTCAGATGCTAAAGTTACCATCATAGTCCATCAAGTCCATAAGAACATTAGTAGTCCTGTCTTTAAACAGAAGTTTGAATAGCATGCATTAGATAATAATACCTGAGGCCTGTGATAGTGTAGTGAAAAGAAAGTATTCTCATTAAACAATCATAACCTAGTCTGCATATGAACAGAAGTAAATTTTTTCATGAGAAGGGACATGAAGATAGGTGATCATGTGATTAAAGTGGACTATACTGTATATATGCCAGATAGAACAAATACACTTGATGTTTGTTCTAAATCCTGTCATTTTTTTAGCACTTCAGTACTTAACAAAATGACTTAAGTGCAGTGTTGTTTTTTTTGTTGTTGTTGTTTGTTTGTTTGTTTGTTTGTTTGTTTTAAAAAAAAAGCTCGCTTTGTCTTTGTATTGTATATGCACATGAGATTCTCAGGATCTCAGAATGACTAGGATAAGACCTTTAAGAACTATTGCTCTAGCAGTATCAGTGTTAACGGCACAAAATCAACAGCATACTTGAAATGTGAAAGGACATAGTGCTGTAGTGCTGTGTGTGTTGCAATACATATTGTTTTGTCCTTTTTTGTTAAGAAACAAGTAATTTTAACAGGCTTTCTACAACTAAATATAATATTATAAGCTATATAAAAGTAAACTATGTTTTTAGGTAAATACTCAGCAAAGTACAGAATTATGTTAATATATAATACAAGCTATATAATTTTCAGAATCTGAAATTTACACTTTAAAACTCAAGAAGGTAAACAGCATACCTTGATTTCTTTCTTATTTTTAAACCAACATACTTTGGATAAAAGCATTTAACAAAGCAAAATGGCTAAACATAGAAAAATAATATTCAAATATAAAAGTATAAAATATTATAAATAAAATATTCAAGAAAGATAATTCAAGAAAAACAAAAACATCATTTAACAGTAAATGGGTCACAATTTATGGTGAATAACAGTACTTTCCAATCATTTTTACGAAAAGGTTCCATTTGATAAGAATTCTAAGTAAAAACTAAGCAGTTCTAATCACATCTATTTTTCAAAAAAAGTACTTACATTGTAACTAGCTGTCCAGCTACAATTAAGTTATTGACTGATTCCATGTAACTAGCATCCTTTGTTTCATTTTTTTTTCACCTTAAAATTGTGTAAGCACCAGTGTTTCAAATCTTGCCTTCAAGGGATCTAGCTTTTGAATAAGGTTCAGAATACATAACTCTGATCACAAGCAATTGGAATACTTTTACTGTTTTCATCTTTAAATATTCACAATAAGAGTTAAAACCTGTGCGAAGAGAAGAAAGAGAAGAAGAAACATGTTAAATTTATTAGACTGTCTTGCTCAATTTCTTTATCTTTTTTAACATGCTGGCAGGAACTCTAGTTACAATCTTATGCCTTGTCATATTTTATTAGCCAGAGGTGGTTTCTTATTCTGTCTTCTTTAAAGCTGTCATTGGCTGCTATAAAATTTATTTTTCAGAACTTCATTAGTTTTGTTGTTGTTGTTGTTGTTCTAAGTTAAAGAATGAAGAATGTGTTTGGTGTTTGTTTTTTTTTTCTTCAAAGCCACTAATTAAAAATAAATTTAAGAAATGAAAACAATTTCACATAAAAAAAAATATTTATTAAGACACAGACATACTTAGTTTTCTAAACAAATACTCCTGCCCCTTAAATTAGTGTTAGTCTGGAATAATACCATTAATATATGCGTTTTTAACTTCTGTCAGCTAACCTAAGTTAAAGTTGCACTTCTCAGGATAAGACTCTTCCCTCTTCCATAGAGGTCAAACAGCAATGATCAACATAGATTGCTGAGATCTGTTCAAATATATTTCTATATAACACACATGTCCTTCTTAGACTTGAGTGTAATTCATTATAGCACCTTTCTTTAGCAACACTGTCTATTTAGCAGAAGTACTTTTGCACTATCTGCAGATATCCTGTTCCAAATATATTCTAAAACCCCAGTTTTGTTTTTCAAGAACCATGATTTCACAGAATCACACAGAATCACAGAATGTTAGGGATTGGAAGGGACCTTGAAAGATCATCTAGCCCAATCCCCCTGTCTGAGCAAGAACACCTAGATCACATCACACAGGAATGTATCTAGCCAGGTTTTGAATGTCTCCAGAGAAGGAGACTCCACAACAGCCCTGGACAACCTGTTCCAGTATTCTGTCATGTGAAAAAGTTTTGTCTAATATTTAAATGGAGCCTCCTATGTTCCAGCTTGCACCCATTGCCCCTTGTTCTATCATTAGATGTCACTGAGAAGAGCCTGGATTCATCCTCCTGACACTCACCCTTTACATATTTATAAGCATTAATAAGGTCACTCCTCAGTGTCCTGTTCTCCAAGCCAAAGACACCCAGCTCCCTCAGCCTTTCCTTGTAAGAGAGATGCTCCACTCCCTTCATAATCCTGCACTGGATTCTCTCAAGCAGTTCCCTGTCCTTCTTGAACTGAGGTGCTCAGAACTGGACCCAATATTCCAGATGTGGTCTCACCAGGGCAGAGTAGAGGGAGAGGAGAACCTCTCTCGACCTACTAACCACACCTCTTCTGATAAACCCCAGAATACCATTGGCCTTCTTGGCCACAAGGGCACAGCGCTGGCTCATGGTCATCCCACTGTCCAACAGGACCCCCAGGTCACTTTCCCCTACGGTGCTCTCCAGCAGGGTAGTCCCCAGCTTATACTGGTGTCTGGAGGACTCTACACTTGCCCTGATTATATTTCATTAAAATTCTCCCTGCCCAATTCTCCAGCCTGTTGAGGTCTCGCTGGATGGCAGCACAGACTTCCAGTGTGTCAGCCACTCCTCGCAGTTTTGTGTCATCAGCAAACTTGCTGAAAGCACACTCCATTCCCTCATCCAAGTCACTGATGAATACATTGAACAATACTGGTCTCAGTACCTACCCTTGAGGGACTTCACTAGGTATAGAACTCCAACTCCCACTGAACACAACCCTCTGGCTTCTTCCCTGCAGCCAGTTCACAGCCCACCTCACTACCTGAGTGTCCAGACCACATTTCCTCAGTTTAGCTGGGAGGATGATGTGGGAGATAGCATCAAAGACTTTACTGAAATCAAGACAGACCATGTCCACTGCCTTTCCATCATCTATTCACCTGGTTATATCCTTATAAAAGGCTATCAAGTTGGTAAGCATGACTTCCCCTTGGTGAAGCCATGTTGACTGCCCCTAATGACTCTCTTATCATTGATACGCCTACAGACAACGCTAAGGATAAGTTGTTCCATCACCTTTTCAGGGATGGAGGTGAGGTTGACCTGTCTATAATTACCTGGGTCCTCCTTTTTGCCCTTGTTGAAGACTGGACTGACATTTGCTTTCCTCCAGTCCTCAGGCACCACTCTTGTTCTCCATGACTTACCAAGGATGATGGAGAGTGGCCTGGCAATGACTTTGCCCAGTAGTTCCCTGTTTAACCATGCAGGTCTCCTGGCTCTCTTTTCATGACTACCTGTTTCTACCTGTTGGGATGCCCTGTTCTTGAGCTCAGAAGAATCAGTCCTTGAATGCTAAGCAGCTATCTTGGGTTCCTTTTCCTTCAATTACCTTGTCCCATGGGATTTCCCCTAGCAAATGCTTGAAAAGGCCAAATTCATCCCTTCTGAAGTCCAGGATTGTGATTCTGCTCATTACTCTGTTCCTGCCACATGAGATCCTAAACTCCACCATCTCATGGTCACTGCAACCAAGGCTGCCCTCAACCTTCACCACTTCAAACAGCCCTTCCTTGTTAGTGAGGACAAGATCCAGCAGCACTCGTCTCCTAGTTGGAACATCCACCATTTGCATCAGGAATTTATCATCAATACCCTGAAGGAACCTCCTGGACTGTGGATGTCTGGCTGAGCTGGCCTTCCAACAAATGTCAGGGTAGTTGAAATCCCTCCCAATAACCGGGGCGTGCGATCGTGAGGCTGCTATCAGCAGCCTGTACAAGGCCTCATCAACTTCCTCATCCTGATTTTGTGTCCTGTAATAGACACCCACAACAGTATCCCCCATGCCTGTCTGTCCCTTAATTCTCACCCACAGACTCTCAACTTGCTCCTCATCCACCCCTGGACAGTATTCAATACATTTCAGTTGCTCTTTCACATAAAGAGCAACTCCACCACCTCACTTTGCTGGCCTGTCTTTCCTGAGAAGGACATACCCATCCATGACCACATTCTAGTCATGTGATCTGTCTCACCATATCTCTGTAATTGCCACTAGATCATAATCTCCTGACTGAACACAGATTTCTAACTCCTCCTTTCCTTTTCCCATGATATAAGCGTGGATGTACAAGCACTTTAGGGAGTGAGCTGAGCATGCCAATTTCACCCTAGGGGGGTGGGAGGCCTCCCAGTCTTCATCACTGCTACAGCACTGCCTCACTGGTGGGGGCCCTGTAACTTGTGGTTGGGCTCTGCATCTGCGTCTGCACTGGCTCTGAAGCAGACAACCCTGACTACTTGAATGAGTCTAATCGAAAAATGATGTTCACATCCCCAAGTAGGGATTCTACCAACATTAATACTAAAATAAAATTAGCTGGTTTCCTTAACCCTAGACCCTACTGATAGATTATATCTGTGGGATAAATAAGTAACACAGTAGTTTCAGAAATTACTGTTAAATAATTCCACATAAAATATTTAGCAGACCTTAAAATCAAAGTGCCAGACTGAGTGCACTATTGATGGTAAAAGAGAAAACATTTTATTCTTTCTCCTCTTCTATTGTGAAGTCCTGAGCAGTGAAAAGAAAGCAGGCAAGCTATTAGTGAAAAAGCTTTCTTATAAATATGAAATGATTCTCCTTTGAGACTGTATGTTGAAGAAATCAAGAAAAAAGTTGTTCAGTCAATTAGTATTTCCTTAAAAGTGAAATAGCTTGAATTTCCATGATATTTCCACACTTCTTGATATTCCTTTTATTTACAACTTTTAGAAAATGGCATTAATAGTGCTTTAGAGAATTACTGGAATAAGCTAGTCATATTTTAAAACATGTTGCTATATAAAGTTGTACTGTCATTGTCAGCAAAAGATCCATTGATGCCAAAATCATGTGAAACTTTCATACAACATCTTGCTGAATTACATGTGGAATGTTAAGATCATTCTTAGTTCATGCTTCAGAAGGCCAGTTCTCATATGGACAGAATGGAATGTCTCTCATTAAATGTCTGCATACTGAATTTTATGGTGGTTTGTGAATGTCTTATAAGAAACATAATTTTGAATTCTTTTGATTGATAAAGATATTAAACAGTACCAGTTCCAGGACAGACCCCTGAGTTAAACTGTTCATCACCGGCCTCCACTTGGACATGGAGCCATTGACCACTACACTCTGGGTGTGACTTTCAGGTTAAGATGAACTTAAGAAGAACTCTGGATGCTTGAATTATAGCAAAAACATGAGTCTGAAAGATTCAGGTTTTAGGAAATTTTAACTTATTCTGGTAAGTAATTGCTAGGTATGCTGGACTTCATTTCTTTATTGTATTCTTTAAATACTTTGTTTTAATTCTATAGTAAATTAATGTATCAACCTAATACACCTTTTTTCTTTTTTTCTTTTTTTTTTTTTTTTTGTTTTTTCCTTTTCTTTTAATAAGTATATGTTTCTATTTCTTTTATTGTGTGGTTAAATGTAGCAGGTAATGTAGTAGGATGTCTTTCGAAGTAACAACTAATAGGTTTCTCTTTATTTTTTCTGAATAACATATACTTCTTTAGTGAGGAAGTCAAATGTTATTAAAACTCCTCAATATTGTCTCAATGAGCAACTGTTGACTTTATTAAATAGACGGTGATTGCATATGTGAAATGTGTTAATTTGATTCGTGTCAGTATGGAATAATACTAGGGCCGCATGATGAAATACAACCTTCTACTGAAGAAAAACAGAGTGATTAGTGTACAGAGTTCTTGTATCATACACAGGAAGGGTCCAGCAATTTGTGTAAATGGAGGGCTTGAAGGACGAACATTGAGACTTGGGTCTGGGAGATGAGAACCAAGGAGGTTTTTTTTGGGAAACTGCTGACTTTTGTATGGGACGCTGTGCAAGCCTCGGATATCTGACAAAGATACCACCAAATAATGAGAAAGGGGGAGTTGAAGGACAAAGCCTGGGAGGAAGACCATGAGCCTTCAGCACGAGTGACCCCCAGAGAGACCACCAGAGACTAATACTCGTGCGTCCAGGAGAAGGTTCGGATTCCGGGAACTAATTATAATAACCCTGCCTTTTCTAGGAATAGTGATGAATATGTATTAGTCTAGAATAAAAACCAGCTACCTGATATAACAGTTGTGCGTCCTGGTGGAGCAGAGAATCCCAGCGCACCCAGTGCACCCAGCGCTGTTTGCTTGCCTCTATTCATTTAATAAATTGCAAACTTTAATTGGAATCCTATTCGAGACCCGATTATTTATCACACATACAACCATATTTAGCTGTATAACTGAAGAGAGAAACATTTATTTTTGTAGTTTTGAATCCAAATGCTTAAATGCATTAAATCCAAATGGAGGAGGGCTGCTTCTCAGTTTGAGTGCAATTGAAATTATGTACTCTTTATGTATTGATGGTACATTGTATTATGAAATATTATATTGATGTATGTCTATAGTTTTTAAGGAACTACAGGATGATGGGTTATTGTTATTATTATTAATAATAATAATAATAATTTTGTAAAATGCTCTAGAATGAACTTAATCTAATTTGTTGAAGAAAACAATTAGAGGAAATTTAATGACAATACATAACACGATACAAGGAAAATCCTAGCCTTTTAAGGAATAGCAAGATTCTGTGGCTGCCATTTAAACATATTCAAACTAGAAATAAGATGAAGATATTTAATTGGGAAATTCAAAAAATGTTAGAAAAAAGAATCAAGGGAAGCTGTAAATTAAAATTGTCTTCAGAAGTTTCAGCTTGTCATCCACAAATCATCAGGTATCACCTAGAGAAAAGTGTTTTTTGAAAGGGATCAGTATAATAAAAATCTTATCTGGATTTCACATGAAGGACTCTCATATCCTGTAACGGCTGCAGCTGTTACCATGGTTGAAATTATCCTAATCATCATATGATGGTTACAGGTTAGGATGAATTATTTGCTTTTCATAGAACACTAAAAGGGATATTGAAAATAACCTAGCAAGCACGTATGATTAGAATTTCTTCTTTTTTCTTCTTTTTGAATTGTACCTGAAAAATTTACCTTATTATTTCCCATAACTGTAGAAAGTGAGGCCATGGAAAAATGGAATGCAATACTTTTGTGAATCATTGCATGTGGAGTCAAGAGTCCTAACACATATTTTTTTTCTTCCACATTCTAATTAACAGTAAAGACAACAATATTTTCCAGTGTATGTTTACTCATATCATTTTTATATTCTTCAGTGCTTTATGGTTTGCTGAGTCCATGTTGATTTCTTAGATATCTTAGTTGGTATTTTAGCTGATACTTACTTAAAATGAACTAGTTCATAGCTCACGATGTTCAGCCTGAAGTGAGAAAACCTTTAAGGAGCCAGCAAATTTAGTACTAATATTTTTTTTATTATTATTATTTTTAATGCAGCTCTGCATAGTCCATTACAGATTATTGTAACAATTTTTCCTCAAGTCTGGTTAGCCTTTTTCTGTTAACTACATTCCAGAATTTAACAAGCAAACATTTATTTGTGCAATATTGAACTTCTACATGGACTGCTTTTATATAAAATGCAACTTTTTTGTTATTAATGAAAGTTTAGGTGTTGTAATACTGGTCCCAGATTTTCATCCCAAGAACATAGTGAACTCTGTTTCTAAAGTTTTTGTCTTTAATAATTGATCACCTGGATCTTAATTTTCACATTCAAAGACAATACCTATAAAAACTGAATATGATTCCAGATATATGACCAAATATATTTTTGTTGTTTTTTTTGTCTTCATGGTTCAATAAAGGGCACATTCAAACTTTTATGTAGTAAAAGGAAAGAACACATCATATAAAATCATAAAACATCTGTAAGTTAAATGCATATACTGATACTATGGGAAAAGTGAAAAGAACAATTTTTCCTTGAAGTTTTGAGAGTCTAAAAGAGCCACAGCCTAAATTGAGGGTAGGGGAAGAGATATAACTCACAAAATATCAATGAACATATTTATAATTACTGCTAAATGCTTCACAGTATTTATAATGATATTTTGCAGTATTATAGGATTCCCAAGGGTTAGGGATATGTGTTCATTGTAAACCATTCCAAGCTGAAAACAGAAAAAAGCTATGGAGAAGATGAAATTTGAAGGATTAATAATTACTTATGAATAACCTTTAGAGGAAAAGTATAAAAATAGCAATAGCATGTGCATACTTCATATATATATATATATGCATGTGTGTGTGTTAGAGTATGGAATTAATCCTAAAAAGAGATTGAGAATATAGAGAAAATAAAAAGAGCAAATAATGATGGGGTAAGATGTTCTTTTAAAACATATATTAAATAAATAACTAGCTTTAGATATTTTTGTGAATGTTGTGAAAGATATGAAGATGATAGCAGGACCCAAATACCTTGTTACTGCATCTTGAAAATATCTTTCATTAAAGGGGAGGGGGGAGGAATATCTTGTATTAAGGGGGGATGCTCAGCTGAGTGCTGAAACTTATTCACTCCTTTGATTAACTATACCTGCTATAGCAGTGAAGAACTGGCATAAAGTGTGCATGGGCTAAGTAGACAATTAAATTGAGACAGAATTCATTAAACAGAAAATCTAATCTGAACAGATTGTTTCCCTGAAACTGTTATAAATAGGTAAAGTTGGTCAGATTTGACACCCCTAGCATCTCAATGCCAAAAGAAAATGTCTTTTGTCTATAAATACTAGTGGGAAACTAGTATTATCTCAAAAATAATTCACATCCAATTATTTTTTCCTGTGTACACAGGCAGTAAACTGTACAAATTTCTGTTTGTGGTGTGTTTATTTATGTTGGTTTTTTTTGTTGTTGTTGTTTTTGTTTATTTGTGTTTGTTTTCTTAATGTTTCTATGTAAGTATTTAGCTCATCAATCAAAATTACCAAGGTTATCAATTTCAGTGCGCAAATTTCACATTGAAACATATGAAGTCCCATAAATAAAGATGGAATTTTAGTGTCCTAGGCTGAATGTATCCAATCTATAAAATTATGATATACCAAAAACTTGTCATTTGAGTTTGAGGAGGATTAGAGTTTCTCAGCCTCTTTAGGAGCCCAAGCTAAATGTCTCTATGCTAATGAATGTAGCATGAGGAACAAACAAAAGGAGCTGGAGATGTACACATAGCCTGCAGGGCTATGACCTCATTGGCTTTACAGAGATGTGGTGGAATGGCTTCTATGACTGGAGTGTTGGAATAGGAGGGATTGTCACCCTCTGTTTCAATGAGCAGCTGAAATGCATGGAGCTCTGCTTGGGGATGTATGAGGAGCTCACTGAGAGTTTGTGGGTAAGAATTAAAGGGAGGGCAGGGACAGGTGACATTACAGTGGGGTCTGCTACAGGCCACCCAACCAGGAAGACTGAGCACTTGAGGCCTTCTATAGGAGCAGCCTCACATTCACAAGGCTGGTCTTCATGGCAGACTTTAACAATGCTGATATATGTTAGATGGACAGCACAGTAGGGCATAAACAGTCCAGGAGTATCCTGGAATGCACTTATGATAAATTTATTCTCAGAATGATAGAGGAACCAATGAAGAGAGGTGCTGTGCTGGACCCCATTCTCACCAACAAGGAGGGGCTGGTGTGTAAAATGAAGCTCAAGCGTAGTCTTGGCTGTAGTGACCATGAAATGGTGCAGTTTGGGATCCTGAGGGCAGCAAGGAGAGACAAATACAAAGTCACTTCCCTGGTCTTTGTGAGAGCAGGCTTTGGCCTCTTCAGGGATCTTGGTACAATACAATGGGAAAAAGCCCTGGAGGCAAGAGGGACCCAAGAAAGATTGTTAATATTAAAGGATCACTAACTCCAAGGTCAGGAATGATGCATCCCAACTAAGCAGAAGTTAGGCAAAACACCAGGAGGCCTGCATGGATGAGCAAGTTGCTCCAAACTCAAGCAGAAAAAGGGGGCCCACAGAAGGGTAGAAATAAGGACAAGTAGTTTGAGTGGAACGGAGAGAAATATAGAAATCCCTCTGAGCAGCCTCCAGTCCAACCATATCCCTACCACTAATACCACCCACTAAACCATGTCACTAAGCATCATGTAAAAACTTTCCATGAACACCCTCAGGGATGGTGACTCCACCACTTCCCGGGGCAACCCATTCCAATGCCTGACTACTCTTTCTAAGAAATGTCTCCTAATTTCCAACCTAAACCTCCCCTGGTGCAACTTGAGGCCATTCCCTCTAGTCCTATTGCTAGTTATCTGCAAGAAGAGGCCAACCCCCAGCTCCCCACAGTTTTCTTTCAGGTAGTTGTAGAGTGCAAGAAGGTCTCCCCTGAGCCTCCTCTTCTCCACACTAAACAACACCAGTTCCCTCAGCCGCTCCTCATAGGTCTTATATTCCAGGCCCTTCACCAGCTTCATAACCCTTCTCTGGACACACTCCAGGACCTTGAAGTCTTTCTTGAAGTGAGGGGCCCAAAACTGAACACATTACTTGAGGTATGGCCTCACAGTACTTGAGGTGTGGCCTCACCAGAGTAGATTATAGTGGGACAATCACCTCCCTGGTTCTGCTGGTTACACTGTTCCTGCTAGTTACACTGACTTCCTTCAGTTTTCACTACCAGACGTTCTAGCCACACAACCCCAGTCCCAGAAAGCAAAAACAGGGACTGGGACAATGACGAACCTCCCGCTGTAGGAGAAAATTAGTCTCAAGACTATCTAAGGAACCTGAAGCTGCAAAAGTCCACAGCACCAGATGAGATGCATCTGAGTGTCCTGAAGGAAATGATGGATGAATTTGCTAAATCTTAAGAAGCTGTGGTAGTCTGGTGAAGCTCCCATGGACTGGAAGAGGGGAAACATGACACACATTTTAAAAATGTTTAGTTAGATGTGGAACGGATTGCCCAGGGAGGTGGTGGAGTCACTGTCCCTGGGGGTGTTTAAGGAAAGGTTGGACGTGGCGCTTAGGGACATGGTTTAGTGGATGACACAGATGATCTTGGAGTTTTTTTCCAACCTTAATGATTCTATGATTCTATGAAAAAGGGAAAAAGGAAGACCTGGGGTACTACAGGCCAGTTGGTCTTACCTGAGAGTGTCCCAAATATGTCAAGGTACATTGAAAATAAGGAGGTTATTGGTGGCAACCAACATGGCTTCATTAAGAGCAGATCATGCCTGACAAATCTGGTGGCCTTCTATGATGGGGTTTCAGCACTGCTGGATAGGAAAAGAGCAACTAACATCACCTACCTGGATTTGTGGAAAGCATTTGACACTCTCCCCCATGATATCTTTGTCTCTAAATTAGAAAGAAATGGACTTGATGGATGGACCACTTGGTGGGTAAGGACGTGGCACTCAATGAGTTGTGGTCAACAGTTCGATGTCCAAGCAGAGACCAGTGATGAGTGGCATTCCTTGGGGAAGGAATGTCGGCACTCTTTGCCATCTTTGTCATTGACATGGACAGTGGGAATGCACCATCAGCAAGTTTATCAATGACACCAGACTGTGAGGTGCAATAGACATGCTGGAGGGAAGGGATGACATTGAGAGGGACCTGGACAGGCTATTGAGCCTGAGCAGGCTATTGTGTGAACCTTATGAAGTTCAACAAGGCCAAGTGCAAAGCTGTATCCCTGGGCCAGGGAAATCTCAAGCACAAATACAAGCTGGGCAGAGAATGGACTGGGAGCATCCCTGAAAGACTTGGGGGTGTTGGTTTTCTGGAAGCTCAACATGAGCCAGCAATATAAGATTGCAGTCCATAACACCCGCCACATCCTGGGTTACATCAAAAGCAATGTGACCAGAAGGTCAAGGGAGGTGATTCTCCCCCTCTACTCCAGTCTCATCAGACTCCACTCGGTGCATTCAGTACTGGGGCCTCCAATATAAGAAGGACATGGACCTGTTGGAGCAAGTTCAGTGGAGGACTACAAAGATGATCAGAGGGTTGAAGCACCTCTCCTATGAAGACAGGCTGAGAGAGTTGGGGTTGTTCAGCCTGGAGAAGAGACAGCTCTGAAGATACCTTATAGCAGTCTTCCGGTACCTTAAGGCAGCCAAAAGAAAAGCTGGGGAGAGACACTGTCAGGGATTGTAGTGACAGGACAAGGGGAAATATATTTTAAAATTACATATTCAGAAGAAATTCTTTAGTATGAAGGTGATGAGTCCCTTGAACAGCTTTCCCAGAGAAGCTGTGGATGCCCCGTCCTTGGTAGTGTGCAAGGCCAGTTTGGATGGGGCTTTGAACAAACTGTTCTAGTGGAAGGTGTCCCTGTTCACGGTTGGTGGGTTGGAAGTAGATGATCCTTAAAGGTCCTTTCCATTCGAAACCATTCCAAGATTCTATGATTCTGTTATTCTATGAAAATATCGGTGCATATTTAAGCATAATGTACAGATCTTTGGAGTTCTGTCTTTTGCATTTCTACTGCCAACTCTGTCATTAGGTAGCTGAACAGTAGAGTTAGTTTTTTTGTTGTTTGTTTTTTGTTGTTGTTTTGTTTTGTTTTGTTTTGTTTATTAATATATTATTATTATTATTATTTTTAATTTAAGACCCATTAGCATTCAGAACTTGTGTGTGATCTTCATCAGACAACCTTATACCTACAACTCAGAGCTAGCCAGCCTGACTATCTTCATAGAAAGACAAAATTAATCTCACCATGAGCCATCTTAAATGAACATTGCAGAAGAATCTTTCCATTGACTATAAAGAGATTCTAGACATTTTTTATTCATTGGTGTCTTTACTGTAGATGTTTAAGTTAGGTTAATCCTATACAATCCTATACTAGCCAGCAGTGTGCCCTGGCAGCCAGGAGGGCCAACTGTATCCTGGGATGCATCAAGCACGGCATTGCTAGTCGGTCGAGGGAAGTGATTGTTGCGCTCTACTCTGCACTGGTGCAGCCTCACATTGAGTACTACGTGCCATTCTGGGCACCACAGTGCAAAAAGGACATTCAACTCTTGGAGAATGTTCAGAGGAGGGTGACGAAGATGGTGAAGGGTGCAGAGGGGAAGACATATGGGTGGCTGAGGTCACTGGGCCTGTTGAGCCTGGAGGACGCTGAGGGGGGACCTCATTGCAGTCTACAACTTCCTCATGAGGGGGAGTTGAGAGGCAGGTGACCTATTCTCTGTAATCACCAGTGATAGGACCCACAGGAACAGTGTTAAGCTGAGGCAGGGGAAGTTTAGGCTGGATATCAGGAGGAGGTTCTTTATCAAGGGGGTGGTCGCACACTGGAACAGGCTTCCCAGTGAAGTAGTCACTGCACGAGGCCTGTCTGAATTCAAGAAGCGATTGGACTGTGCACTTAGTCACATGGTCTAAACTTTTGGGTAGACCTGTGTGGTGCAAGGAGTTGGACTTGATGATCCTTATGTGTCCCTTACAACTTGGGATAGTCTATGATTCTATGATTCTATACAATACCATCAGGTTTTCAGTACCCAGAAGTACCCAGAATATGGAAGAATGTAAATTATAAATGGTTAGTTCCTTCTTCTGAGTAATGGGATGCAAATCAGTTTAAGTGTTCTCTGATAAGCTATAAACTTATTAAAAGAAGCATATAAAAATCTTCTCCCCTGTATTTCCTTGCCTTGCCAAGAAAAATAAATATATAAATAAATAATATTTTTAAAAAAATGCATTCACTCTATAATATGGTGAACATCTTGGAGTGGACACGACTGTGAGAGATATGATGAAATAAAATCAAATATGATTTTTTGACTCTTTTTTTCTAGTTACCTTTGAATTAAAAACTGTTTCTACAAAACACACTAACAGTGACTGAGCAATTAGGCATGATTCCTTATGACCTCAGTCATGAATAAAACTCATGATTAATATAATGCATGCAGTACATTGCAAAAAATCATTAGTTCAGAGAAAAATAACAGTGGTGCTATAACACCAATGTCTCCGGGAGGTTTTGGAAGGTATGTTTCAAAATCTATTTTAGTCAACTCAAAAGAACATATACTGACTTTCAGTGGCTTGGATCAGTCTTAAACAGTTGAGATTTTTGAGCCTCATAGACTTCCTTCAGCAATCCTTGCTATTGCTATTACTGCGTCTACACATGAGTTATGTGTACATATTAGCTATGTTCAGTGTTAAGCTTTCTGGTATTTGATATGGGATTCCTCCATGGAATCTGAAGGTCAAATTAAAGCAAAGAACGTGGCTGGAAAACTTTTGTCTTGATAATAATAAATTAACAAATAAACAAAAAAACTCCTGTGCAGTTTGAAACATATATTTAGAAAGCAAGTATACCAGTTGCTAAATTATCTTCATATGTTCTAAGAGAACAAGGTGCAATAGGACATAGTTTAGATGAAGAAGTTTGTAGATAAAATGTGTAATACTTTCAGGGGAAGGGAAGCAAATGAAGTTATGTCAATCATATAAAATGTTTGAAAACAGAACAAAACAAAATTAAAATCTCATGTAATGCTGTGTATGTCACATTAATTAGCACATCTGACTTTGGTTAAGACAATTCAGCAGTTAAAGGTCTTGTATTTTGCAAGCTCCATAGAGGTAAATTGACATTTCAACAGAAAAGGTCCGATTAAAAATCTTTTATCACTGACATGGCTCTAAGAATACAATTCAAGTGGATTTGTACTTGACATACCAGTGCACAAAAATCTGAGACAAAATGTAATTCTTGAAGACAATTTGCTACCTGCTTGCAAAAGAGAAAGGCAGTTAAAATGTTTATACTTAAATTTAAGCTAGTGCTGACATTTTGCTTCTAGTTGAAGTACATTTTAGTGATGACAGAACAATGACTGAACTGATAAAAAAATAAAAACTTCACACACATGAAAATTATATTACATCTGGATTATCTAAGTAACATATGTTGTATGTCTATGCCTACTTTTATCTTTTTAAAAATAACTTCTCTTTTACTTCAGCAGTTTCTATAATCTTGTAAATAACAATTGAAGAGTAAGAGTAATTGTCTTAAAGATAAGAGGTAAACACCTGGAGGCAGGTAATATCCTTTGACAGGTGTAGGATTTGATAGTATCCGTATGCCCAGCTTCATCTTACGAGATACAGATAATCTTGCCTGGGAATCCAGTTTATTCATACTATAATAATAATATAATTTTATTGAGAATTAATGTGCATTTCTCCTTCTTTCACCGCACAAACTAGACAAAATATCTGTTCTCTAACTTAGGGAATGTTATTCTATATCTTAACAGATGTATGTGAAAGCTCTGTAACTTTTTTTTCTTTTTTTTTTTTTTTTTCCAACTTAGGTCTCCAAATTCCTGTGTCAAATGAGGAAATACCTTCAGATCTTGGAAATACAAACTTAACATGTTTTAAATTGATTTGTCACTAGTGAAAACTTTTTTCCCTCTTCTTCCATCCCAGCAATATTAAAAACAAAACCAAAAATATATATATATATATTTTTTTTTTTCAGAAAGGCAATTAATAATTTTTTGCTTATTTTGTCTTTTTTGTGGTTGTTGTAATTAAGAAGAAGAAAAAATCAAACTGAGAAGTTATATCACTGATAATAAACAATATTATAAAAGTCAAAAATGTGTATCTGCTTCATATGTTAAAGGATATTTGTTGTAAATTTAATTTACAATAGTGATATAAAGCATATTTGAATTTATGAGCAAAATTATACCTTCCAGATTCAATTCATCTGGCCCTGACACAATTTATAATCTGTATTTTGCACATGAGATAAACACATAAATATGCTCTTCCATTCTTCTGTACTTACATTCTAGGATTCTGCCATGCCTTCCCATTCAGAAGGCGTGTTGTGCTACAAGTTTAGCCTCCATGGTTTATCAAAATTAGCTGAATTTTCAGCTAAAAATGAAAAAATAATGGTTTGATTGACCCTCTGACAGGAGACACCTATGTATAATTATGTCACTTGCCTTTCTTTTTTCACTTTGGATATTCTGACCTTTAATCTTCTGAAACTATGAGAGGACTCTGGTAGGTCTCACAGTAGAAGAGACTGTAGCATGCCTGAGGAGCCTCATAAGTAACTTCCTAGTTTCATCACTTAAAATAAAAAATTTTCAGTGTAATGAAATAACTTCATTATTTCTTCTGTCTCTCTGAAGAAATATGTTTTATGTAATTGTCAAAGTAATCTCCTGGTTATACTTATTTAAATGGTGGAATATATGTGTGTTTTTTCTTCCAGCTTTACACTTTTGTATTTTTTTCCAGTCAATTTTCAATTTATTGGCTTTTATTTATTCATTTTATAAAAATATCTTAATTTCAAATAAATATACTGTTTTACAGCATAATTTTAACTGTGCAAGCATCTGGAAGTTAGCTCATATTTTTATATGAGTATTAGAATTATTAATTTGCTTCAACTTGATACTCATTATTGTTGATGGCTATTCTTAGACATGTGTGTGGCTACAGACTTTTAGATACCCATGCAAAGCTCATGTAGGTGTCATCAATGAGTATAACATTCTGTTTATACGTATATATATGCATCTATGAACATTTATATGTTATATATATAACTTATTCCTTGCAACAAACGTGATTGGGCTGTTTATTTTAATAGAGTATTAGCCTCTTCCCGATCAGACCTACAAGCATTTTCCTGTTCTGTTTCGTATAGAGTAATTGGGCATAGAAATTGTTTCTGAAAGTTTAGCATGCAAAATACCCTACTGAATAGATATGTAACCAGAGTGATTAAAAACAAAGCAAGTTAATTGTCCATTGACCAAAAAGGCCTCACTTTAGTTCTTAACCAAACTGAAAGATATGAAAGTTAGTAAAAGGCAGAGGGCTTAATTAGATGTAAGAATTAATATCAATAGATCTATTGTTTGAAAGGAAAAAGTGAAGAAAGTATTCTTCACTTTTAAGCCCCAGGTGAAAACAAAACATCTGTTTTAACCTTTTTCCTTTGTTTTATTTTGAAAATTTCTTTGGAAAATGTTGTCACACAATGGTAGCAAGAATATGTTAATGTCGCACTGAAATTAAATTGATCTATGTTCATCAGTTCTTTCTCATTCTTTGTTCAACTAGTGTGCTTAAAATAGAACTGAAACTAGTGTTTCCTTCTCAATTTCAGAATTTGGAAATTCATAAATTTCAGTTCAGGTTGGAAATAAATTTCTTCTCAGAAAGAATTGTCAGCCATTGGAATTGGGATTTCAACCAAAGGGTTGCCCTGGGAGGTGGTGGAGTCACTGGGGGTGTTTAAGGAAAGGTTGGACATGATACTCAGGGACATGGTTCAGTGGGTGATAGTGGTGGTAGGGGGATGGTTGGACCAGATGATCTTGGAGGTCTTTTCCAACCTTAACGGTGGTATGATTCTATGATTTCATTCACTCTATCTTTCTGTTGTATTTTACAGAAATAATCAATACAAAAATAGCATGATATAATAATAAATAGTCATGTTTTATATAGATATATAAAGAATTAGCGTTCTTATCTGAACCTTTGAAACATTAATGACTTTTTTTGAAATTATAAAGAATGTTATTTTATCTACAATTTCTTGGTAAACATCTAAAAAGTCTCAGTAACATCTTTCCCTCTGTGGCATTGCTACTGAGTAGCATTGTGTCTTGCTTCTTTGATTGGTGTCTATATATTATACTTCAAAAGTTAAATTTAAATAAAATTTGTATTTCAAGCAGTAAAAACAGATAGTTGCTATTATAATATAAACTATTTTTTTTTATTTTATTTTATTAAGATGCAAGGTTTTGGATGCTTTCTGCCTTCAGTCTTATTGTCTTCTGTACTACTATCATGCAGATGCAGAAATTTAATCTACTGGAAAGAGTGATATTCTTGAAATGCTGTTATCAGAGTCAGCAAGAAGAAATAGATTGTTGAGCTATTATGCAGTTAGCTACTGACTGCAAGGTTTCACACATTCACTTGTAGCTCTGTCCTGGTTTCAGTTAGGACAGTTTTCCTCCTAGTAGCTGGTGGAATGCTGTGTTTTGGATTGGGATGGGAGGAATGCTGATAACATGCCGATGTTTTGGTTGTTGCAGAGCAGTGCTTGTACCAAGCCAAGGACTTTTCAGCTCCTTGTTCTGTCCTGCCAGCAGGCAGGCTCGGGGTACAGCAACAGCTGGGAGGGGACAGACCTAGGACAGCTGACCCAAACTGGCCAAAGAAGTATTCCATACCATCTGACGTCATGCTAAACAATATATAGGGGTGGCTAGCCAGGGTGGGGGGGCTGGCTGCTCGGGATAGACTGGGCATGGGTCAGCGGGTGGTGAGCAATTGCATTGTGCATCACTTGTTTCATACACATTATTATTGTTATTATTATTATTATTATTATTGTTGTTGTTTCCTATCTTAATAAACTGTCTCTATCTCAACTCTCGTTTCACTTTTCCGTTTCTCTCCCCCATCCCAGAGAGGGAGGGGGGAGGGTGAGCGAATGGCTGTGTGGTGTTTAGCTGCCGGCCGGGTTAAACCACAACAAGCTCCCATGAAAACGTGGATAAGAGCACTGTTCTCTGTATGGTGTTTTGTTTGTGTCTGTGTGTTTTGACTCTAAATCCTTGTTTGAAAAAATCAACAAAACAAACAAAAAACAACAGAGTTTACTGCAAGAAATTATTTAATCTTCCAAGCATTATCCATTAGTCATTCTTTTCTAGGTTCTTGATCTTTTCTGATGTCTTGAAGATCTTAATGATCTTGTCCATGATAGTTAAAAAGACTGGTTTACAACATTTTGGCAAAATAAACTTCAATATATATATATATTTTAATCTGATTAAACAAAATTCTTCATAAGAATAAAGTCATGTCAACTGACAAATGTCATTTTTATACCTAACTTTTCTGAGGTTGAAACATTTAGTTATATCACTGTGATTGTTATAGTGTACTGATAATAGTCTTTTGTGTGAAAGACCTTTATTGAAGCTAAACTATACTTTGGTCTCTTCTTAATACTTTATTATGAATTCTGACTTTTCAAATATCTTCTTCCTGAACTAAGCCAAAAAATCATTTTGTTATTGTTTTTGTTTGTTTGTTTGCTTAAATGATCATTTAATATGGAGTCTTACCTGCCATAGAATCAAAAAAAAAAAAAAACAAATAAGACTTGAAATAAAGGTCATTGAAGCATTGATACCCTGTGGGGAAGTACTCTGTGCTTAAATTATTCCTATGAATGCCTGACCTGATCTCCATTTATTTATTTATTTATTTATTTTTAAATCTCCAGTGAAGTGAATTCCCTCCCATGATCCACTATATGTCAGGAATGTGTTTTGAACGGCATTTGTAATATGCCATTCTCACTTCATCTTGTAGCTAATCATATTTAAACTGATTAGCATTCACATTGTCAAAGTTCTGTTATGTTGGGCAAGGCTGATCTATGTTAGGCAACATTTGGTTTTGATTATTACAACTTGTGTTCACTGCAAACTTTCCTTACAACACATTTACCCTGCAACAACTTTTATTCAGCCTCACTGGCATTTATTTGATGCTTTACAGTTAAAAAGTGACTCCTCAAGCACTGAAAAAATACCAGTATCTCTAGTTTCCATTAGTGAATATCTGAAAATTGGAACTAATATACCTAGTAAAAAAATGGATATGCACTAGACAATGAGAGTGATCACTTTTTTTCATTGCAAAGACAGGCCCTGATAATTTCATTTAAGAGAGGTCCTGATAGTTGTAGTTACTAATTTCTAAAAAAGTGGCAAACTGTAGACCACAAGAAAAAAATAAAAATAAAAATAAATAAATAAATAAATAAAAATAAATCTATAAACATCATCAGAAAAAGAAATTAGTCTGCTGCTTCCATTAGGCTGGTTTTGAATATTAGTTTCACTAGGAGTACTTATTCCCACAATTTCCTCTAAGACAAATTAAACTAACGGCTAATCAGGAGGAAGACAACTTTAATATGTTGTGCTGTGTTTGATATCTCTTCCACTAGGAGCTATTTTACAGTGTGTTTTCTCAGAAACTGAGATTATTTGTGGTAAACAAAGGAAGAAATTCCATTCTGTTACATATAGATTCACTCTAGCCTTGCTATTTTCAGTTCAATACTTCGTGATCTAAAACCATCTTATTTACATATTATTTTTTATGAGAGCTTAGCAGGAAGAAACCAAATGCGGTTTAACAAGAACAAGTTGAGAGTCCTGCACCTGGGAAGGAACAACCACATATATCAGTACAGGCTGGAGGATGACCTGCTGGAGAGGAGCTCTCAGGAGAAGGATCTGGGGGTCCTGGTGGACTACAGGTTGACCATGAGCCAGCAGTGTGCCCTGGTGGCCAAGAAGGCCAAGGGGATCCTGGCGTGTATTACAAGGAGTGTGGCCAGAAGGTCAAGGGAGGTGATCCTCCCCCTCTACTCTGCCTTGGCCAGGTCTCGCCTGGAGTACTATACCCGGTTCTGGGCTTTCTGGTACGAAAAAGACAGGGATCTCCTGGAAGGAGTCCAGTGGAGGGCCACAAAGATGATACGGGGCCTGGAGCATCTTTCCTATGAGGAAAGAGTGAGAGACCTGTTCAGCCTTGAGAAAAGACAACTGAGAGGGGATCTTTTTAATGTTTACAAATATCTTAAGTGTGGAAGACAGAGGGATTTGGCCAACCTCTTTTCAGTGGATTGTGTGGACAGGACAAGGGGTAATGGCCACAAAATGGATCACAGGAAGTTCCCCACCAACATGCAAAAGAACTTCTTCACAGTGAGGGTGACGGAGCACTGGAACAAGCTGCCCAGGGAGGCTGTGGAGTCTCCTTCTCTGGAGATATTCAAGGCCCATCTGGATGCCTGCTTGGGCAACCTGCTCTAGGGAACCTGCTATGGCAGTGGGGTGGAGCCAATGATCTCATTAGGTCCCTTCCAACCCCTACAGTTCTGCGATTCTGTGATTAACACCAGACCCAGTACTGACCCCTGGGCTAGCTACAGGTCTCCAACTATATTCTGTACCACAAAGCAAAACCCTCTGTCATCCAGCCACTTGCCAATCTACCTCACCATCCACCCATCTACGATATATATATATCACATTTTTATGTCTTAGCCTGGGAGGGAGATAATTAATCTAGTGTCATAGTGTGAAATAATTGCCTGAGGTGACTTAGAAATTAAATTTATGTTCACATTTCAACAAAAAGGTACAGCACTGAAGAAGCTTCCAAGGTGGAGTGTAGCTGCACTACACAAATGTTTCCTAGGCCTCCAACCTTAGATGTTGACCACACCGGGGGAACTTGGTTTGCTGATTCTTAAGAGGAACTGTACAGAGCACGAGACACCACAGCCAGGCTGTGTGGTAAGATGGTAACTTGATTGTTCTTGTGCACACTGGAGCTGATAAGCTGCACATTTTCTATCCTAGGCCAAGAGCTTGTCATGTTTTTGTCAAAATGCTGTCCTTTTGGTGAACTTTGCCCATTATAATATCATTATAATATAATTATAATACCAAAACACACCTCCCTACCAAAGGCTACCTGCTTCCAAGGTGTAACCATGTCTCACTGAGTATGCACATTAAATTTTTCTAGTCTATACCTTTAAAAACAAAGTGAGAAAATTTTACACCAATCATAACAAAGGTACATATGACTAGAGTCACTCAAGCTTCACCTAAAAGACAGAAAATTATATAAATTAGCTTAAGGGAAAGTAGATGTTAGGGAAGATACCACTGTGAGAGATACCTCCTGATTTATGGGATCAGTCAACCTCTCTTCCCCCTCATTGGGACACCTTTGGGTAAAATCTGAACACTTGGTTACACCAAGTGTCTCCCTGTGAAACTTAGAAATCTCTATAGAGAAGCTTCATATCTTTTAACGCATTTGTAGACAGGCTGTGTTACTCATACCTTTGGGATTTGCACGTGCTTTGCAATCCAAAGAACCTGTGGACCTGCTGCTTTAATAAATTGCACTGCTCATTAATCTAGCCATGGTAGTTCTCACTGAATGCGACCAAACTCTTTTAAGTGTGGCCGTGGCAGTTCATGTAACGTGACTAGCCTGAGGGTGTATTACATTGTGTATCCATAATCATGATAGTCCAAAACACTGAACTCAACTGGACTTAAAACAACAAACTGTGAATCACTGCCAATTACTTTAACCTTTTATGCAACACATAGTAAATGTACTTTTGATGTAGGCCTAAATAATTTTTGATGGCCTTTAACAAAGACTGGAACAGAAAGAAACAAATCCTACTGTCACTCACCAATATACACAGTAGTATAGGGGACATCTTAAGATTTTGTTTTTAACAGAAAAAAAAGTCTCTTTGTTCTCTTTTTCCCTTTGTTTCATGAACTTACTAATTTGTTTTGACAGAAACTTTGTGGCATGAATAACTTAATAAGCTATTTTACATAAGCAAAGTGATGCTAGATTTTTCTTTGTTATATACAAGATATAGCAGTTCAAATTTTATGTGAGAGAGAAAAGGTCATTGTGGGGTAAATCTTCAGTGAGTTAGTTTCAAAATAATCATTGAGCTTCAGTAATTTAGAGCTGTGGATGATTAAAAATGCACTGTATGAATCAGTATTGTACATGTACACTTCATCAATCAGTCCAGTGGCTCAGAAGTCAAAAATGGTGTTTGATATTTACACAGAGAATCAAATAAGAAATGTACTTACTCTACTAATGGGCTTAACCCAAGCTTCACTATTAAGAAGTCACACAATCTCATTTAGCCTGGGGAGATGCTAAACTGTAATATAAATAATATTATCTTTATAAATATAAGCAGTAATGAATAACAGAAATAGCAGAGTAAATACGATGAAGCAATATACTGTGTATTATAAAAACAAGAAGGTCTCTCTCTTATCTCAAATAGCCATGAATTGAACTGCTTTAATAAGAGCTAAAAAAAAAGGGGGGGGGGAAGGGGGGAGTTGTTAATTAATATTTGGAAGACTTCATAGAATGTAAGCATTGTATATATGTATTAAAAAGCAACCATCATGACACCCTTGCAGTAAACAGTGAAGCTTATGGCTGGATGGATATAATTAATCAGAAAGCCTTGCTATTATTATATACATTCAAAATTCACATATACATACTTTACAGTAATTTTCAAGTTGTTTGCTAGCTCCACCATTCCAATACAGATTAAAATGACACAGTTCCAAGACAGATGCAGTTCTGTTTCATTGGACTGGCTGAAGAACAGCATGACATAAAAGCACCCAGTAGTCTTGGTGGACAAGAAGTTGAACATGAGGAAGCAGTGTGCCTTTGCAGAAAAAGCCAATGGTCTCCAGAACTGTATCAGGACAAGTATCACCAGCAGGTAGAGGGAGGTGATCCTTTCCCTCTAATCAACACTGGTGGTCTTCACCTAGATTGCTGTGTCTAGGTCTGGGCTCCCCAGCACAAGAAAAATATGGACTTACTCAAGCAAGTCCAGCGCAGGGCCACAAAGATAGTTAAGGGACTGCAACATCTTTGATATGGTAAGAGTCTAAGGGAGCTGTGATTTTTCAGCTTGAGGAAAAGAAGGTTTAGTGAGGAGATTATTGATATGTTTAAATACCAATAGAACAGAATGGAAAAGAGAGAGACAGATTCTTCTCAGACAGGAGAGAATGGGTAACAAAGCAAAACCAACAAGAGCAAATGAAATTCAATCTGAATTAAAAAAAAAAAAAAAAAAAAAAAAAAAAAAAAAAAAAAAAAAA
>CM021765.1:156229939-156260434 GCA_011076525.1 Nettapus auritus
AAAAAAAAAAAAAAAAAAAAAAAAAAAAAAAAAAAAAAAAAAAAACTCTCTTTTAATTGTGCAGGTGATTGAGCCCTGGAACTAGCTGTCCGAGGAGGTTATGGAGTCTCCTTCATTTGAGAAACTTAAAACACACTAGCCAAGGTCCTGGACAATCTGCTCTAGCTGCCGGTGACTGAGCAGGGACAGTATGACAAAATGTTCTCAGAAGCTCAGTTCCAGCCTCAATGTTTCTGTGATTTTGTGAATAAATAGATACATATATGTGTATGTATGTACTGATGACACAAAGCTTGGAGGAGTGGCTGATAGCCCACAGGGCTGTGCTGTCATTCAGGTGTGGTGTTGACTGCCTCTTCTGATGTGACCTCATAGGCAGGCCTTCCACCACATCCTTGTCTACCTCTCCTTCAAGATCCAAGGCCTCAAACCTATTATGGAGGGGCACCTGGGGAAGCAAGGTAGGGAGGGAAGGGGGTTGCCCATGGCACCTAACTGGGGATCACTTCCAACCCTCCTTGTCTTTTTGGTCCCCTCCATCTGCCCCTGGGCAAGGGCTCCACTACCCTCTGGGGAGCAACCCCCTGGCACCCTTCTCTCTGTCATGCCAGAGAGTTACTCCACTAGTCAATCTTCTGCTCACATGCCCTGATGCTCCTTAATCTCTCCTCCTCCTCAAGCTCGGCCAGCATGGTGAGCAGACCTTCCACCTGAGAACAGGCAGTATCCCTGCTGCCCTCCTCCCCTGACAGCAGCAGGCTCAGGCACTTCCTGCAGCCAGAGGCCCGAGTAGCCATGTCTCTGTGCAGGCCCTCCATCTGGGTCGCCTCAGTTTTTTTTTTGGAGTGAGCTCTCTGCCTAGTAGACACCATGGTAGGTTTGTTGTCTTACAGATTGCCAATAGGTGAGCTGATCTCCCAGGTGAATTGGTGCAGAGCTCCTTTGCCCTGCCACACAGGCTGCACATCCACATATCTGATAAATACCTCCCGGGATGGGGACTCCATCACTTCCCTGGGTAGCCCATTCTAATGCTTCACCACCTTCACCTTGAAGAAATTCTTCCTAATATCAAATTAAAACCTCCTTGGCAACCAGGAGACAGTTATTGGGCTGAAATTAAGACATCCAATTGTTATTTCAGGGCAAGAAATTATTCACATGCACGGATTTTATTTGATTTCTCTCCCTTAATATAAAACCTCTTACATATGTTATCTTTATTCACTATTATGTAGTAATAATCAGCCATAATGCTTTTTTTCTGGAAGACTTTTGGAACTGATAAATGTTAAAGGACATTCAGCTGACTTGAACAGTTAGTTCAGTCACTAGAAAAAGTGCCTATTGGTTAAGACTGAGCATTAACTTCTTGAAAGAGCAGCAAAATATACTTCAGTCTATTTCCTGCTGAGTAATTCTGTGACACTGACAAAGAAGTATCTGTGATTTTATTTGCTAGAATGGATGCCGCCACCAGAAATTTCATTCACATGTTTTATGAACATGTAGACTTCTCAGAGTTTATGAGTTCACTTGAAAGTGCAGAGCTTTTTGGAGAAATTAAACTAATGAATACTGACATAAATATGCCCTTAGATCTGCATATATTAATAACATAAGACAAAGGAGAGCGATAATTTACTTTTGAGCTTAGCGACTCTGTAAAATTTAATATTATACAATAAGTCCCCAGTGTTTTTGATTCCCACAATCTACATTGAGGTCTTTTTGTTTGTTTGTTTATTGCTATTAAGTGATTTTTCCCAAAGGGAATAATTTGAAAAGAGAAACATATAATTACACTACACTCTTAATTTAATTTGTTTTCAATAGACAAATTAGTTAGAATGCCTGCAAAAGAATCCTGGGTAGAATTTAGACACCACCAATAGCCCACAATAATAGTGATGAGATAGTTATCTCAGTTACAGGAATATAACATGATTAAACACTCTGTTTGTAATAGAAAGGACAGAATAATGGTTTTCAGAATAGCAAAATTCATAGTTATTTCAAGGTATACTTTTTAATATAGTTCCAGATAGTGAGGTTTTATGGTTCAAATCCAAAACTTTGTTCTGTATCTGAGGATTTCAAAACCTGGAAATAATAGGTTGTAGTATTTTGGTTTAGACCATTACAAAGGCAGATCAAGAACATCATTAAGAGTCACCTCAGTATTCAGCAGCTTCTCAAAGGTCTATTTCCATCATCATTTGTCTTTGCATGTTTTTGCAGAATGAAATGTAATGAAAAAAATGCATACTACTTTGATTTAACTTTGTATTGGTGATATATTTCAGAAATGTCTATTATGGGAATTGACACCTTGCAATCTGCAAATGTCATTTGTGATGTAAGCTAACTAATATAGAGAGTCAAGGAAGACTAGAAATACACCTCAGGAAAAATACTGCAGTTCTTAAAGGCAGTGCATGCATGAAATTCAATGAGCACAGAACTACAGTGCATAACACAAGACCTTGAATATTAAAATGTCTTGAACAATTTTTTTATAAGCTGAAGACATTTTTTTCCAAGTATGTAGTTTTTTTTAAGTTAAAATATTGGTTTTATTTTCTCATGATGATAAAAGAAAACATAGTCTAAAGCAGTTGATAAAAATCATATCCTAGATAAACAGAATCTGTGAAGCAGCATCAGTCAAGAAAAAAATCTAATGAAGATAACAGAGTTCCCTTTGCTTTTCTGTATGCAACTCAGATCAGAATCTGTTACACATGGACACTCTTACTGATCTGACATAACATCAAAGCTAACTCATTTTCTCATGTAATTCTGGATTTTAGGACTGGAAAATATATTTTAGTGACAGCATAATTAGATGGAAGAATTATACATGTAAATAATTGCTTCCTATAAGAATCCAGGCTTAAAATTGACATAATACACAGTAACACTAGAAAACTGTTCAATTCCTAGGGTTATGATACACTATTGTCCAGGTGCCATTATATCATGGGTGAGCTTCGAAATTTTCTGTACATATATTTGCTTCAAAGTTAAAGAAAGTCTAAAGAAGAGATTTAAAAGTTTCTGTACTAGGTGAGCTTTGGTACAAAGAATGTGATGTGTCTTTACTGCACCTGTTAGCATTACATATTTTGTAATCCATAGGGAAGTATTAAAAATGCTTCCCTATGAATTACAAAATACATAATGCAAACCTATTTGGTAGCAAAGCTAACTGAAACTGAAGAGTGGCATTTGATTTGCATAAAAGTAGCAATTATTAAACCACATTTTATATAAACTTTGAGCTCAAACCAACAGTCTGAATACAGCTGTTAAAAATCTAACAGCCATAGAATGTTCAACATCCTACCTTTCTTCACACTGATATGATTAAAGAGATTCTTAAAATATTGCTTATACATAAGAGTAGATGAAGATAGTCTTTTTCTTTTTTTTTTTTTTTTTTTTTTTTTTTTTCCAAAAAATTTAAGCTCTTTTTGGAAGAATAGAAGGGCAAGAAAAGTTATAGGTTATTTTAAGAAAGAAAGGAGCTGCTGTAGGAGTACTTCATATGCCATTGTACTCAGTCTGGCTGGGATGGAGTTAACTTTCCCTGCAGTGGCCCATACAGTGCCATGCTCTGCTCTTGTAGCTAGAACAGCATTGGTATCACACCAATGTTGTGTCTATTGCTGAGCAGTGCCCACCCCTCACCCAAGAGTCAGTAGACTCGGGGTGGGCAAGAGTTAGGGAGAGGACATCACCAGGGCAGCTGACCTGAAACAACCAAAAGAATTTTCCATACCATATGATGTCACACTAAGGCCCTGCTTCCAGGGACATGGCTGAACATTGCTAATTGATGGGAAGTAGAGAGCAATTTCTTTTTTCTTTCTCTTTGCCTTCCAATGGCTTTTTCTTCTTCTTCTTCTTCTTTCCAGCATACTTTCTTCTCCCTCTCTTATTCTGAGGAGGGGGAGTAATAGAGCAGTTGTGGTGGACTTCAGCTGCCCAGCAAGGTAAAACCACCACAGTCCTTTCTGGCACTCAGTGTGGTGCAGGAAGAGTTGAGATAGTTTAGCTGCCTAAACATACACAGCTCGCACCCTCAAACAGTTACTCAGACACCCAAGACATCGGCATGAGACTGGTAACGTGATACAGGATCTAGAGTAAAGGCAGCTGAAGGTAAGGTGAAATACCTTAGGTTTTCTTAGCTGGCTGTCGCAGATGAAATTATATACTTTACTCATAAGAGAGAAACAGCATTATATTTGCTGATATAAAATAGTGATCTAACAAAGCTTAATCATAAATAAGACCTTACAAGATTTGAGGCAGCAAGGTACAATGGACTATTTACTGCATATAGGTAAACGTAAGTCAGATGAGACCCTCGCCCCCTCATTGAGTCACAAGCTTCAGGGTGGACCACCTTGCTTTCTAAATTCCTTAAATTAAAGAGGTAAGGAGACTAGGTGCAGATGAATCCACTCCTAGTCCCAGACTTGGTCAACAGTTTTTGTCTAAAGGTTTATATGTCCACAATCTAAGACATAACCTTAGAGATGCTTACAAAGTTTAGCAAGCTATTAATCACTTACTGAGGATCTGTTGTGGCAAGGAATCTCTTATGAGGAGAAAGAGATCTCTGCAACAGGTGTGACCTTGATAGATACCCCTACTAAATGGGATAATTCTGTCATGCAGTCAGCTGTCATGCAGAAGAGCTCAAAGGGCTCTTGGGCTGCTTGCTATTTATGAGGTAAGACTGGGGTAAGATGGCAGACTAATAATCATTTAAATCACTTTTTTTTTTTTTTTTTTTTTTTTTTTTAAGCATATGCTTCATTGGCCCTTAGCTGCTGGACAAGATATCTGTCAGTTTCTCCAGAACCCAGCCTGAGCTAACATTGGCTAACATTGTAGTCACTATCTGCCAGAGCAAGGCCTTGGGTGTAACAGCCAGTGTTTGAGCAAAGCAATGGCCAAACTGAAAGCGAGAAGTTGTGGGAGGAGAGTGCATCATCACACTGGCAGAAGATGTTAAATTTACATGGATAAATTAGGTACAAGATTTACCATTACTTCTATGGGAATTGACACCTAAAGGATTGAAACTGGTGCCTAAACCTAAGTGTTTATTGACCTCTAATATACCCTAGGTTATATGAGACAGCTTCAACTGTGGCTGGCATGTGCCCTATAGCACACCTCAGCCCATCAGCCTGAGCTCAGACAACATATATAATTTTAAAAAGCACTAGACGTGCTTTTTTCAGTTGCCTATATGTAGGCAACTGAATAGGTCAGTTGTATTTATGTCTGAGCTGAAACACATTGCTAGATTTAGGCAGCTAAGCACTGGAGTCTTATAATTTAGAGATAAGTTCAATTTATGTTAATTTTGATGGAATTGATAGTAGACTACATGGACCTTCCTCATGTCATGAGGAACGTATTTCAGGATTTCAGGCTTCCAGCACTCCTATTTACTTATTTATGTTGTCAAATTCTGTTTTTCTTTGATGCTTGTTTCAGGTGTATTAAGAAAATTACCTTAACTGTATGAGCAGCTTGTATATTAATTAACACCTGACTGAAGAAATACCATCTTGTAACATAATTTGAAGCATAGTTGGAAATCAGGTTTTGATTATAAACTCCTCTGTGTTAAATTGTAATATCAATCACTATTACTTCAGGGAGGCACATGGCAAATAATGGAATTTGAAACTATGGTGAAATTGGAAGTCTTAAAACTATAAGCACATTAATCATTAAAAGAACAGTATGGGTTGGGAGAACAGTGGACAGCTGAAAAAAAAAAAAAAAAAAAAAAGTTACAGCCTTAGTATAGTAAAATGTAGACCAGCTAAGTTAAATCAAGTATTTAATACATGCAACTACTGATAAATCACATCATACAGATTTCAAGGTACAAATAATTACAGATCTGATAAAAGAAGTCAAACCTTTGTTGAAACATTTAAACAAGCAGTGTCTATTTGTAAAACTTTCAGTAATCAATCTCTGTCTCATTCTTCAGAATATTTTTGCTGTAATGGCATGACACATGATGGAATATCTTCACTAGTATTGGCAGTATTATTTAGGATTAATCCTAAATTAATGAAGTGGTAAACAAGGACTCAAATGTGCAATTGTCTCATTAACATATTAATAAAATAGAATATCTGTTGAGACATAAGAGAAAAAAATAATTTCTATATTATCAATACTGGAGGAAAAGACAATATTATGGCTGCCCTCACATATCATAGAATTATTAGGTTGGAAAGACTTCCAAGATCATCTGGTCCAACCATCCCCTTACTACCAAAGTCACCCACTAAACCATGTCCCTAAGCAGCACATCCAAACTTCCCTTCAATACCCCCAGGGATGGTGACTCCACCACCTCCCTGGGCAACCCGTTCCAATGTCTGAGTACTCCTTCTGAGAAGAAATATCTCCTAATTTCCAACCTAAACCAACCCTGGCACAATTAGAGGCCATTCCGTCTAGTCCTATCTCTAAGCAGCAAGGAATCTATTTGGTATTTCCCATCAGCAGGCAAATTTTCAACCACTTCCCAGAAAGCAGGATATCATCCCACACATATCTTGAGCAAACACTGTTACTCTGAATGTCTTCACCCTTCCTTCTTCTTTACCCCAACTTTTACTGTTAATTGTGACATCACATGGTATGGAACATCTCTTTGGTCAGTCTGGATCAGTTGTCCTGGCTTTGTACCCTTTCAGCTTCTTGTGCATCCCCAGCCTCCTCACTGGCAGGGCATCATGAAAAGCAAAAAAGTCCTTAGTTATGTGTAAGCACTGCTCAACAACTGAAAACATTGGTGTGTTACCACCACTATGTTCATTAAAAATCCAAAACACAGAATTGTGCAAGTGTCTACAAAGAAAATTAAGTCTAGTCCAACCAAAAGCATGGCAGAGAACTAGAAAAGGTTGAAAAAAAAAGGCTAACTAAAAAAGTGCCCTCCCCCCCCAAATAATAATAATAATAATGATGATGATGATGATAATAATAATAATTTAAATAAATAAATAAATAAAATAGCCGAAAAGCCAACTAGAAAAGGTCCTCCTAGATTTGTTGCTTGTAAAGAGAGAGGGTTTTGTGGGTGAAGTGGCAATTGGTGGCTGTCTTGACCATAATGACTGTGAAAGAGTCAAGTTTTAAATTATTGGTGATAAGAGGAAACTGCCAACAAATGTTCAGCCCTGGACTGGGGGAGGGACTTCCAACTCAAGATATTCAATAATTCTATGATTATACGAAAATTATGTGAAGGCTTAATAAGGTATAATTTAGATATTCTTTAGATTTATTTAAAGCAAAACCATTGGTAGCAGTTTAGCTGCAGTCCTAATTGTGAGATTCAACTTAAGAAATTACATTTCATAGTGGAAATGCTTTGAACAAATTTGAGATACTGGTTCTAGGTCTTTGTGAGTTGTAATAGTTTTACCCAGCTGGACAGCTGAACTCCACCACAACTGCTTTCTCACTCTCCCTCCTCAAAGAGAAAGGGGGAGAAAACACGATGGAAAGGGTTGAGATAAGGACAGGGAGATCACTCAACAGTTATTGTTGGGGCAAAACAAACTCATCATAAACAAAAACACCTCCCCAATATCTATCCTCTTTGAAGTGCTCCCCTCGAGTGGTGCAGGGGAATGGAGAATAGAGTCTGTCCCTAAAGTTTCATCTCCTCTGATCCTTCACTGTCACTCTATGCCCCTGCTCCAACATGGGGTCCCTCACACCGGATCTTGTCCTTCCTTGGACTGATCCTGTGTGGGTTTCCCACAGGCAGCAGCTCTTCATTAGATAGCTGCTCTAGATATGGGTCAGTACCACACGGTCCTTCCGTCAGGTGCAAAATGCTCTAGGACGGGTCCTCCATGGGTGGCAGCACCCTGCAGGCTCCCTGCTCCTGCGTGGGCTCCTCTCCACGGGCTGCAGCTCTGGCCCAGGGCCTGCTCCTGTGGGGGGCTCTCCATGGGCCACAGCCTCCTCTAGGCCACATCCACCTGCTCCACTGGGGGCTCCTCCACGGGCTGCAGCGTGGAGATCTGCTCCATGTGGGACCCATAGGCTGCAGGGGGACAGCCTGCTCCACCAGGGGCCTCTCCGCAGGCCACAGGGGAACTGCTGCTGCGTGATGGGAGTACCTCCTGCCCTCCTTCTGCACTGAACTTGGTGTCTGCAGGGCTGTTTCTCACTCCTCGTTATCCCAGCTGCTGTTGCACAGCACTTTTTTTCCCCTCACAGAGGTGCAAACAACATCGCTCACTGGCTTGGCTCTGGCCGGCAGCTGGTCTCTTTGGAGCCTGCTGAAACTGACCCTTATCTAACATGTGGCAGCTTCTGGACTCTTCTCACATAGGCCACCTCTGCAGCCACCTGTTACTAAAACCTTGCCACATAAAGCCAATACATGAGTATACTAATAGACAGATGTATGGGTCTAGAAGTTCAAATAAAGCATACCTGGAATACACTTACTTCTTCTAATATGACAGCCACATTGATTAATACATTCTAATGTTATCATTCCAGAATTACAGTTTTGAACATTACAAGAAAAGGGCAAATATCTAAAAGTTTTTTCATAGAGAAATCTTGCATTTGAATAAAAATCATAGCTCATCCTGTATATGAGTATATAAATAATGTTTTCCAAGTTTTAGTGGCAGGTGTGTATTGATAACAAATACAAGACAACATGAAAATGTTACTCATTAAAAGGACTGGTCATGTAAATAACAAAAAGAATGATAACCAGAATCTGAGATAATTTATATCTTCTGAGTTTATAAAACTTTTCTATTTTTAATACCACTAACATTAAATGAATTTACTGTTTAAATATTTTTTTTGCACGTGGAGGTTACATTCACAAATTATAGAGATTACACTAGAAAAATGCTATTTTAACTATTTTCTATGTAGAGCTAACACAACTAGCAGAACAATATGAACAAGTATTTTATTACCAAGTTCACAGTTAAAATAAAATACTGCAGAAGAAATAAAAAAGATTTTCCTAAATAAATAAATAAAGTTGTTATTACTGTTATCTAATTTTAGATTATGTTGTAGACAAAGGATCTTGAGTTAGCTTGTTATCATTTAAAGCTTCCCTAAAGTTTGATTAGTCAATTACAGTAATTACACTGAAACAGGTTTTCGTTGTTGTTTTCAACAAAACCATTGTAATGAATTCTAAACCAAAATCTATGAGTCTGCATAAAGGCTTTGGTCTAGAGAGAAAAAACAAGTCTTTAGAAATCTTTACTGCTATTTTCTTGGGTTTTGCTAAACAGAAAAAATAATAATAATAATAATAATGGTAAAATAAAATAAAATAAAAACCAACACACAAAACCAACTTTATTCTATGAAATCTCAGTGACTGCAATCAAATATATAAGGCAATCATACCTTTTGGTATCTGTCTTCATGTCAGCATCAACTCTTGAGCTCTTAAGAAAAAAGAAAAAAAAAAAAAAAAAAAAAAAAAAAAAGCAATTTCTTGTTTTATCAACATACAGAATACTGGATATATTTAAGAAAGCAAGTGAAATTATATGCAATATCTGAGTAGAAAACTGAAAATTAGCTTTAGCTCCCTGATTCCCAGACAGTAATAAGTAATCAATCTCATGTTAAAGGTTCTAATATAAGATAATATATAAAATAAGATAAAATAAGATTTTTGATATGATAAATTCATCCAATTCTTTCATGTAATTTATAGATCATTTGAGAGTTAGTAAAAAAGATTTTATGTAGAATTCTTATGTGTATATATATAAAACAAGAAAATAATGTATGTTATGTATACATAATATGATTAAATTATATATAATTGCTCATATACATAATTTATATATAATATACATATATTTATATATAATATTATCTATATTATTATTTATATTATTATTTAATATATTTTAATGAAATATTTATTTTAATTTATATTTATATTATCATTTATATTTACATTTGCAAGTTATATATATATTATATACATATATATTATATATATAAGACACACATATGAATAGAAATGTTTATTCTTGCCTACTTTTTCAGATTAGGAGTATGTTTTTGTTTTGTTTTGTTTTTTTTAAATAAACTCAGATTTTTGCTGTGAAGGTCCAACTTTCATAACAAAATAAGGGAAGGTACTGAAACTACTGAAATTTTGCTAAACAGACAAATTGAAATTATTTATTATCAAAACCCTGAACACAATGGCTGAATGGAAAATTCCTGTAATGAACTACAGGCAGAATTTACTTTTTTAAAATGGAAGTGTCTTTTTTTAAACTCCATTTGACAATCACATAGCAATGTGTTTATATTGGTTTTAGCAGATGTCAGTAGATACTTAAAATTTTGTATCAGTAGAATTATTGTATAAATTCATACAAATAAAATACATTCTTTTACAATCTGTACAGATACAATCCATAAAAATCACCAGACACATCAGACACATAGAAAAGTATTATTTCAAAGTGTTCATGTGTTCATTTCTTATACACTAACAGTTGATTATTCTTAAGTATTCTCAAAGGACAGGAAAACAAACAAAAGCTAACAAATAAAGGAAACAAACAAACAACAACAACATCAAAATGCTACAAGGACATGAAGATATTACATCAGTATTAGGGCCAGTGCTCTTTAATATCTTTATTGATGATCTCGATGAGGGGATCGAGTGCACCCTCACTAAGTTTGCAGACAACACCAAGTTAGGTGCGTGTGTCGATCAGCTCGAGGGTAGGAAGGTTCTGCAGGAGGATCTGGATAGGTTGGACCAATGGGCTGAGGCCAATGGTATGAAGTTCAACAAGGCCAAGTGCCGGGTCCTGCACCTGGGGCTCAACAACCCCAAGCAGTGCTACAGGCTGGGAGATGAGTGGTTAGAAAGCTGCCTGGCAGAGAAGGAGCTGGGAGTATTGGTTGATAGTCGGATGAATATGAGCCAGCGGTGTGCTCAGGTGGCCAAGAAGGCCAACAGCATCCTGGCTTGTATAAGAAACAGTGTGGCCAGCAGGTCCAGGGAAGTGATTGTCCCCCTGTACTCGGCTCTGGTGAGGCCGCACCTCAAGTACTGTGTTCAGTTTTGGGCCCCTCGCTACAAGAAGGACATGGAGGTGCTTGAGCGAGTCCAGAGAAGGGCTGCGAAGCTGGTGAAGGGTCTGGAGAACAAGTCCTATGAGGAGCGGCTGAGGGAGCTGGGGCTATTTAGCCTGGAGAAGAGGAGGCTCAGGGGTGACCTTATCGCTCTCTACAGGTACCTTAAAGGAGGCTGTTGCGAGGTGGGGGTTGTTCTATTCTCCCATGTGCCTGGTGACTGGTGACGAGGGGGAATGGGCTAAAGTTGCACCAGGGGAGGTTTAGGCTGGATATTAGGAGGAACTTTTTTACTGAAATTGTTCTTAGGCAATGGAATGGGCTGCCCAGTTCAAGACTATGCCTATGTTTAATAAAAAAAGGCTAGAATGAAGACTTAAGTCCTGGACTTACTTAATAATCTTCCTGTTTATTGTCAGCTTGTTCTCTGGCTTTGTTGGAACTTTTTTATTTAATTCTTTCCAACAACAACAGCAACAAAAATTAAAATAAATAAAATAAAATAAATAAAATAAAATAAAATAAAATAAAATAAAATAAAATAAAAATCTACAGTGAGAGTTAACCCTCCAAGTATGGTCACTTGCTAATCTGTGTTGTCTGGTCTTGAGACTGATGACTTATCTCTGTCCCTCTCTTGTTTCACACCACAGCCATGTTCAAATAAAGTAATTTATATCTTTTTTTTTTTTTTTCCTACTCCTGTTTGCCCCAACAGTTAAGGAACTCTTCTACAATAATTCTTTTTCAAAGGAAAATAAGGTATAGGAACTACCTCTTTGTCTCTCATATAGTCAGTCTTTAGAGCACAGTAAGTATAGTATTTATGATATACTTGTCACTTGGAACTATGATTCTGCCCCCTTGTGACTTCTTGAATGGTCATCAAATTACTAAAATCATGAGTCACACAGAGAAGTTGTGGATGTCTCATTCCTGGAAGTGTTTAAGGCCAGGCTGGATGGAGCTTTGAGCAACTTGGTCTAGTGGAAGGTGTCTCTGCCCATGGCAGGGGGATCAGAATTAGGTGACTTTTAAGGCCCCTTCCAATCCAAACCATTCTATGATTCTAAGTCAGTATCAAAGGGAATAGACAAGCAAAAGTTGGCAACAAACAGCTCTGCTTTATAATCCAGCAGTTCTGTTTATAGTCTAATCTGTGAAAATTTATCCTTCATTTAGCATCATTTGATCTTATTATACAGCATTGTGAAGACCCCAAGAAGAGACACAACAATCTTCAAGGAAGCATAAATTACTAAAAATGTATAATCTAAAATTACCAGATGAATGAATAAAATATATTACAGTTGTAAATATACAGTTAACACTGCTTGATTTGCAGCTGTCTTGATAATTTCCAAATAAGCATATGAAGATTATCTAACATATTAGCATATCAATAGGAATAAAATGATATGTTCATTCTTTATGTAAAATTGTGTTTGTTACATGCCAACCCAACTTCACATTCATTATGCTAGCTTTAGTTCATAAGTCTTGTGGGTATTTTCAAGTTCACATTTTTAATGGACTCTTTAATGGTAAATCTGGAGTAAGCATTATTGTTAAAGCAAATATTATTGCCTACAGATAGATAGATAGATAGATAGATAGATAGATAGATAGATAGATAGATAGTTAGATAGACCAAATGACCAAGATCAAAAGACAGTGAAGTGATGCTAGAGTTCCCTGAAATTTCTTCTGTCTGTCTAGTTAATGCTTTAACTTAGCAATAGGGTACAAAGTTAGTATCAATGAAGCTCTGAAATAGAAGTTAGCAGACAGAATACTGCAATGATTTAGGATTTTGTTTGGGTTTGTTTTGTTTTGTTTTCAAGATCCCTTGAGTAAAGTGCTGGAGAAATTGACAAGGACAATAAAAGCAAATGTTCGTTAATACCAGGAAGAAAGAAGTGTTGTTAGAACATGAACATTGGCAGTGAAGAAATGACGGAAAACTTGGCTAAGAAAAAGCTATTGAGAAATATGACAAATGAAGTTAAAAAGAGCAATTGCAGTTAAAAAAAAAAAAAAAAAAAAATAGTCCAAGGATTCTAATAATCAGTCTAGATTTTGAATCATATTCCTAAAGTCACTGAAACATATACTGGAATTTATTAACATCCAGGCAAAACTTGTAACATAGAGATGAATGTGATATCCTAACATGTAGAAAGACTTAAGTATATGCTGTACTAGCATTCTGACACCAAAATAGATGTGGCCATGCATTTAATTCCAGTTTGCAAGTCTATTTTTTTGCAGATAACTTGTTAGTTTGAAAACTCTGCATATTTTGAAAAATGAGTCAGTACAAATTTAAGTACTTTAACTATTGAAATAATCATGGTTTTTCTGTTCTTTAGTCATGTAACAGCACCTGAAAAATTAAATGATGAAGTTAAATTCTAAAGTTACTATTAAACACCCTAATATCTATTAGAGAAAAAAAAAAAAAAAAAAAGCAAATAAGAAATAAGGGTAAAAAATATTTATATTTATAGAGATATGCAAATATTATTTTGAATATTAATATGCATGCTTTTGTGTTTAAATTTTGCAAAGATATTTACAAACCTGTAATTATTTCCTTGAATATCATAAGCAATAATGTGGTAAGAAAAATGTCTTAGATCAAGTCTGTTTCCTTATGAAAAATGGCATATGCAGTTCAAGCCTTCTCTGAATTTGCTTGATATGAAAGTGAAAGCTAGGCAACAAAATTAGTGATGAAACTGTTCAATAGCAAAAGAATGCAAGAATCCAATGTCTGTACCAGGAGCCAATAATTATAGGGAAAAAAAAAGGGGGGGGGGGCGGGGGGGATGCAAGTAATAATACTCCATGCCAGTAATTTCACTGACTCCCCCAACAGAGATTTACAGAATAAGAAATTATGTGATAAGAAACAATGAGTTGCTGGTCACATGTTCATGTCACTTTGATCTTATAGATCTCTAACTTATTACCCCCTAATTATCAGTTCTTGAATGTTTATATAACTACACCAATATGCCTGAATATCCCAACTATTTGAAGTTAAAATCTAAAATGTTCAGTGATTTCAAGTAGTAAAACAATTTCAATTTTAAATTTATAAAGATCTCCAAACTTTTTTTGAACACACTAGCTGCAATGTTTTCCTGTTCCCAGCAGAACAAAGGAAAATTTGCCCTCAAATTTCCTCAGATTTTTAAGAATATTTATTGGGTTTACATGGTTTACGTGGCAAGGTTTTGACAGCAGGTGGTGAGGTGGAGGTACAGAGGTGGCATATGTGAGATGAAATTAGGAATTGTCCCTCATATCTGACAGAGCCAGTTCTAGCTGGAGGTGGTACCTCTATATAGTTAAGAAAGGGCTAAAAGCACTGTGCAGGTCCTATGAGAAAGAGGAGTAAGAAAAGTGTGAGAGAATCAACTCTGCAGACACTAGTCAGTGAAGAAAGAGGGGGAGGAGGTGCTCCAGAACTGAGCAACAGGTCTTATTGCTATAGAACTAAACATCTTTTGATTCAGCATCACAAATATAGAAAATAACCACTCTTAAAGCTGTAGAAAAAACTGCCCAAACCACATTGAAACACTGCATTGAAACATCAGAAATGACAGCCTGGTCAACTGAAACTGTTCTGTTACAGTATGTGTAAGCCTTCTCAGTAATGCCAAGTTGATACAGATTTTAAATTGAGTCTGACGTTGAAACATACCATAACTTTTTAATCTGGCCTAATAATGAAAATGGGAGCCTGAGTATGTATGTGAGATACATTTCTCCCAGTAATCCTGGAGAAATATCGTTACTGTACTGTCAGGTTCCATATCAACTGCTTAACGACTACTAAGTAACAGCAGTGGTCAGAAATTAAAGTTAGCTAGTCAAGAGAAAGATAAATTATTCTATCTTTTTCTCATAAACTATAGCCTAAAATATAAATGAAACTAGCTTCATCTTTTCTTCAAAGTTATATCATACTTTATCAGCAATTTGTATTGCCACAAATCTTAAAGTCAAAGTACTAAAATATATTGCAAAAGTCTATGAATAATTATACTGTACCACACTAAATACCATCAAGTGTTTGCAGAAAATCATGAAAATATTACTATTTGTTGATAAATATAGCTTATTAGAAGTAACTTTTTTGGGACACATTGTCAAGTACAATAAGGCTTCTTTATATAGGATCACTCTATTAACAAAGATGAAACAAAAGGGAGTCATATGAATTCCAAAAATATAGAGAAAGGAAAGAAAAAGAACCAGTCTGAACATTTTTGTGTCAGGACGTGTGTTTTGGGTTCAGTGTATCATATTAACATAAAGGTACTAACTTATTAATCCATAAGGCCTTATAAAATTATTGTAGGTATCCCTGGCTTCTAATATATTTTATTTTTTTTAATGCTGTTTGTTGGAACTTCTTCCTCATTTCAGTTCTCCACATAGCTACAAGTCACAGGTAGTACCACATCCAAACCATATCATAAAATCCAAACCATCCTTTGCAAGCTGTAATCATATGTGCTTGACCTGTGCTTGACAGAGTGACCAAACTCTGAAAATAAATTATAAGAGAAAATTTTATATTAGAATGCACCACAGTCTTAAAAACGCCAATTTCCTATCTCCTTTGCAAAATTTCGTAGACCTACACAGTGCTCAGTCTATGATGGGTGTAACAGGGCACTGAAGGGATTCTTTCTTCCAGCAGTTTAAGAGCAAATACCGGCTAATAAGCAACAAAATACTGTCAAATCCACTTACCTAAGCAGATATCAGGCTGGTTGGAAGGGAACTTAAAGACCATCTAATTCCAACCCCTCCATGGGTAAGGACACCTTCCACTAGACCAAGTTGCTCAAAGCCCCATCCAACCTGGCCTTGAACACTTGGTACAGCAGTGGTTAGAGAGGCTGTATTAACATTCAGGTTCTGATAATCAATTGTCAGACACCACTTCCCATCTGATTTCTGAACTGGCCAGACAGGTAAATTGTATTGACAGTGGTTTCTGAAGATAATTTGCCATCTCTCCAAATCAGCTATGACTTCAGAAATTCCACATTAGGCCACAGCAGAAATTGTGGTAGATAATTTTTGAAACAGTGATTGCAGGGGCTGCACAAAGTACACAAGCTGGAGACTCCCTGTTTCTACCAGGGCAGGGAGTGAGGTTTAAACTGAAGGACCGTACACTGTTATGCAAGAGGTGCCTCTATTCAAAACATCAAAACACATAAAACACTAGTATGTAGTTCCCCAGGTCTTCCTTTCTACCCTTTTTTAAAATGGGAGTGATGTTTCCATTTTGCCAGTCACCAGGGACTTTCGCCTGACTGCCATGATTTTTCAAATACAATGGAGAGTAGCTTGGCGAATACATCAGACAATTCCCTCAGGACCCTGTGATGCATAACATCAGGGCCCATGGAACTGTAGTTGTTTTGTCATGAGGTCCTGAACTCGCTCTTCTCTTACAGTGTGACGGGCTCTGGTCCCCCAGCCCCCACCTATAGGTACAGGAACTCGAGAGATGTGGGAAGCCTGATCTCTAGTGAAGACCAAAGCAAATGGTCTTTGGTTTTTGGTCTAAACTTAAACTTTTTTGGTGTTTGGTCTAAACTTAACATTTAAGTTGTTAAATACCTCTGCCTTCTCCACATTTGTTGTTACTAGTTATCCTTCTTCATTTGTCAGAGATGTTTGTCAGTAGGATGACCTTAAATCGAAGTTTTGGGAATGCCTAAGGCTAATGCTTTTTCCATAGCTCAGTTCTCCTTTTTTGAAATTCTGTTTGCCTGGCTTTATATTTATTTTCCTTTAACCTAGTTTTCTTCCTCTTCTACAAACCTCACCCTCTAATATTTTCTTTAAGGCCCCAGGTTTCATTTTGCAGCTGGTGAACTATCCCAACCCATTTCATGTTTGTAATTAACAAGGCTATGCATTAATTCTGTCCATGTAGGGAGGTGGAGGTGACTGAGAGCATTACAAGCATCATTGCCTGGTGCACCATTACACTCTGTGTCTCTTTTTATTCACTCCTGTGTTGTAGATAGATAGGGGTTTAAGAATTGCTGGGACTCCACTAATCAGTGGTTTCAACATCATAAAATTTACCATAGCAGACTGTAGAATATCATAAGGTTCCTGTTTGTACATGTCTTGTATGTAAGTGGCTTTTTTGAAGGCTGTAAAGAACTCACCTATAAATTAAAAGGGAATTACAGAGGGTTCACCTCACACCAGGGTGTCTATTCCCCCAGTCCAATAAGCTCGGTTGGTGATAAAATGGGGTTTATCTGCTAGTCTGGGTCCTTGCAGTGGTTTAACATGGCAAGGTTTTGGTAGTGGGAAGCCATAGGGGTGGTTTCTGCGAGAAGAATCCAGAAGCTGCTCCATGTTAGATAAGGGCCTTGCTGCTGGCCAGAACCAGGCTAGTATGTGATGTTGTTTGCACCTCTGTGAGAGCATATTTAAGAAAGGGGAAAAAAAAAAATGCTGGGAAACAGCAGCTGGGAGAGAAAGAGGAGTGAGAAACAGCCTTGCAAACACCAATGCCAGTGAAGAAGGAGGGGGAGAGGTGCTCCAGGCACCAGAGCAGAAGTTCCTCTGCAGCCTGTGGTGAGGACCATGGTGAAGCACACTGTTCCCCTGTAGCCCATGGTGTACCACAGTGGAGCAGGTTTCCATGCTGCAGCCTGTCGAAGAGACCATGTTGGAGCAGGTAGACCTGCACTGAAGGAGGTTGTGGCCTATGGAGGACCCCTGCTGGAGCAGATTCCAGGCTAGACTTACGGCCTGTGGAGAGAAGCCCACGCAGCAGCAGGTGACTTGTGAGGAGCTGCTGCCCATGGGGGAGCCAGGTTGTAGCAGTGTGCTCCTGATGGATTGACCCCGTGGTACAGACCTATATCTGGAACAGTTCATGAAGAGCTGCTTCCTGTGGGAAGCCCATGCAGGATCAGGTCAGGAAGGACAACATCCCTTGTGAGAGACCCCACATTGGAGCAGGGGAAGAGAATGACCAAGAAGGAGCAGCGGATACTAAGTACTATAGCCTGACCATAAGCCCCATTCCACTGTTCCCCTGCTTCGCTCAGGGGGAGGAGATGGAAGAGGGTGGATGGGGGAAGGTGGGTTTGGTTTCTTTCTTTTTTTCTTATTTTTTTTCTTGCTTCTCTAGCCTGTTAATAATAGGCAATAAATTCTATTATCCCCCTTCTCTGAGTCTGTTTTGCCCATTGTGATAATTGTGAGCGATCTCCCCATCCTTATCTCAACCCTTGAGCCCTTTGCATCATACTTTCTCCCCCTTTCCCTTTGAGGAGAGGGAGTGGAGCTTGGCTGCCCATCTGAGTAAAACCACCACAGTCCTAGATTTAAGAAAACTCCTGGACCCCCAATAGCTGTTGGCTTCATCCTTGCACATTATTCAGTCTCTGACACTGACGCATACACACCTGTACTGGGTCAGGCTGGGATGGAGTTAACTTTCCCTGCAATGGCCCATGTAGTGCTGTGCTCTGCACTTGTAGCTAAAATAGTATTGATATCACACCAATGTTTTGTCTATTGCTGATCAGTACTGACACAGCCTTAAGACTCTCTCCAAACCCCCCAGGGACAGTAGGCTGAGGCTGGGCAAGAAGAGCATAGAGGTCATCACCAGGGCAAGTGACCTAAATTGACCGTTCCATACAATATCATGTCACACACAGCAATAAAAGGGGATGGGGGGAGGGAAGGGGAAGAGGGCACTTGCTATGAAGATGTCTGTCCTCCCAGACTGCTACACTTTTTGAGGCCCTGTTTCACAGGATGTGTCCCAACATCACTCATTGATGGGAAGTAGAGAATATTTTTTTTTCCCTCTCTGTGTTTTCATGCAGCCTTTGGTTGCTTTTGTTTTGTTTTGTCTTGGTTTCCCTCTTTCTTTTCCCTTTAATTAAATTTTCCTTATCCCAACCTGTAAGCCTTTCTTTTTTTTTCTCTCCATCATACTTTCTTCTCCCCCTCTTCTTCTGAGGAGAGAGAGTGAGAGAGAGGTTGTGGTGGAATTTAGCTGCAGTAGAGTAAAACCACCAGAGTCCTTTTTGGTGCCCTATGTGGTGCCAAAGCCAGCAAGGAAAGGTGGTCTTTTTGACCTCATACACCAACAATGGATGACTTGTTGGGATATATAAAGGTCAAAGGTAACCTTTGCTGAAGTGACCATGAGGTGCTGGAGTTCAGGATGCTGATGGAAGGTAGGATAGCAAAAAGCAAGTTCACAGTCCTAGATTTCAGGAGATCTGACTCTGGCCTCTTCAAAGATCTTCTTGGAAAAATCCCATAAAATAAAGCCCTGGAGGACAGAGGGGTATGAGATGCTAGTTAATGCTCAGGGGTCACCTTCCACCAGCTCAAGAGAGGTCCATCCCAATGAATAGGGTGTCAGGCAAAATGCCAGGAAGCCTACATGAATGAATAAGGAGCTCCTGGCTAAACTCAAACACACACACACAAAAAAAAAGAAGCATAAAAAGAGTAAAAGGGCAAGTAACCTGGGAGGAGTCCAGAGATGCTGTTCAAGCAACCAGGGATGAAGTTAGGAAAGACAAATCCAAACTAGAATTGAATCTGGCCAGGGATGTCAGAGACAATAGAAGGGCTTTTGTAAATGCATACGTAACAAAAATAAGACCACAGAAAATGTAGGACTGAATGAGATATTGAATACCACCTTTGCCTCAGTCTTTACTAGCAAGATCAGCCTTCAGAAATCCCAAGTCCCAGAGAGCAGGGAGGAAAGGCTGGAACGAGGAAGAGGAACCCTTTGGTGGAAGAGGATCAGGCCAGGAAATATTTAAGCAAACCAGACATACATCAGGCCTTGACCTAATGGGAGGCACCCATGAGTGCTGAGGGAGATGACAGATGTCATTCTCAATAAACCTTGAGGAAGGCCAAAGTCACTATTATCTTCAAAAAGGAATAGCCAAGAAACTACAAGCTGGTCAGCCTCACCTCAGTCCCTGGAGCAACTAACCCTGGAAACAATTTTCAGGCATATGAAGACGAAGGAAATCATCAGAGTAGTCAGCATGTATTTAGGTTCAGGTTCAGAGTTATTAGTTTTCTCTAATGACAAGTCAGTAACAAATAGGTAAAGCACAAAAAGGTAAGCACAGTGAAAAAGCTCAAAGAAGTTGCATGTTGAGCCAGCTCAGATCCAAAAGGAGTATGACTATGATGGCATTGTTTCATTAGCTTCATTGTTTACAAGTTCAGAAATAGATCTTTAATCCAACTATAAAGCTGAGTAGTACCATGTGATATGAGTGTCAGAAACAGTAATAAGCAATTAATAAGTAGTATGATGAAAATGCTCTGTTCATTTTAGTAAAGTGCAACCATTAGGGTTTAAGAAAAATATAACATAAGGCAGACATCTAAGAAATATAATAGGTTATAAAATTCTATTGTTTTTACAAGAGGTAGATCATACTGGACTAATGTGGTATGTGTCGATAAAAAAAAAGACTTATTTCTAGCTACAGGAAATGTGGTAGATCACTTCATTCTCCAAGACTAAAATATTTTCTATAATGCCAGACAGGATAGGAAAAAAATAAGAATTAATTGACAGCTTCCAGAGTGATTGACGACTATCTCATAGGAAGTCAGAAGCAGGTAATACTGAAAGGAGTAATATGATGCTGAAGTGAAATAACCAGTAAACTAGCTATTTCTGTGAAATACATTGACATTTCTATGAAAAAACTGGCATGACAAAGTTCATTAGTACATACAATACATTGGGTATGTACTAATGCACTTTGCTTTTGAGACAGACTGGAAAGTCATCCATAATTTTCAATGCCGAAGACTGAGATATCACATGCAAAGAACTTTGTAAACCTGAACAATGGACTGATAGAAATAGAAATAAATTAAAAATAATAATAATGCTAAAAAATGTTGACAAAGGGGCTGGCAAAAAAAATGACTGAACAGGGACTTTCTTATTTGAAAATTACTAGGATGGAAAATTGTCTGCTTTCAGTACTTTATCACAGTGTGAAAAAGATGTCAGTTGAAGCAAGAGGAAATCATGGGATTTTTCCAACAAGGTAGTTTAAACAGGTAGTTGGGCTTATTGCTGCTTCTGGTCAAAATAATGCTGGAGCCTTCCGTAGAATACAGTATATAGTTATAATCATTTATAGTTCAAGAAGGATCAATTCAAACTTTGTACTACGAAAGATTAATAGGATGAAATGGAATTTTATAAGTAGAAACTAAATTAATTTTACTTTCTCAGTACAGAAAAGAAATACAACAAATGCTAAGAGGGTATGTGATTGCTGTCTATAATTACACAAAAATACTGTTTAAAATGAAAGTATGAGCATAAATCATTTATGTGGGGGAAAAAAAAAAGAAAAAGTTAGAGATTATCAGAAGGCTTTTTTCCCACCAGAGAAGTTCTGGAGCAGTCTTTTCACAGGACTTTTGAGACCTAAAGATAAGCTGTTTTCAAATGTAGTTATGTAAGAGAATTTAAATTTAAAAATAAACAAACAAACAAAAAGGTTTTCTGTAACAGTAGAAGAGGAGGATCAATAGCTCAAAATACCATTTTAAAGCTAAAGTATTTGATGGTACAAAATACCTGACATAGTAGAGGGAGGTTTAAGCGATACCTCAAGCATAGGTCATGAGGACCACTAGGTTTTTCATTTACACTGGTGTTTAATCATTTTGAAACAAAGTTATAACATGTGGTTCTTGAAAAAAGCAGTGAGACTCTAAAATACGTTTGTACTTTCTTGACCCTGAACCTGAGTTGTCCTTCATTGACTGCCTCTGTAATTGCCCCTGTGATAAAACCCCCATTAATTTCCAGTTGTTGAAAAGATAGCTTTAGGAAATCTCATCAACAATTTTGTCTTGAATAAAAATATGACACATTGATTGAGTTTCTTACAACCACATTAGATGTGGCTGTGTGACAGTTCTCCACAGCTTGAAAACAAACAAACAGATGAGTAGCAAAATTATGTCTATTCTTTACAGAAGCATATAGATAGATATTATAAATTTGCTGCAATATATCTTGTTATCCTGAAGCATTTTAATCCAAATTCCATAAAAATGACACAAACCTTTCATGTCTACTTCTCTATGGTAGAATAGGTATGGCTTGTAGCAAAATGTGGAACACAGTTGAAATCAATAACAAAATTGAGTACCTGAACAGTGCCATATTAGATGTCTTTGGTACCCAACAAATCCCTTTAGGGCTGATAATATGACACCATGTATAGAGAAGATAGCCATCTCTGGAATGACACCTGCAGGACAGATAGGAAGAAGGAAATTATCTAATATAGCACAACACATCTATATCCATGTTCTTAAATCATTTCCCGAATAACATTGTCTTTTAGATTATTTCTTTAAAAAAAAAAAAATGTAATACTACAAAGATTTTTATTTATTTTAATAGAAACCTGTCCTCACATCCTTATATAAACTACTGCAATCCGCTACAAAAGGGGGGAAAAAAGAGCAACAAGAAAGCAAAACAAAAAACAGCATTTTCTTCACACATGAAAACTTCCCAAAATAAACACTAGAAAGAATATTACTTGCAATACATATCACATTTTATATGTAGCAACATAATGAAATATTAAATAAACACTGCTATTAAAATTAAATACTGCTATTGACATCGACATTTAATAGGCCATGGATTTGTAACATATTTTGTGATTGTAAGAAATAGTAATGTACGTACACATATAATAAGAAGAAATAATGTATTATATTAAACTGCTATGATAGGCCTCATCTCCTCTTATTTTAAATGGCTAATCTATTTTTTTCATCTTATTTTGGTACTGCTTTCTAGTCAGTGAGAAGAAACATTTTTTGAACCAAACTCACCAGCTTTTCTGACTTGTGCCCTCGTAAAACAATTTTCTCTTCATAGAGGTAGTTCAAATAATTAGCTCAGTTCATACTAGTTGCATTGTAGACTTCAGCATTTGGTCAAACAGATTACACTTCTAGCAGTCTGCTAAAGCCTACACTTGATAATATATTTCTTCTGTTCAGTGCATTTGGCATTTGTATCCAAATTGTGTTTGTCCTCATTACATTCAATGACCATTATTAAAGTCAATGACACTGAACAGGTATGACAGAAGTTTTATTTTTTATATATATATATATATATATTTAATCCCCCTACATGAACCTCTTGTCATGAATTTCCAATGGACTGTCTCTTTCAATTGGATTAAACCTTTGGAATTGCAGGTAATGACAATCTCCTTGCTGAAATACACAAATATTAAAATTGACTGTCCACCGTTCACTAATATCAGCAGGGTCTCCCAGTTTCAATTTTGTTGAACTAATTAATGTCACTTCAAATTTTATTACATCTTGATCCTTCATTCCATAATTAATTACCTGAGCAGTGTGGGTATGCCCTTGATACTGAAAGATTAAAACCTGCTTTTTCTACATCTGAGTTCAGACTCAGTAGCAACAAGATGTGTTGAAGCCAATTGTTCCATCTAGATACTGAGAATTTAGTTCTGAAATTTTGGTTTGAGACATTTCCCATACAATGTTAGAAAATAATTTGTCTGTCCTTGTAGCTGTTTACAATTTAAAGTCACAAATTAACCTGTAATATTATCATTGATCTTTTTCTGTAAAGTTTTTTTTATTATTATTATTTCTACTTCTGTAGAATGTTATGTGAATGTTATTTTCCAGAGATTTTTGAGGTTGTATGAATACATGCATTAAAGCAGTTATGAGATTCACAATTTCAAGTTACTTCAATACTGGTATATTTTCAAAATCTAAATGCAATGAATCCACCAAGGAAGACAAAAAGTTGTACATTATATTTGATGACTGATAGTATAGCTTTCAAAATTGCATAGTAAAACCTTATTCTTTTTATTTATGTATGTATATATATATTATATAGGATAATTCCATCAAATTACATTTTTGAGAACAGTTAAAATACACCAGTCAAAACAATGAAGATTGTTTCCTACAGGAAACAGGAAAGGAATGTTTTTGACTGTCTCAGCTTCCTTGGGAATGAATGGTGGTACAGTGCAAATCTTGGGCAACATGGCTGTGGATTTGCTAGTGAAAGAAATGTGTTGAGAATAAAACATGGTAGTATTCTTTATTAGCAGTGTTATGACTATGTTGAATATATAGGAACAGAGGAACAGGGCATTATAATTTTAGGAATAATGTTTAAAAGAGTGCAGACCACTACATTTGCATCTTTAAAGGTTGTATATATTCTAGAGGATTCAGAGAAGGAAAGAAAATGTCAGGCCCTGCAGGCACCATGAGTCCTAGGTGTCCCTATCCAACTCTCCAGACTACCCTATACAGGTCCCAAAAGTTGGAGCTGTCAGCCCCTGCTCCAGCAACACACAGTAGGGCCAGTCTCCAGTTCCCCACAGACTTGCCTTGCCCAGCCATAAGTCCCAGTGAGCTGGGCCCACCCACAGGCCCACATTCTAGCCCAGCCTCAGCCCATACCCAGGAAGGTACCCAATGCCTAGAGCTGGGACTGCTCTGGTGCCCAAAGCTTCCCCAATCCTCAACTAGGCAGTAGTGTGGGCCTTGGCTGCCAGGTCCTGCCCTGCTGCCCCAACGAGCTCCTACTGGTCCCAATGCCACAGTCCCAGAAAGATACTGATACTGATCTGCACTGTGAACTAACTAAAATTTATAACAGCAAACTTAAGTTTTATATGCTATCAAATCTTAATCAATATGTTTTGTGCTTAGACTCCTTAAAGTGTCTGAGAAATTAACATGGAACATAGGACCTTAGAGAGACAATTGCGTTCTTCTGGGGCAGAAGCTAGAGTCTAGGAAGGCTACTCAACAGGTTTGAAATTACACCATATGCCTATTGAAGTAAGTGAAGCACCATCAGAATCTGATGTAGTAGTGGTTTGGCTCCTTTTATTTAGATAGAAAGAGACATACACTTTGTGAGAACAATTCACAGAATCACAGAATTGCCGAGGTTGGAAGGGACCTCTGGAGATCATCTCGTCCAACTTCCATGCCAAGCAGGGTCACCTAAAACACATCACACAGGATATGTGCAGGTGGGTTTTGAATGTCTCCAGAGACGGAGACTCCACAGCCTCTCTGGGAAACCTTATTCCAGTGCTCTGTCACCCACACAGGAAGGATGTTTTTTCCTCCTGTTCAGATCACAGAATCACAGAATCACAGAATCACAGAATGTCTAGGTTGGAAGAGACCTACAAGATCGCCGAGTCCAACCTCTGACCTAACACTAACAAATCATCCCCTAAACCATATCCCTAAGTTCTACATCTAAACGTCTTTTAAAGACCTCCAGGGATGGTGACTCAACCACTTCCCTGGGCAGCCTATTCCAGTGTCTAACAACCCTTTCTGTAAAGAAGTTTTTCCTAATATCCAATCTAAACCTCCCCTGGCACAACTTCAGCCCATTCCCCCTCGTCCTGTCACCAGGCACATGGGAGAATAGACCAACCGCCACCTCGCTACAGCCTCCTTTCAGGTACCTGTAGAGAGCGATAAGGTCGCCCCTGAGCCTCCTCTTCTCCAGGCTAAATAGTCCCAGCTCCCTCAGCTGCTCCTCGTAGGACTTGTTCTCCAGACCCTTCACCAGCTTCGTAGCCCTTCTCTGGACTCGCTTAAGCACCTCCATGTCCTTCTTGTAGTGAGGGGCCCAAAACTGAACACAGTACTTGAGGTGCGGCCTCACCAGAGCCGAGTACAGGGGGACAATCACATCCCTGGACCTGCTGGCCATGCTGTTTCTTATGCAAGCCAGGATGCTCTTGGCCTTCTTGGCCGCCTGAGCACACTGGTGGCTCATAGTCAGCCGACTGTCAACCAAAACACCCAGGTCCTTCTCTGACAGGCAGCTTTCTGTCCACACATCTCCCAGCCTGTAGCTCTGTTTGGGGTTGTTGTGCCCCAGGTGCAGGACCCGGCACTTGGCCTTGTTGAACTTCATACCGTTGGCCTCAGCCCATCGGTCCAGCCTGTCCAGATCATCTTGCAGAGTCTTCCTACCCTCGAGCAGGTCGACAGGTCCACAGATGGAACTTCTTGTATTTCAGTTTGTGCCAATTGCCTCCTGTCCTGTCACTGGGCACCACTGAATCCACAATCTGGCCTTATCCTCTTCTGAAGTATCTGAAGCATCTGAAGTATCCTCTTCTGAAGTTATCCTCTTCTGAAGTTTCTGAAGGGACACCCTCCCTTCAGATACTTATACACATTGGTAAATCCCTTCTCAGTCTTCTCTTCACTAAGCTAAACAGGCCCAGCTCTCTCAGCCTCTCCTTGTATGACAGGTGCTCCAGTCCCCTGATCATTATAGTAACCTGGATTCACTGCAATAACTCCATGTCCCTCTTGTACTGGGAAGCCCAGACTGGACACAATACTCCAGGTGTGACCTTACCAGCACTGAGAAGAGGGAGAGGATCACCTCCCTCAGCCTGCTGGCAACATTCTTCCTAATGCACTCATTCATCCCATCTTCAAATAGTAATGATTTCCCTCAGCACCAGTAGCAGACTATATGGAAGACTAATTGGTATCATTCTACCATTAATTTGAACTCTAATGAATAGTCTTCATGATTTACCTATTCTGATGTTACTCTTTCATGTCTGATAGGGAAGAATGATCTCCATGTCCTTTTCCATCTTCTTCTCCATTTATTATAATGATGTTCATAAATAATCATTATTTATATCTGATCTTCTCATTACTTTTAGGGGTACTTTGTTCTCTGTAATAGTTATAACTGTTTTTTTTCTTTCTTTTTGTCAAATGAAAGTATATCAAGTGTCTTATTTATCTGTACAGTTTAAATCCATCCTATGGTTTTCTTGGTTTTGTCCTTTTCTCTATCTCTATCCTGTGACTTTCCCTGAAGTAATAGTGAGGACATTGTACCCAGTGTTCCAGAAGTATAACTGATCTTCAGGTTAGTACAATTTTATAATACAATCCATATCTCTACCTTACAATATCCAGAAACAGCGAGAACATTTCTGACATAACACCCCTCAAATGGTAAAGAAAAGCCATAGGTTGTGTGAAGGTCGCTAAAGACATTTTTCTAGTAGCTCTACTTTCTGAGCATACTGGGGTCATAAAGTGCCATGAAGTAGAAAAATTAACCACTTTTGCAGTGTACATTTAGAAACATACATGGTGTGAATGGCACTTGTCAAGGCATTGCACACGTAAGACTTTTATAAGCATATTAGCATGAACATTATAGGGGAACAAAGCAAGAAGGCAAATGTACATAAGAAAAGCATTTATGCTCTGGAAATAGATATGTAAAAATATTTTTCTTAGATACTTAGTACTTCAAGATACTTAGTATTTCAAGCCATCATCATTCAATAAAGATCTACATGGCAGCCACAAAATCTGATTTGAAAGAGAAACATTCTCATTTTTTGAGACTATAATAAATGAGTGATTTATTAGTTGGTGTAAAATGATGTCATTCATTTCTACTGAGACATGAGGATTTATACAAAGCTGTGTAGAAGACCTTAAAACAAAGCAGTATTCCTTGAAATGGCTTGTTTTCCCCTTAATAGTGTTTACTGTATTCTGTTCCACAAGCTGTCGAATAGTGGCCTTGCATGCCAATAAACTGTTGATTAATGTACCTGAGATATATACATGAGGATTAGAGAGAAATCGCCACCACACAAAAACAAACAAACAACAAAATAATGAAACAAAACCAACGTGGATGAATAGGAAACAGACTCATTACACTTTTCAATTAAAATTTAATATACATTGAAACCTGTTTTGAAAATATCTAGTGTGGGATCCTTCTGGATTACTACTGTTTTCACATAAAAGTGGATATAGCTGTCCAATATAGTTTTATGGAAATCTAGTCAATGGTGCTGATCTACCAAAATGATGTTGAACCATTGCCTACACTGATGTGGTAATTTCTGTATTTATTTCTGAAGCTGACAGGCAACTTTTTTGCTGTGGTGGTGGCAGAAATGATTGAGATTTTCCACTCAACCATGTATTTTAGGGAAAAGGAGCTCATTTCCAGAACTTCATTAAAGCATACTTAAAAATACCTGAACCCTGCTTAAAAATGCCTAAGTGCTTCCAGCAAGATAATGTTGTTCCTATGTAACAAATAATCAACAACTTAAATATTCTTTGCATAAGGAATAACGGATTTTTTTTCCTTCTTTCCATTTTTTTCAGATTCTATCAGGTTATGATCACTGTGAATGGATCATCTCTTCCCAAATTATAGGCAGCAGTCTTCCACATCTAGTTAATTTGGTTAATCATGGCTTCACTTATGAAATGTGTTAATTAGTCCCAATGCAATAAATAACCAAGTTAAAATACCAGAGATGACTGCCTTCTGTTATGAACATTCCAAATATTAGGAATTATTTTGCTTTTCTTGGCCATGCTCAAATGAAATTATTTCCTTGCTATTTTATTCAATAATTGTATGATTTTAACTAAAAAAAAAAAAAAAAAAAAAAAAAAAAAAAAAGGTTTGTGTTGCTTTCACTTCTTTGAGCACATCATCTAATAAGAATGTAAACATTTGTTATGTATAAGAATTCTGAAATATTTCTGGCATAAAAAAAAAATGTAATTAACTTTAAAATTGTATTTCTGTGAGGGCCCATAGTAAAAGAACAAGGGACGATGCTTTTAAACTGAAAGAGATTAGAGCCCTAAATTTACTTTTAGTTTGATTTAGTTTGGATATAAGGAAGAAGTTTTAGATTTATTTTGGATATAAGGAAGACATTTTTCATGATGAGGATGGTGAGAGACTGGAACTGGTTGCCCTGATAAACTGTGGATGCCCCTCATTGGAAGTGTTCAAAATTGTGTTGGACAGGGTTTTGAGCAACCTGGTCTAGCTGAATATGTCCCTGCCCAACTCAGGGAGATGAACTAAGGGTCCTTTCCAACCCAAACCATTTTATGATTCTATGATATAAAATTCTGAGCAGTTTGTAACCTTTGAATATTACCAGTGAGATGAAGTGGATTTTTTTTTTTAAATTTTAAATAAATAGCAAACCTTCTCAACAATTTAGAGTAATCCTTTCCCATTAGAAAACCTTAATAATAAAGTAATCATCTTTAAGATATAAATCAGTGATGTATTCAAGGACTATTTCTGACTGAAGCACGTATTTAGTAGCCCACCACTAGGATAACAGGTGAAAACTGATCACCACAAAAGTTTTCCCAATCTATTTGTTTTAGTGTGATTTTTCTTCTTCAGGGCAATGGTGTTTTGCTGGTATTTACTGGTTTCTAGCCAGGAGCACGAATTCTATTGTTTAATTCTATCAAAATCAGATTGCTTCTCAGTGTACTACCACATCATTGGGTTCCTTTTATCTGCTAAAGGAAGAGTTTTATTCTGACTACTCTGTATTTTGTGGGAAGAACAATGACAGTGTGAATCTGAGAAAAACAAACAAACAAACAAACAAACAAACAAACAAAACTTTAATGAGAACCTTTCATGCTAAGTTTTCATCTGTACTTTAAAATTATATTTATGCTCTGTTCTAAAAATACTGTTTCATTTTGATGTGATTCAGGATTCTATGAATATTACAAGTAGAGTAACTAATAACTTAAATATACACTTGATCTGGCTTTGAGAATCAGGAGTTGCCTGTAGTGACAGATGCTTTGTTTGTTTATATATTTATAAAACAGCAACACGACCATGATTTCTATCAGAATTTTCTTATTATTCATCATAAATCTTTAATGAATTTGTGTATTCAACATTGACATAAAAATAAAAATAATTTCTTTTAAAATTGCAACAGAACAATTCCTTCTGATTAGTTTCTTCTGAAAGGAAAAAGTATTACCTCCTGACAATGTTGAAATTAGTGAAAAACACTTTTTTTCAAGTGCATTTGAAATATTTTGATCATGTATTTCTATATGAGATATATAGTAATTATCTCTTCTGGTCATCAGAAGAGTAATCAGTGATGAAATGTCTTGTTAAATGAGGTCTGTGTTTGCTGACTTAAAAAAATATATTTATAAAAATATATTTTAAAATATGCCTACCATGACATTGAGAACAAAAGTGTGTTCCTTCTTACACTACCTAGTAATTCATGGATGGATTAAACTTTGTAAAGTGTGAGTTTAAAAATCAGAACGGATATTCTAATACATATTTCATGGGGA
>CM021765.1:156274709-156304940 GCA_011076525.1 Nettapus auritus
AGGAAGGAAGGAAGGAAGGAAGGAAGGAAGGAAGGAAGGAAGGAAGGAAGGAAGGAAGGAAGGAAGGAAGGAAGGAAGGAGGAGAAAGGTCAGCTGCCCTGGTGATGTCCCCTCCCCATCAATTGCCCCCCCAGCCTGCTGGCTCCTGGGGCTTGGAGAGAGTCCTGATTCTGTGCCAGCACTATGCAGCAATAGACACAACACTGGAGTGACAGCTACGAGTGCAGCACTGTGTGGGCTGCTGCAGGGAAAGGTGACTCCATCCCAAACAGACCCAACACACGAGTACACAAGCTGCTCCTGGATTCCACATATTAAAAGTGTGCTTTTCCCTAAATTAAAACCACTGCTTTTATAATATATGCCTTAGATTAGCTCTTTTTTTTTCTCTTTTTTTTGTTTGTTTGTTTGTTTGTTTGTTTGTTTTTGTCAGAGGATATTCAGCATATTTCTGTATGTAATTATGGAGAGAGATAATTCAATGCTTGCATTTTACTTAATTTCTGTAGCTCTACCTAATTGCTTCAGTCTAAGACTGATGAAGGCCAATTAAATGGACAATTTATGTGGGTTTATTAGTTCATTTACAGTTATGTAAGCTTTGAAATTTCTAAACTCTTGAGGAACTCAATATGCCTGAAGACGTATTTATAAACATCCATACACCTTGTTTTGTTATCTTTGTATCTAGCAAGAAATAAACAATTTTATTTTGATTATATAATTATAAGAATAATGTGAATGTCAAGAAATGATTAAAGGACTAGCAAAAGACTGTTTTTAGGCTAGCCAAAGGAATGGCTTCAAAAATATCTGCATTATAAGAATGAAAATGGAGTTCCTAAATTAAGAACTTTGCCACTCATACCCCTGAGAAGTCAATTCAGTAGGATGTGGGAGAAAAATATCTCTATATATATTTATATATACAATTTATAAATATATTAAAAAAAAAAAAAAAAAAAAAAAAAAAGATCCTCAAGATGAACATGCTTCCATGCCAACTGGTATTTTCCTTTATTAGTTAAAAGGGCAGATAAATGATACAAACTCCATTAGTTTCCTCTGCACACTCATCTAGAAATGGCTTTCTTTCTTCTCTCTCTTCTCCAGCTTTCCTACATTAATGAAAATTCACTAAATGGACTAAGATAGAATTGGCAATGCTAAGGTGCTCACAAAATAATGTTTTATGTTACACCAATACTTCAATTGTTTGCCTAGAACTCGATCTGCAATGGAAAGAAATATCAATTTACATAAGGAAGGAAATCTCTGTATATGGAGTGGTAGTTCTTTGAGCAGTAAGATGCTTGAGATCCATATTTCTTCATCTTTTCCTACAATGAGTATTCCACTAATATATATATATATAATAAAATAAATAAATAAATAAAATAAAAATTAAAAAAAAAAAAAAAAAAAAAAAGGTCTTTGAATTTCTATGACCTTTGTCAGAATTTGAATTAGAAAAGTGGAAAAGTGTAACTTTTTCAGCACAAAAAGGATGTGGATCTATTAGACTGAGTCCGGAAAATCATAGAATCGTAATAGAATCATAGAATCATTAAGGTTGGAAAAGACTTTCAATAACATCTGGTCCAACCATTAAACTACTACCAATATCACCCACTAAACCATATTTCTAAGCACCATGTCCTACCTTTCCTTGAAGACTCCACCAGATCCCTGGGCAACCCATTACAATGCCTGACTACTCTCTGAGAAGAAATTTCTCCAAATTTCCAACTTAAACCTCTCCTAGTGCAACTTGAGGCCATTCCCCCTAGTGCTATCACTAGTTATGTATGAGAAAAGACCGACCCCCCACCTCCCCACAATTTCCTTTCAGGTAGTTGTAGAGAGCAAGAATATCTCCCCTGAGCCTCCTCTTCTCCAGACTAAAAACCCCAGCTCCCACAGCGTCTTGTCATAGGACTTATCTTCCAGGCCCTTCACCAGCTTTGCAGCCCTTCTCTGGACATACTCCAAGGCCTTCTTGTAGTGAGGGATCCCAAACTGTACTCGAGGTGCAGCCTCACCAGACCAGTGTACAAGGGAACAATCACCTCCCTGGTCCTGCTGGCTACACTATTACTGATACAAGCCAGAATATAGAGGAGGGTCATGAAGAAGATCAGAGGGCTGGAGTACCTCTCCTATGAGAAAGGCTAAGAGAATAGATGTTCATCCCGAAGAAGAGAAGTCTCCAGGCAGACCTCATTGCAGTTTTCAGTACCTAAATGGAGCTTATAAAAAGATGGAGAACAATTTTTTGCTCAGGCAGGTAATGACAGGACAAGGGGGAATGGTTTTAAACTAAAAGATATGGGGAGAATTGCATTAGATGTTAGGAGGAAAATCTTCACTCAAAGGGCGACGAGGCATTGGAACAGGTTGCCTAGAGTAGTTGTGTATGCCCCATTCCTGGAGGTGTTCAAGAACAGGTTGGATGAGGCAATCTGATCTATTGTGTGTCATCCCTGCCACTTACAGGGGGATTGGCAATAGGTGTTCTTCAAAGTCCTTTTCAACCCAAGCCATTCTATGATTCTATGAACATCTGATACAGAGAAAATTCAGATCAGCCAGCAGATACATATTATTTAAATATTTTGTAAACTAATCTTCCCCTTTCCCACAGTATATATACAATGCCAGACTGCTTCATATTTTATTTATTCCATTGCATTTCCTTTTATTTGTGTTTCCAACAAACAGCATTCAGTCATCCATGGATTACTGAGGGATGTCACTGTGTTTCCATCACATCTCTGTGCTAGTGTTGAGTCTCTGGGTCTGTACTGAGACAATGTTCTTGCTGCTTCTCTCATTCACGCTCCCAGGAGGCTTGTCCCAGCTTAATAAACTTGTACCCCTCTGTTTCACCTGTTGCAGATGGAAAAAAAAGTAGAAGCACTAATATAAGCACATAAAATAAAGAGTTAATCAATTCTCCCCTCTTTGGAAAACACAATTTTGAGATTCTTTTTTTTTTTTTTTTTTAAATTTATTTATTTATTTACAAAAAGCTATTACAACACAAAAGCTAATGAAATTTTAGGGTTCTACCCTCACACAGAGAAATGTCTTTCCTATGCTTTACTGTTCAGTCTGCTATACAAATCAAAACAAGAATATTTGATCAACAACTATACTTTGTTTATCCATAATGAAACAGCTTGATCAGAACATTTATAGCTTCAACATTTGTTATAATAAAATGTTATAGACATAATTGTTTTTTGCTTGTGTTATGTTTTATAGTCTTTGTAGGGGTTATGTTTGGTTTTAAATACTAAAACGTAATAATCAAGATAAAAGTATCTAGCTATTTGCAGTCCAATTTCTAATATTTTTTAATATCATAACCTTATCTGTTTCTGTCTTGGGGTGACATTTAGCCTGATTTGGGTGAAGATTTGAGTACTATGGTCATCTATGTTTAGCATGTACATATATGTTTAGTTCATTATCATAATCAGGGATACAAGCTTTAATATTCATTTCACACATAGTGAAGTAAAAGATTTCACTAGGGCACTGTGGCCCTCAAGATTCTGTTCTGTCACCTAAACAGGGCCATTCTGCCAGAACAAAATTTCTGCCATCTCTCATACCAAGATTGTGGACCTCCATCTACAAGAGAGAAACAAGAACAAGTTGTTCAATTCCCCTTCACCCAAGACTGGTGCTGATCAGTGACTCTAACAAGTCTGTTCTCCACAGCAAGTTCTAAAATTATGGGATATAAAGAGGGAGTGGATTGTCAGATTAATTTTATTTTATTTTATTATATTTTATTTCATTTTATTTTATTTTATTTTATTTTATTTTTTCCGTGACTGGAAATATAATTGGTATGCCATGACTGATGTAATTACTGCAGATAAATACAATAGCAATGTTCAGATATGCATTTTGAATTTCACAAAAATAAATTGTCTTATGCTTTAAAAGAAGATCATTTTTGAGGTAATTTCTTGTTCAATAACAACAATAAGCATACAAAGCAAAATTATTTTTTAATTACTTTATGAAATAGCTTTTAAGCACAAAGCTTAAACTGCTTTGGCTAGATTCAGTGAAGGATTGAGAAATGCCATTTAAAAAATATATCTCTCTGTTGTTCTGTTGTCTATGTCATGTAAACATCAATGAATGTGTCATGTAAACATCAACTGCAACTATGAAAGACCTGTCAAAATTATATAAGTCAGAATCAGTCCTAACTATTGATTTGTGGGATTCTTATTATTTATTTTCTCATAAAAATTTCAAAGAGAAGCAAATATTAGTTCACATGCCTTAATCATGTTCATTGAAAGAATGATTCGCTTTCTTTCAGTCCTGTTCTTTTTTAATTCACAACATCAGCTAAGGAACATTATCTCATGAAATTTCAGCAGAAAGGACAAGGAAATGTCTGTAATTCTAATTGGTACAGTCATCAAGACAGACTCTGCCACAGACCTAACTCTTGGCTCTTTACAAGGGCAGAGTTACTTCAGGGCAGAGATGCAAGCCAACATCCTGAATGCTTGATTTCTGGTCAGATCATAAAGTATGTGCCCTGGTCCCTGGAAAATGTAAATGGCAGAGCAGAAAATAATAATTGTATGATGGCTGACAAATATCATCAATACTGTGGGTATTTCAAGCAAGGGAAATTCTTTGGTCCTGAAAGGCAATGGGACTCAGCAGGGCTTTGTTTGTTCTAAAAAGAATAGTCTAATTCATAGCAATGTTATGGTATCCACATAATCCACAAAGAACCTAAAATAAGAATTAAGTTGTCATACTTGATCTATGAATTAAATTAGCCTTAGTCTCAAAAGGGTGGGAGATAGCCCTAATTTATTTTTTTCTCTTTAGTATAATAAAATAGCTACAAATAGATTATCTTTTCTGTTTACAAAAAAAAAAAAAAAAAAAAAAAAAAAAAAAAAAGTTTAAATTATGCTAACATAAAATTAGACCAAATGAAAAATAGGCTGTGAAATGAAAAATACTTTGTATTTTGGTGTTGTTGTTTGTCTGTGTGTTTAGATTTGATTTATTGTTTTATTTTGTTGTTGTTTTGTTTATTTGTTTGTTATAGGGGATAGTCAGAACAGTGAATACTTGTGCTTCTGAATGAGTCAAAAAATGTGTTAATGATTTGGTCAAATTGGTATCAGATTTTCCAAACAGGTTCTCACAAAAGTAAAGGGAAGGTTCTAGGGGAGAAATAAAATAAAATAAATAAATAAATAAATAAAGCTCATGTTTCTCAGTGGAAAAAACAAAAATAAAAAAAAAAAAAAAAAAAAAAAAAAAAGCTAAGAAGCTACAGAATCCTAAAAAATTCTACAAAGACATATATTAACTTATGAACCTTTTATAGTACTCAAACATGAAAATAGACAAAATTTGTGGTTAATATGAACCACAGAATGATTTTATGATTTTGAATGTCTGTATAACAAAATGATGAAATTCAATGCTGATAAGTACAAAATTTGTAATAGTAAGTAATATAAACCTAATTTACAGGAAGAATTACAAACTTAGTTGTTAACACTTTCTTTCTGTACTCAGGAGTAAAAACTTTTGAATAAAACAAGACTTGAAAAAAGCTAAATAAGTAGAATTATGACATAGGCCCATAAAATTATGAGCAATAAAAATAAAATCAACAGAGTAAATTATTTAACTCTTTCTCATAATGTAAAACCTTCTGATGAAATGCCCAAATATCATGCTTTAAATAAATAAAAGGAACTACTCTCATACGCTGTGTACTGAAACTGTGCAAATCATTCCTACCAGATATTGTGTAGCCCAAAAGCATAAATGTGTTATAAAAAGAACAAGATAAATTAATGGAGAAGATCCAACAATTGTTAATAAGTACAGTGGTGTGGCTGAAAGCTCCAGTTCCAGAAGTTCATAACCCGTAAATTGCTGGAAAGTCTAACAATACTCTAAAAAACTTTTTTTTTTTTTTTTCTACTTTAGCTTGTTTCTTAGATTAATCCCTTAACCAAACTTTATTGCAACTATCAGAAATGGAGTTGGTTGACTAACTAGACCTTGGAACTGATCTAAATTAGATTTTTTACATTCTCTTTTATACTTCAATACATAATGTTCTTACCAAATATGTTTGTTTACTTTTTTTTTTTACATTTTTTACAATGCTCACCTTACACACAACTGTTTCTAGATCACTTTTTATAATCTTGCATATATATAATGTCAGAATAAACAGAAATATTGTGTCTAACCTTGTTAATATAGTCAAACATTTACAAATACATATTATAAATGTTGTCTCATTTCTAGCTATGAATCATTCTTGAAACAAGCATGAATGTATTTGTTAATTCACAAGGATAGCTCAAACAGTAAATGGATTCTTCCTAAAAGCATCCCTAATTATTTCATTACCTGTTATTCTGCCAGTCCTAGGTCACTTAAGTTACTTATAAGATTGCTTTTATTCTCTTGAGTGATTTCACACAGGCTTTGTATATTTCTAAGCAGCAGCTACCATAATCTTTATTGTAATGCTAACTCTTCTCACAGAGTATACCATGTATATGGTATAGAGTGTATACCCATATACACAGACTATACTCATGGAGAATTATGAGGAACACCATTAAAGCCTTTTCATAGTTGGGGCATTCCTTCTTTTATACATTATTTTCCAAGATCCATTTATTGGAGGCAGGAAGAAGTAAGAAGTACAGATGATATAATAGATGTGGTTACATTTTATATCTTTACCTGATGTTCCTTCTGTATTTCAGCCAGCTTTGCAATTCATCTCCAACTACAAAATACAACTTTGGGGCCCATCTGGGGTCCTGAGTGCATTCACAACCCTCACTTCCCAAGGCCCCATCTAAAATAAGGCAGCTATGTGACCTGAGCTCAGGCTGCAGGAAAGAGGATGAGATGACAGAAGCCTTACTTGAGCCTTCCCCCTCTGTGAACAGAATCTGCTACCAGTCTCTAGCGCTGACATTCAATCCTTGACTAAGCTGTGTCAGTACACAGCTACATGTGTGGCTATGCAGATCACTGCGGACTGGCTTTCTGCTTTGTCCTCAGACCCATCTAGTGACAATCCACTGGCTGCTTGATAGGCCCTGGTCATCATCACAAGCCCTGTCTCATTCACCTCTTTCTCGTATTGTTTGCACTGCCCTACTGACTTCACACCACCTGCAGTTCCTGGCTCTCCAAGCCCTTGATGCCACTCCCCCAGATGCCTGCTGCTCTGATAGCCTCTTCAGCCCATGTGCTAAGTGGCCATGTTGTTTGATTGCTACCGGTGGTACCACTTCAGTTTCTGTTTACATGAGTCCACCCTGGAGCTGTCAATGACTGTGTCCTCCCCATCCTTGATCCAGAAAAGGTGGTGCATCAGACATGTTCAGCTACAAAGGCTACAGTGGCTCAACTGCATTTTGCCTCTCCCAGAACCTACTTCTTCCTGAATATTCATGCTGCTGCTTAGTGCTTAAACATTCACTTTCGGATTTCTTCATCTTTATAACCCTCTTTACATGCCTCCTAATGAGCTGTTCCTATATACTTCCATCTTGAGGCATAGGGAAGATTTTTCAAATCTATAGGAATTCAATCACTGTGTCTTTGATCCCTTTGAATACTTCTGAAAGCCAAACAACTCAGCACTTTCCCACAATTAAATATTAATGCCTCCACCAAAATTACCCTAAAAGAATCCACAGACACAATGCAATTTCCTCAACCCACAAGCAATTTTTGTGCTTTCTGTATCCTGTGGGATTTCAACTTAATTCAGTGAGGAAAAAGCAGCAACAATAATAATAATAAATAATATAAAATCAGGACTGGGAGATCTGCAAGCCTTAAGCATTGCTGTTCTTTCACATTCTGTATACATTGTCAAAAACTCATTTTAGTTTTTGATTTCTATCATCTTTAACATACATGCTAATTTTCTCAACTATGCACAAGTACAACAGGATTTCTTTCTTTTATATATAAATCACACCCTCCCAAAGTCATCTGCTGCCGATAGCAGAGGTTTCTTGAGCCATAATTTGCGGCACAGTATTCTGACCATAACTTTTCATCACTTCATACACAGTAATTCTGCTGAGAACTGTGATATACCAATGACCTTTCCATCTTCTCCTCTTTATTCCCCATTCACTGGTAATTTCCATGTAATTTGCTGTAGTTTAAACTTGATTATTCTACTTGATGGATCTAGTTCATTATACATTTTTTTCCATATTGAATGGAGATTTTATGTAACTCATGTTTTGACTGAAGTATGCAATTTTTTGCTACAAGCTCATTACCGTATCTCTCTGTTTGAGAAGGTAATTAGAAAAGGCTAGCTTCTCTTTCCTCACAATTTCCCTCCGGAAGAAAACACGTGATGACAAACAGGTGACCAGAAGGAGGATAGGTAAGGTATTTAATATTTCCAAATATATTTATTTATTGTTCACATGCAGATCAAAGCTGAAGGTCCAGGCAGTACCATTTACCTCCACTTGTTCATGTAACACAACAGGCTCATGTTTCTTTCAAAGGGACTAACACATAAATAAATGATCAACAGTGCAAATAGGGTTAAAAATGCTATTGCAAATTTTGAATACAAGATTAGTGAACTTTATGTGAACATTACAGATAAATGTGTAGGAGTGAGTAAGGTTAAAAAAAAAAAAAAAAAAAGTGCAATTTAAATAAAATTATTCCGAACATTAGGCATACTTATACTACTATTATTTCATTCCCTTTAAAAGAGGGCAAACTGTTTCAAAATCACTGACACATGTTCTTACACACAACAAAAAGCACTTTCAGACTGTCAATAGTAAGATACATAGTATGTTACACTGAAAATTTAAAATAAATATTGAATTAGTGAATATATATTTGTGATACAGTCTTGATGGTCTTGACTTGGGAACGTTTATTTCATTCCCAACTCTTAAGAGTTTAGCTGTCATAATAATAACATTGAATTTAGATATGTTGGAGTACACAGTACATATACCTGTAAATCCTCTTCTACTAGTTCCTCCTTAAATAGAAAAGAAGCTGATGCCAACTACCATTTGCTGAGATTATGCTGTTGGAAAGAAAAAGGCACCATGAGAATGTAGTCCCTTGCTATCTATCAAATTGGAACTTGAATGGGTTAAAATACTGCGACAAGATACATCTGAGCTTCTGATTTTAGTTGTTCAAATAGTAGTTCTTTGTAGTGCACCATGGTAGTTAACTCTTAAAAGAACTTTCTATTCTGGAATGAATTTCACTGTAATCCATTCTATGTAGGTCCCAGCATTTGGGGTGCTCTGTCATTTATTTGTTTGTTTGCTTATTATTGTGATTTTTATTTTTAGTTTATTTCCCATTGTCTTTAGTCAATACTCAAGGAAAAATGTTTGAACTAAGGGTGATGACTCAGCACTAGAAGCACAATCGATCAAATGGGATCAAAAGAAAACAATATGAAGAGCTTTTATGCAATGCAATCTTCCAGTATTCCTAAGTTTTGGACGTTTTAGACTTTGAATTCTTATGTACTGTTATCTTGCAAATATGATAATGCACTACAGATTGTTGTATATGAAGATTTCAATTAAATTGTTATGCATTCAGTTGCTACTTCGTTGATGACAGTTATGTCTAATGACATTCCTTTCACTCTGGTTTGAATTAGAATTCAATCAGTCAGAATAAGCAGTTACTCTGTCATAAAATAAAGACAAGAACCCCAGAGATAGTGAGCTGAAGTATCACCTACAAATACAAGTAACAATAAGGATCAAATTGAATTATTGAAAGATATTTGAAAAATAGCATAAAACTTTTCTTCACACTACTTTAAAATTAATCTAGAAAGACCCTTAGACTAAGTCATCAGATCCTTTTTATCTTGAAGGACTTTATGTAAAATATGGTGATATACAGCAAAAATCCTGAACGTCTTTTCTTCTGGTACTCTTTGAAAAGAGATTGGGAGTGGCACTGTTGTCATGTCCAGACTTCTCTATCTTTGGTCGGGTCCGTGATAGACCTGATCACATCCCCACACAGGTCACCAATGATTCTACAGGCAAAATTTCATGCCATTCAGACTTAATTATATATATATATATAATATACATTTATATTAATGTATATTCAAAATAAACATGAAAATTCCTTAACATAAGGAAATGTAATAGAGAAGCTTCTTTATTGCAGTTGTTTTTTCTGACCTAAAAAACAGAATTTTAAATTCCCCAATTTTTTTATAATACCTGTGGGCAGGTGAGCAGTCACTTCTGAAACTTTCAAAAATATCCAGAATTGCTTGTAAGCAGAAATATTAAATTTACATTTTAGGACCAGAGGACAAAAAAATCAATTATATATATATATATATATAAAAACATATAAACACATCATAGGAGTGTTCTGTAATAAGTCATAGCATTAAATAAATCAAAAAAGGAAAACTCTAAAATTCTATGATACTGATTCTTGAAATGCAAATATAGTTAACAAAAATTGTTAAACACCTTATCAAAAGAGTAAAAATGATATTTTTTTTCTGATTTAATGTATGCCATAATATTGTCTATATAAATATAAGGCTATGCAAAGCTAAGACTTTTAATATCACCAGATATGCCCAGTTTGGATAAATAACAGAAATATTCCTTCAGTAAGACACAATTTTATATTTTCCAGTCAATGCTGAATACCATCCCATCCTTAAATAAATGAATGAATAATGAACAAGGTGTGTTTATTTGAAGAAAAATGCCAACAAGCAGATAGTTTTTTTCAGAATGAATGTGAACAGCTATTTTTTGTGAGAAAAGACAGAAGTTTTTTTCAGAATGAATGTGAACAGCTATTTTTTGTGAGAAAAGACAGAAGCTTAAGAAAACATTGATAGAAGATACTTGATTTTAACATAAACTCTCCACTTTATTTTTTTTTTTTTCCTGAAAGTGCTTTGAAATATGTTTAATATAGTCTACTACATCTTACAGTTCTATTCATTCACAGTTTCATTATGTATTAAGCTCACAGGGAAAGACAGCTTCCAGTAATCTAATTATCTTCTCAAACACACAGGCACTGATTGTAGTCAGTATGAAGTGCATCCAGGTACCTAAACAATCTTCTTTCTTGACATGTTCATTTAATGATTTTGCCTCATGCCCATTGACCAGAAAAAGCCACTCAACCTTTCTGGTAAAATGAATATTTTTGAAGTGAAATTGCATTCAATGTCAGATCATCTAAATTGTTATATACTTAGAAAACATCAAAGCACATTTTTCTATACACATTTTATTTTTTTTCATTTATACTATTATCAATATTATCAAAAGAAAATATTATGTTGTTTGCAAGAATCCCATTTTGAAATCAATAAAATAAAAAAAATAATATAACTAATTTTTTTGAACAAGAGTCATTTGTTTAACATATTAGATAATTCTAACATTTTTATATGCATTTCTTCACCAAAAAAAATGTTTTAGGAAAAAAATATATACCTCTCAGCAAATTACTGGCAGCTCATTTCATTCAGATCTTGGCTTTATAGACTCTTAAATTGAAATATAGTTAATAGGTAAATGTACTAAAAACTCCGTATATGAAACATAATTTGAAAAAAAATAAAAATAAAAATAGATGACAAGCGACATTTGGTTGTGTTTGCATTTAAGCTTATATGTAATCTATATTCTAGTATCTAAAGAATTAAGGATTAGTTGTTCAATACAATCTTTGATTGGCTTGATATCAATACTGAAAGTGACAAATTATTTCTGAAGTTATCTAGTTTTACTTTTATTGGAAACAGGTTAGGAACACACACAAACTCCTATGCAATGGCACAGCCATGGAGTTATAATTTCCCCCTGAGAATCAATAACAAACTGTTGTCATTTTTTTCATACAACTCCAAGTAGATTTTTATAATATGGCTATGCTTTAGAAGTTACAGTGATTTATAACAATAATAATAATAATAATGATGATAGGGAAAAAAGATTTTACATGTTTTATTTCAATTAAAACATCATCAGACCTCTCAAGGTGAATTAGTAGAGTATTATAGGTAGTACCCCTCCCTGAAATGCTATTTGAGTATGCCTGTACAGCTGAATAAGTGGAATTAGGAACTGAGTTTAAACACTGTTTCCCTAATCTCATTCACACTGTTTCGTTTTTTGGTCATTATTTGTGCTATTTTGGGTTATTAAAATAGCTGTCTCCAAAAAAACATCTGCTTTACAAGTATACATTCCAAAACATTGTGATCAGGACTCAGTCTGTGCCCCCCTCTCATGGGAATCAACTATGGTGTTTTCGTATTTTGCAGCGTAAACATAACCTCTAAAACAGTTGTATTAGATTTTCATAGAGTCATTATGAGACGCTACTTTTCAGTAGTTTCATGACTGTTTTACACCTAGTCCTGGTGACACTTGTTAAATACTTTTTTAGAATTTAAAAAAAAAAAAAAAAAACTATGAAGATTAGAGGGAAACAAAAAGTCAAAACAGAGCATGGAGATAGAGGTTAAGGGGAAACACACACACACAAATAAATCCTACTTGGTACAGTTCCCTCAAATTTAGCTCCTTTTCAGCCCCTTCCTTCACAAAAATTAAGTAGATAAGAACTGTTTTCCTGGAGAGTATCAGATTGTTTCATGACTTATTGAAAATCCCTATATACGACCATGTATACAATAATATTAATGAAATATTATTTCCCATCTAACTCCAAATGTTATAAACATTTGAAAACTTTATGTTTTATGGAAACAGCAGCACTTTTAATGTGGCAATATCATACAGCCTGAGCAGAAAGACTGCTCTCCATTTCCAACCTGTGAGAAAAATAAACTAATGCATTTTTTTTGTAAACAACTATATTTGAGCTTGCTATTTAGTCAGTGAAGAATAAAAGAAGAATATCTATAAAGATATTCTTCTTTTGAAGTTCTAAAATATGTCAGGAAGAAAAAAATAATAATAAAAAAGTCCCAATAAGTAATCCCTATTTCTCTAAATCAAAATATCCTGTGTATGAGTTGCCCAGATCTACCCATGCCTTGTGTATATGATGTAGGTGAAAGTATACACAAGCCACACCCACTGTTATAGCTATTTCAAGGTCCCATCAGCTTAGGGAGGTCTCTAAGTGAGCTGCTGGTTTGTTTCCCCAAGAAGTCTCTGAAGTCATCCTGCTCAGCTATCTGGATAATAAGGCTCTTCTTTCTCTTCATCAAAAAACATTGCACTAACCTGCACATTCCCAGTCCCTAAATGTACCATACACCAGCAGTCAGTGACTGTTTATCCCTGTCAACTTCCTAGACAGCAGCTTTCATGGTCTCTAAAAAACAAGGTCTCTTTCAACATCAGTGTCCGTCAGGTCATCTCCACATTTCTTCTCTCTCGTCTCATCAGAGAAAAATCTTTCTAATGAAAGATTTCTAATCTCAGTCTCATTATGAAACTTCCAAAGTTAGTAATGACAGCAGTGAAAATATATGGAAAAATATATGGAATAATGCTCAGAGATATAATAAGTATTTTTTATGTGTGTAAATAGCCACAATTTGTAGGGAGAAAAAAAAAAAAAATATCTCAGTAAAATGACAGTGCATTTAGGTCTACATCGAAACAGTAGTAACTTTCACTTAAGAGAGAAAATATTCTTGGAAAAAAAAAAAAAAAAAAAAAAAATGTCCTTGAAAGGCAGAGGAAGATTGTATACTTTTCCAGTACAATTAAATAACTAAAAGTTGGCTACATAGCAAATTAATTATGTACAACATAGCTCATTGATTAAACCAATCCGCTATCTAAAATTTGTCCCAATACATCTTGAAAAGTAAACAGGATAGTGCTACCTTTGGAAAGATTTTGCAGTTAACATCCACAGAGATCTTCCAACCTGTCAGTAGGTAAAAAAAAACTGAAGTGTATTTGCTGTGAGTGTGTTATATTTTTATGCTATAAGATGAAGATACATTTACAACTTGAAAATATAAAGTAAAAAAGAGAGAAATTTCAGGAAAAAAAAAAAAAAAAAAAAAAAAAAAAAGATTAGCACTTAAGAAAATGAAAATTATTATCTTTAAATGCATTTTATAACACACACAAAACACTACTGAAATAGAAATATATTATAAACATTTATATTTTTATTAAATATATATATAGTGTATTTTTTTCTTAATAAAACAAATTTATTTCATTCACTTTAGTTCTAATGTGTGATCCAATAGCTAGTTTGTAAGAAATTTTGGCAAAGCATACTTAGAAAATTCCTCGACCTTCAGGTAATTCATTACTAAAAATTATATATCAAATAATAATCTTCCGTTAGTGTAACAAGGAATCTACTTATTAAAGTGTACACAATATTCCAACAAGACCAGGTATAAATTAAATTATGTGAACATTTTAAGGGAAAGCATGACCAATTAAATCTTCATTTATTCATGTATACAATAATTCCGACATTTATATAAAAAGCATGAAGTTAATACTAAATAGTAAGAGTTAATAAAATAGGTGGCATATTTCTAGAAATGACAGAACTTCTGGAGTTTTCCAAAACAAAGCATCAATGAAAATAATGTCAAGGGACTGTTCTGAGCTCATTCACTGAAAATTTTGTAGAGAATTTTCAGTGATGAAGAGCTGTAAAGATTGATTAGGTTTTAGTGTGTGGTTTTGTTTTATTTTGTTTTTGTTTGTTTGGTTGGTTTGTTTGTTTACTTCTATGGTATTTTAGATTTAACTTTAAAGGAAATGGAGTAAATAGGGTGTTAAAGCAGAAATTATTCTTTTTCAACTTTACATTTTTGTCTATGAACAATTTTAAGAGACCTACACGTTCCCAAGAATCATATGTCTCTTAGGAATACGATGTTTTTCCATCTGTTATATGTTAAAAATAATAATTTTTTTTAAAAAAAAAAAAAAAAAAAAAAAAAAGGAAATCTAGAAGGATCAGGTTTCTCTTACTGTTTTACAGTGAGGAACATTACAATTGTGTAAATGGATATTTGTTTGAAAATACTAGTAGAAATTAAATAAAAGTGACTGATTTCTATTCAACCATCACAATCCACCTAGATAGATAGATAGTTAGATAGATAGATAGATAGATAGATAAAAATAATAACAATCATAGTAATAAAGTCACTCTTCCTATTTTTCAAGACCACTGACTTACAAAACAATGGAAAAAAAAGTTTCATTGAGAGTTTCATAAATCTTCTTGAGAATATGATCCTATAGGTCTTTGTGAATGCTTTAATTTAATTTCTGTCAAAATTATACACAGTAATTTACTAGTTGTAGACACTCATAACTCATTAGCCAAAAATAAAAATAAAATAAAAAATAAATCAATCTATCAATTGAATAAGTAAAATCAGTATTATATTCCAAGAATAAAAAGCTTAACTAAATCAACAATACATTTTCTGTTGTTCATGGATTATGAATCCATTAGCCCAAGACACTACCTCCCCAGAAAACAATTCTTCCTTTACCTGGCCTCTCCTCTGTTAGTTCTCCCACAAATTCTTACAAATTTCTAATAACTATCATCACCCTTAGTTTTCCTTGGTTTATACTGCATTACAAACACAGGAAGGGTAGTCTTCCTTTCTTTGCTGAAATGACATGACACACTCCATGGCTCTCAGATACGTGTAGGACATTTAAAAAACAAGCAAGATTAATATGTATGCTATAGGTTTGATTCTAGCAAGCAAATGGCAAAGTTCTTCACTACCAGCTAGGGACTCACTAAACAGGGAAACAAGGATAGTAGCCCACAGAATATATCTTGTTCCCTGACACTAGTGGCTATCGGATTCACACTGATAAGAGGGGTGAATTATAGAAACTCAGCTCCAATTGCTGGATACTTGAATATAGTTTTTTTATGTGGAATCTAAGCACAGATAAATGCAGGAAGCACTGTAATTTTTTTTCGTAAACTTGGTTGTCTATTGCATTGGAAAGGTTTTTATGATATCCATCCTGGTCCAAGGAGCTTCTCCAGGAGAGCATATACCTCCTGCAGAATTTTTGCTTTATTTGCTTCCCCAGTGTCAGATACTGTAGGGAATCTCAGATCATGCATGACAGCAGCATAATTTGGCAGCTTCATTGAGCATCTGATATGTTACCTTTAATGAGAGCTTATACACCTAGGTACCTAAACTGATGTGTCTTTCATCTGAGGCTGTATCTCATACTAAGATTTGTCTGAAACATCTCTCCATTAGTCCTTGAATGTCTTCTGGGTGACACCAACTAGTTTTTGTTGAATATAAAAAGGTGGCATGGTTCTAGGAAGAGTTCTGTGAATTGCTTCCCAAAGGTAGTATACACGAGCACGAGACTTTCCTTTCTCTGTCATTGCATTGTTGTCTTGCATTTTGCCATTTTTATTTGTGTTGGGAGCATCTGCACACAGACTCACACTGCACTTCAAGTTTTATGACATGTGCCCTCCAATTCATGCAGTAGATTAACACTACTGTGAAAGCTATAACATAGCCCTTACAATAATTCAGATACATAACCTATATAAAAAATAAATAAAAATAAAAATTCACACACACACAAAAATGTTAAGTCTTAGTTTCCCCACCAGATGAAAAACAATCCCAAGAACACTGCAATGTGGACAGTTATTTTGTGCCAGGGACACTAGACCTCAACATTGTGAATGTAAATTACCCAGCTTCAGAATTTGGCCCTCTGTTATTTAGTGCTATTGATAAAGTCAGATGATTTATTATATCTTACTGGTTTATAAACAATTCTTTATTCAATTCTTAAAACTGAGATTAAATGTAAAGTGTAGTTAGTATGATTAATCCCTTGTTCTACTTTTTGTTGCATCTTTTTCATCTGAGACGATTAAGTCATAGACAACCTTTTTCTTTCACAGGTAACCTTTTTTGTTTTTCCTTTTTTTTTCTTTTTTTCTTTTTTTTCTAGAATAAGGGAACCACAATGCCCATTCTACTCCAAAATCATAAAACCTCATTGACAGCACCGCAGTATACAGTATATTTTCTCTAGGAGAAAAGTTGTTTGTATTTTTTTTGAACTTTGTGACTTATTTTCCATATATGTGTAGTGATCATTATCAAAAGCATAAACTTATGTGTAAACATATATATATAGGAGTGTGTTTTCAGTAAAGTTACCCTTTTCTCAACTCTGAGACAAAAAGCTGTCTCTTTGACTACAAGCTCTTTGACAAAAGTTGTTCACAGTGATTGTATTGCTACATTTGTATCATTTTACTACTCACATAAGTATTTTTTACAATTATTGACTGCATTGAGCTTCCAAAAGTCATCAAAATTTATGTTTAAGAAAGAAAACTGTTTATTTGTTGGTCAATAAATAAACAAAATGGAAAGATGCTACGATCTAGCACACCTAGAAGTATTTAGAGAACTGAAACATTACTTATTCAAAATAAACTATTTTAGAATGCAAACAATAATTTCAAACACTTTGTTCAAGGTTAAGGAGAAGGACAAGAACAAGGCAACACATATTTACAATTTTTTTTTTGCCCCAGTGGTTCCTGAGGTGAGAATAGATTACTTTTATTTGGTTGATGAATAAATTTTAGGTGAAAACATTCAGACAAACAAATAGAAAACAAATCAAGACAGAGACTGAAACTAGGACAAGCTGAGCAATTCAGAGGCAAAATTAAGCTTTTTTTCTGAGCTCAATTTATCTGACCAAATATTTTTTATGGTCTTACACTGTCAGCATTTTACATGAAATGCAGGACAAATCCCATATTTAGACAAGTTCAAATTAATCACTATTGAAAAAAAAAAAAAAAATGCTAGTATTTCATTTCAGAAAAGGTTTATGAATTATTCAACTACATAGTTTTGTCCTTCTTAGGAGATACCAGTTTAACTTATATTAATGCTTATAACTGTATAAGATGACAGCTTCTGTTATGAGAAAAATATAAAATGTTTTTTGTAATACGACAGAGGAAAATTTTTAATATATTCATAAAGTATAAGCATCAACAAAAATTGTACATCCCCTAGTAAAACCAATAGATATTGCTCATCTATTCTATAAGTGTTGTGGAAATGTGATCTTTTGCATTAAATCAAGTAAAAAAAAGCTCCCTATATTACAAATTCATGCATTTAAGGAAGGCATTCCTTTCTCAAAGAATAGTCTTCATATGTCGGTAGTCATGCTTTGGAACTATATAGAATATTTCTGTGCCAGTTTTTCCAGTTTCAAGATTACAGGCTAAAACCTTACAGGTGTTATTTCTACCTCCTGCATAAAAGGAAACCATCTCAGACTTCTAAGAATTTAAAAATAATATTTGGTTTGGGGGCTTTTTCTTTTTTTTTTTCCCAAATGAATAAAATAATCCATAACTGATTGCATCTTAACCTAAACAGAGTTAAATTAGAGATTAGTTGCATTATATGTACAAACACATAAATATAATAATAAATATAGACATATGTCTGCCCATTATTAGAACCTTTTTCATCTAGGGCAAGATGCAAATGAGAAACTCAAAAAGTTATTATCTTATTGTTGTAAGTTATTAATACGTTATTCCAAAGTGGAATAGAGAACCTGAAGAGGTATGTAGCAATATTTTTGTCTCTTTCTTTTATACACTGATCTTTGGACTGCCTCTTTTCTAATGAAGGTATGATCTAGCTTAAGATTTAACTCATGTTTAAGCCAATATCAAAGAACCTTGTAGAGATATTGATATGAATAGATAGTTAGCTATGTCTTGTTTGAAAGAGATAAAATATGTATTTTGAGGCAAGATGACCCAGGCCTAGATGTCTGAAGGATGATTAACTGAGGAACTGCTAATCAGCAAGCTGACATTCTTAAGGGAATGTCATGTTGACATGTTGAAGGTTACATGTCACATGTTGAATGTTATGTTGATATTCTTAAGGGAAACATCCTGACTATGCCCTTGAACAACATCAAAGTGTGAATAGTGCACTGAAATACAAAGATTAGGAGCATTCTAATGTGAACTATCCATGATCTGTCCTCACAATAGTAGTAATCACACTCCTACTCTGGGACCTACATGTCCGTGTCCAGTGGTCTAACAAGGGACCATTCCTCTCTGGGGTTACACAAAGAGATTTTGTCATATCAGCATTATGCTAATTATGTAACTAGTTGGAAACTAGGGGATTGCACAAACATGTAAATGTATACTACCTGGTACCCAGACTTGCGCAACTCTGAAATAAACAATATCTTGACCTAGTGTGTGAATTGGCATATTGCACACTGGGTAACAAATACAAACATTTTTTCAGACAATACTGTCAGAGTCTGAAGGCTTTTTTCAGCTTCTTCCTTCAAATTCTCCAGCAAGGAAAGCAGAAAGAGGAATAAGCCCAGTGAACCAGAAGGATCACTAAATGCTGTCAAAAAGGCTTTCTTCTCATAACGTACTAGAATTTTGTGCTCACATTTCATAATTAATTCAGTTCCCAGTTCAGTGACTGGAGCTTTGGTTCAGAATATAGGATACTTATGTTCGGAGTTCTGGAGGACTGAAGTCATCTCCAGACAGGGAGATAAAAAGCATTGCTACAAAGAGCAGCTTGACTACTCAAAGCAATCTTTATGGAAAGTTTTTAGAAAAGAAAATAAAAATGAAAATAATAATAATAATAATAATAATAATAAACATTCCTGGTAGCATCCTGGTGTTTTGATTATCAAGCTGTCATTGATTTCAAAAAATAACAAGGCATGGAGCTGTAGAACTGGGTCATTAGGAACCTGATCTCCTTCTGTGACAAGGTGACACACTGAGTGGATGAGGGAAAGGCTGTGGATGTGGTCTACCTTGACTTCAGTAAGGCTTTGACACCGTTCCCCATAGCATTCTCCTCAGGAAACTGGCTGCTTATGGCTTGGACTGGCGCACACTTCGTTGGGTTAAGAGCTGGCTGGGTGGCCAGGCCCAGAGAGTCTTAGTGAATGGAGTCAAATCCAGCTGGAGGCTGGTCACTAGTGGAGTCCCCCAGGGCTCGGTACTAGGGCCAGTCCTCTTTAACATTTTCATCGATGACCTGGATGAGGGGATCGAGTGCACCCTCAGTGAGTTTGCAGACAACACCAAGTTAGGTGCGTGTGTCGATCTGCTCGAGGGTAGGAAGGCTCTGAAGGAAGATCTGGATAGGCTGGACCAATGGGCTGAGGCCAACGGTATGAAGTTCAACAAGGCCAAGTGCCGCTTCCTGCAGCTGGGGCACAACAACCCCAAGCAGTGCTACAGGCTGGGAGATGATTGGTTAGAAAGCTGCCTGGCAGAGAAGGAGCTGGGAGTATTGGTTGATAGTCGGCTGACTATGAGCCAGTGGTGCGCTTAGGATGCCGGGAGGGCCAACGGCATCCTGGCTTGCATAAGAAACAGCGTGGCCAGCAGGTCCAGGGAAGTGATTGTCCACCTGTACTCGGCTCTGGTGAGGCCGCAGCTCAAGTACTGTGTTCAGTTTTGGGCCCCTCACTACAAGAAGGACATGGAGGTGCTTGAGTGAGTCCAGAGAAGGGCGACGAAGCTGGTGAGGGGCCTGGAGAACAAGTCCTACGAGGAGCGGCTGAGGGAGCTGGGACTATTTGGCCTGGAGAAGAGGAGGCTCAGGGGCGACCTTATCGCTCTCTACACGTACCTGAAAGGAGGCTGTAGCGAGGCAGCGGTTGATCTATTCTCCCATGTGCCTGGTGAGAGGATGAGGGGGAATGGACTAAAGTTGCACCAGGGGAGGTTTAGGTTGGATGTTAGGAAGAACTTCTTTACTGAAAGGGTTGTTGGTCACTGGAACGGGCTGCCCAGGGAAGTGGTTGAGTCACCATCCCTGGAGGTCTTTAAAAGACGTCTAGATGTAGGGCTTAGGAATATGGTTTAGTGGAGGACTTGTTAGTGTTAGGTCAGAGGTTGGACTCGGTGATCTTGTAGGTCTCTTCCAACCTAGACTATTCTGTGATTCTGTGAACCTTTTTCAGTACCTGGAGACATATATGATAACATTGTTCTCTCTAGTTACCTACTTTGTATATGTTGCTAATGCTTGTCATTTCTATTTCCCTATGACTTGTCATATACACACATAGGGCTGCATAAATAATAATTAGGATATTGTAGGATACCAAGTTTCATTTTTTTTTTTTTTTCAAACTGACAACTACTTTCTGCTTCATTAATTTTATTGCCATTAAAATCTATTATTTTCTCCATAGTTAGTGAGCTTAATATAAAAGGAATATTTGAAACAGTTTAAAATTTTCACATCTCACAAAACAACAACAAGCAAAAGACAGCAAGGTCATGTTTAGAAACCAACTTTTTAGCAGGGCAGTGTGTTGAAAGTGTAGAAGTCAGGTGAATGGAGTGCATGAAATCTTAATAACAAGCTCTGTAGGTATATGCTAACTTCACTCTTAATCCCCTAGAGAAACTTAAGCAATGTTCTGATTGTAGTGTTGATTATTTCCTTTCCTGAAATTCTCCTCTCTTTGTGACAGGGTAGAAAGGTAAAAAAAAAAGCTATGAAAGGGATTCAAATGTCTCCAAGGTAAACTGTTCTGAAAGCTTACTGCCCAGAAATAAACACGGTGTGGAAGCTAGAAAAGATATCACTGGCTCTATTTGTGCTTTACTGAAGTGCATTTTTCCATTTCATCACTTGGAAGAGTTTCTTCATGTTTTACACTTAGTATTCAAATTTAATTTTTATTGGATAAATCACTCTTAGTATTCTTATTGCTGTCTCATTAATTGTCACTATTTCCTGGGATGGGTGGTCATGGTATTTAATTAAGTCTGGAACTTTGATATTGTGGATAAAAGAAACAAACAAAAAACAACCAAACAAAACAACAACAACAAAACCAAGGAATTATGATTACTTGTTTTACTCTAATACATCAGAAGTTGTTTGTTTCTGTGCAAAAACTTCTTCCCACACATCTAAGCAACAAACTATTCTGCCATAATTTTATAGTCCCACTGTAACTGAAGAGTGGAAAAAAATATATCATATAAGGTAATTCAATGCTAGATGTCATGGCAGATTATAGTACCTTGATTAAAGCAATGAAACCTACTAATAGAAGAACAAAGGAGGATTATACTGAAATTATATGTCACAGATTTGCAAACTGCCTTATCTGGTTTGCAACATAGAACCAGCTTATTTTTATGAACAGCTTATTGTGGTCTATATACTGTTACTTTGTAAAAAATATTATTTTAACTATTGACTATGGGTGACACACATAGTGATTAATATATATATATACAAGAATGGAAATCTGTTCTTCATTTTAGAATAAGAAAAATCATCAAACACATTGCAAAGTCCCTTTCCTTGTACCCTGGAATAATGTAGTCCAAATGGAAGTCTGCAATTGCTGAAGTCTATTGTAAAATCTCTATTCACTTAATCATGGCAAAAATAAATAAATAAAATAAAATAAAATAAAATAGTCTTTATTTTACTATTCCTCTTGGTGTGTCTAGATCTATTTTTTTTAGATCTAAATTTCTAGACCTATTTTTTTATATCCTCATGCTTTGGGGGGGGGGGGGGGGGGGGCAGTGCAGAACCACGGACGTTACTCCAGGTGTGGCCAATGTGGCCTCCCTTAACTTGATGACAATATTTTGCCTAATGCATCCCAGGATACCTTTAGCCTTCTTTGTGGAAACAGCACAATTCCAGCTTATGTTCAACCTGGTGTGCACAAGTACCTCCAGGTTCGTTTCTGCAAAGATGGAACAGCCCCCTGGCACATATTGGTGCATTAGAGGCTGTGGAATTTGGTGGGTCAAGGAGGGCCAGAGGGTATTCCTACTTTCCCAGTCCAGTTCCCTGTTCCCAGCTCAAGCTAATGGCAAGACTGACCAAGTATTCCTGATAGATTAACACAAACTCAAAGGTACACACGCGATGCACAAATGACTGACTACAAGGATGCAAAACATTGAGGTTTTCACATGCACTCACATAAGCACACAGCACTCACACAAAGTCAGCAGCTTATACAACCTGATCCTATTCCTCCCTTCCATTTGAAAAGCATTGAAGATGGCTAGTCTTTACTGAAGTAGCTGGTCTTAGACTCTCAGGCTGTCCAGATGCTGACCCTATGCTTTGACCCCCTCCAGTTGATGGCTTTTGGACTGACAAGCTCCTCAACTTCACAATCCCACTCCAGTTGCTGGTGCTCAGGCCTCTTAGCCTGTTTGCTGGTTAGCGCGGCTTGAAGTTTGCTTCTGTTCACCGATGCACCAGCCAGAACAGGGAGTGTACCCACAGGAAATATAGTTATAAATAGGACTTAATAAGTATCTAATATGGAAGGACTGTCATGGTCAAAACACAGTGCTCAATGAGACAAGCATACTAAGCAGCAATCCACTTAAACTTAGCTGGCCACTTTGATACTCTTCTACTTTTATTTTCCCATACTTGTGCCTTTGCCCTTCCCCTAAACACTCCAGAATGTCTTGCACATTCCCACATGCCCACACTCCAGAACACATCCTGCATGTTTCCACATTAAACAACCCCCTTAAAATAACCCATAAAAATATTTACACATTGCCCAAGTGCATGCCCTGGCATCCTCGTGAAATGGGATATCACATACTCTTTTAGGCAGTTGGCAACATGATCTAGGGTGGGAGCTTCTCCTATTAACTCCTCTCAGAGGGTAACTCCTCTCAGACTAGGGGTTGACCATCTTCTTGTGGAGGACTATAGGACTGCATTTATTGTTAAGGTATTTCAACATAAACCCAATTCCCCCACCACACACACTTTTTGTTGTTGTTGTTGTTATTGTTGTTTTTTTTTAATATATGTAATCCTGGATCTAAATTCATCTCACTTAATCTTTGCACTTTACTGAATCTCATAAGTTAGGAATACAGATGATTTTAAAGTTGCAGTGCTCTGTTTGCTCTGAAGACCTTTTTTGGGTTGCTCCACCTAGTATCACTTCCCTTATATTCACAGATATTTATGTTTAATGTGATTAGCCTTCAGCCAAGTAACCCAAAAAAACGCAGTTCTTCATATGAAACATATGACTTCATATGTTTCTCTCTTAGGTATATATTCTTGTAGGTCACAGGTAGTTCTGAAGACTTTTATTTAAAATGGATTCTAAAACATCTCTTCATAAAATAATAAAAGTAGTACAGATTATTCTTCAGTGTTATGTAGCAGATTTCTGGACATGTGGGCATTGCTTCTAAAAAATGATATATAAAAAGAGAAGGATAAAAATATGTTTTTGTATGGAACATTTAATATACAACCAATTACATCATTGTATTTCACTCACAGAGTTGTGCATTATTCATCCGTCTCAATACTGTTACCGAAATTTTCTAAGTCAGCACAGGCTACACTTTACTCAGTTTTAAAATGGGTTTCTTTTATATATCTTTTATATCATCCTGATTTATACAACAATTGTATTTGTATTAATTTGCTTCCTGGAAAGCAAGTATGATCTTCTGCCATATTTGGCTGAAAAATTTGTAATATTGGGTGGGGTGGGGGGAGATATCAAAATATCTGCATATATTGGTACATGCTTATATATAATCCAAGCATAAAATTTAATTCTATTGAAATTAAGACTGCAAGCGTATATCAGTTCCCCCAAAATTTTTAGAAATAAAATAAATATTGTAAAGATTTTGTATTTTTCATAAACTTTTTTTTCATAAACACCTTTTTTTTCATATACTAATATATACAAAAGGAAATTTGTCTTTACCCATAAAAGAAATGTAAACAAGTGAACTAAGCAAAACAGTCAACTGATCCAATTCTACTTCTGTGCTATAGGACTTTGTTTATTGGTAAGGAAATTTAATTTAAAAGGAAATTTAAATCCAAACTCAAGTCAGATTGAACTCTAGTTTTAAAATCTCAACTAATTTTTTGCACTTTACTGACTCTCTTAAATTAGGAAGCAGCTTGCCCATAGCCATCTCCAGGCAGAAAATTCCCCATTTTTCCCTCCATTTGTGGATGCTGGCTTATCTTGGCATTCTGATTCATTTGATAAATCTAAAGTTGCTAGAGTTCTCTCTTCCGCTTAAGGCTGGGGCTGCATCTTCAGGCCTTTATACTGAATGGACACATAGGTCCAGAGACAAATTCATATTTTCACAGACTCATAGGATCACAGAATGATTAAAGTTGGATGGTATCCCTGGAGGTCATCTGGTGCAACACCCTTGCTTAAATAGGGACACCTAGAGTAGGTTGTCCGGGACCGTGTTCAGGTGGCTTTTTAAGATCTCCAGGGAGGGAGACTCCACAGCTTCTCTGGATAACCTGTTTCAGTGCTCCATCACCTGCACAGTAAAGAAATGCTTCCTGATATTCAGATGGACTGGTGTTCCAGTCTGTACCCATTGCCTCTTGTCTTGGTACTGGGTACTATCAAAAAGAGTCCAGCTTCATCTTCTTTGCACCCTCCCTTCAGGTATTTATACACATTGTCATGATTCCCCCTGAGCCTCCTTTTGTGCAGCAGTCCTATCCAGTCTCACCTCTCTTAGTCTTTCCTCATAGAAGAGGTTCTCCAATCCCTTGATTATCTTGGTAGCCCTTCATTGTACTCTTTCCAGTATGTCTGGGTCTCTCTTGCACTGGGGTGCCCAAAACTAGGCCCAGTAGATGTGGCTTCAGCAGTGTTGAGTAGATGGAGCTGAATAATCCTCACAAGAAAACTCTTTCAAAAAAAGGGTATATAGTACTGCTTGTATCCTAGCTGAAACACCTAAACTGAGTGCCTAAAATTGGATGGCATTATCCAACTGTCATGATATATGACTTCCAACAAGGAATATGTCTACTGATCCTTTTAAAATCAGTGACGTTTGAGCCAGATAATTAAAATTTTAGTGCTCTTGACCTTCATCTAATCTTTCTTACAACTTAACTATTATAACAAGGAAAACTGTTGCTTGTAGGTAAGCTGTAAAGGAAAGATGAGTTTCATGGGTTGTCTGGCATGTCTGTGGTTTTCTTTTTATTAATGGAAGCCTAGCGTCTGTAATTATAAACATTAAATGTCATTATCTTATTTGTCATTATCTTATTGCAGCAATATTTTTATTGTCTCCCTCTTTCATCCCACTTTACCAGGTTCCTATCTTTTTGGCAAACGTGTTTACTTATGCTTCCCTGTCTTCCTTCTCCAAACATTCTTCTTTTACAAAGCACTTTACTGTAATGGAAGTAAAAAGACTAAACAGTGAAGACTATTGTTCCAAAACAGATCCTTCACTTTTGTGTGAATCCGCTTTTTTACTTTGTCTGAAGCCTTAGACAAACAAAATTGCTTTCAAACAGCTTTTTCTCAAAGATGTCTCAGTAGACTTGTTCAATTTTGTAGTTCATTCATCTCTTGGTCAGAGATTACATACTGCCTCTTCTTCTGGATTTGCCTTTTTTTTTTTTTTTTTTTTTTTTTTTTTTAACCACAGCCTAAGTCCACAGTATCTATTCTCTCACTAACTGAACCAATTTTAAATATTTCTAACCTTCTCTTTCATAATCTCTTCAAACAAACAAATAAATAAATAATAAAGATATCATACACATATTTGCAGCTTCCAAAATGCACCAGTTTAACAGGGCAAAGCTGTAAATAATATGTGAAGTATTTGTAGTCCAAAACTAGTTTCATATTCTCGGTTGCCTAGCCATCATTCTGGGTGCTTTTGACATGAATCTCTAGTCAAATTCTAACTCAGTTGCAACAGTGGACAGAATTAAGAATTAAGAAAAAAGTATTGATGCTCCAGATCTATTTGTAAAATTGGGGAAAACCAACAAAAACAACAAAACACTTTTTCTAAAAATGAATGTATATAAATTCTTCATTGCGTTTTTTTCCAGTTCATATAGTTTGTACTTTGATGTTCAGTCAAATTCAACTAACTTGTTACAATTCAGAAAGTTCTGTATGCTACAGCATTTTATAGCCCATTTAAAAGGAACATTATTATTCTTGGTTTTTATGTTGCTGAGTTCTAACTATTATTCAAAGTAAGAAAATGCTGAAAGAATGGGCTACGTTTTTTCTCAGTACAGTGAGAAAAACATCAAATAAATGAGGCAGACAGATCTGTTCCTTAGCTGGACCAGTATAATTTTACTGAGTTCAAGGGGGCATTTCTTTTTTTATAAAGATTTTGGTCTTTAGCAACTAAATGAGAGATCGGTGTAATTTGTAGTAATCAATTACACAACATGTATTTTCAAATGCAGCAGAGAAAAAACAGTTGAAATATTAAAGGAGCATTTAAGAGCAGTGGATGTTGAGACCCTTCTTTAAAGGGTAAAAACAACAACAACAAAAATGAAGAATGGGTTGATAATTAGAGAATAAAAGGTTGTTTCTCAAAAAACAAGATGAAATTTTATTTTCAAAAGGTTACATAACAGTTGAAGAACAATTGCCAAGATGCTACACATTTGATTCTTTTTTTCCTTGATGGGGGCAGTATTTTATTAAAATACATAGGCAAACAGACCTCTTTGTACAGACATTTTTTACTCTGCTTAAATCTACCAGTCATCTTCACAAGCATTTTCCACTTTGTTTTGATTTATTCTAACTGTATAAAAAGACAAGAATAGGTAAGAAAGGTAAGAATTTTACTCCAGTCAACATTATTTTTTATCTTTTTAAACATTATTCTTGGTATTTTATTTTCTAAACAAAGATCAGAATTCCTAGTAATTTCATTGTGTTTTGAATTCCTAAGACTATATATAATTTTAAGTTATTCTTAAGTGCTTGGAATTCAATTTAAACATAATACAAGCTGAGGTTTGAATACTATGTATATTTTTTTGTTTTCAGAAAGTAAAACTGAGTTACATATATATATAATTTTCTGTACTATGAAAACATTAGCTAGGATATGGATACATCTTCAATCAGTTATTTGCTAATTACACCACAATCATATAGCCAACTGATATGCTGGTAGAAATAAGGAAAGAAAAGCTTGTGCTGCACTACATTCTAGATTAAATGTTTGCTTCTGGGCAGGAGGGCCAAGATATATTAGACTGTGCCACATGTCATATTTCCAAACAAATTCAATTGCTTGACTTTTGCATCACAGTGGTTCATGCTAGGCTAATTTGCAATGCAGGAAAAAATACATTCCTGTACTCACAGAAGACATATTCTTAGGTGTCTAATTCTCAGTGGTTTTGCATAATATGAAGACTACCAAAAATATATTTAGATTATGATAATGACAGGCATTCCTAGTAGATCAATACACAAGATGGGGTGAGTTAAGTGGACAGATGAAAGACTGCAAACTATCATGCTTATGTAGAATTAAGACAGGTTATTGCAAATCTATTTTAGTACACATTAGTGTTGGACTAATAATAGACTCTCTTAAAATAACTTTAGTATTATAAAAACCTTGGCAGGTACTATGCATGTGTGTGTATACAAAGGTCCTTTTTTTTTTTTTTTGGTTGTTTTGGGTTGTTTTTTTTTTTGGATATATTTAAACTGTAGAGGTGAAATCTAAAACATTTAAATATTTTCATGAAAAAAACATAGGTGTTTCTGAAACACAGTGAAAACTGTGCTTAAATTGAAATGTACTTGTAAACAGACAGGAATCTAAAAGTAGCCCAGCAAAATCTATGTTCTTCTTTGTCTTTGAAGACCTCCTCCAAAATAAAAAACAACAATAAAAAAAGTGCAAACATATTTGAGACCTTGTTTAAAGCAGCGTGAGCATATAACAAAAGTTGATAACTTGAAGTTGAATCATTAGTCACAAAGGTTCAGCAATTCAAGCTTTATCTCTGGTTCTTTAGTACAAAAGAATGTGAAGATGTTTTGATGTAGATTGATTTTTGCATATAGAAAGCATAGCTGAACTCTTCAAGTTCTTCAAGTATGGTTGAATGAAGCTGATTGAAACAACAACTTCTTTTAAATATGCTTTTTTCAACTCAGAACAAATGTTAGTAGTCTTTGAGGTTTCAGACTTGTTTAGTTAAACGTACAGCCTATTTTCACATATCAAGATGGTGCCTGCACTATCCTCCCACTCTCTGTATCCTACAGATGTCAACTCCTCTTTTTTTCTCTCACAACATATTATAAAAAGAAAGAGGAAATTCTCAGGACATTCTTATCAGAATCCTGTCCGGGGGAAACAAATAATTAATGTTTTTTCTAAGCTCTTACAATAGAATTTATTCAGGAAGAAAAGCAAAGAAAGAAAATAAGGAAAGTTTTACAAAAAATATAACATTGTACTTGTTCCCCTAGCAGAGGATTTTTCAATACAGTCATTAATAGAGGAAGACTGGAGGGGTAGGGGGAGAGATAAAAACAAACAAACAAACAAACAAACAAACAAAAAGGCTGTAGTTAGGCTAGAGAAAAAAAGAACTAGCCAGTATCTCATATATATATATATATATATATATAATTTTTACAGTGAAAGAAGAGGGATAACTGATAATTTGGAAAATAATAATATGGAGAAAGAAAGAAAAAAATGTTATAACTGGGCTAGCAAATAGCAATGAGGAATAATAGCAAATATGTAGAACAAAACAGCTTGCAGAGAAAATGCAGAGGTAACATTCGCACAATGCATATTTCAGTGTTTCCTCAGATAACCTCTAGCTTGATACTGTGAACTGAATACAAATTAGTGGCTGGAGCACATTAAGTGTGCTCCAGGAGCATAGCTTTCAGTTTATTTTCATCAAATGGAAAAATAAAATAATTTGTGTATTGAGCTATCATTTCTCAATATAAGTTGAAATGTAGCAAAGGAGGGCAATCAAGAGTTTCTGTTTAAAAACAAAGTTTTGACCTGAATTAAAACAGTACATGTATGCACCCCAAGAGTTCTCAGTTGCTTTAACAAGAACATATATATACATATATATATATATATAAACATAGGCCAGAGCTGTCAGCCTTTTTTTCTCCTTTAAATAATTCTTATCCCAATTATTCACCACTGCTAATCTGAAAAGAAAGAAAGAAAGAAAGAAAGAAAGAAAGAAAGAAAGAAAGA
>CM021765.1:156304950-156384180 GCA_011076525.1 Nettapus auritus
AAGAAAGAAAGAAAGAAAGAAAGAAAGAAAGAAAGAAAGAAAGAAAGGAAGGAAGGAAGGAAGGAAGGAAGGAAGAAAGAAAGAAAGAAAGAAAGAAAGAAAGGAAGGAAGAAAGAAAGAAAAATAGGAAAATAGGAAAATAAATAAGAAACCAGGAAAATAAGAAAATAAGAAAAAAGTAAAAGGAGAAGAGAAGAGAAGAGAAGAGAAGAGAAGAGAAGAGAAGAGAAGAGAAGAGAAGATGACAAAAAAAAAAAAAAAAAAAAAAAAGACTTTAGCAAGGGATTACAGTCATACCTATGCCCATACCTTGAGACATGACCTTATATCTAGATCTGCTTTTTTGATGTCAAAACGGTTGCTTAAAGGTGAAAAACAATTAATTTATTGTACTTTTAAACATAAACTATTAAACTCTATTCCTATCTCTCTTTTTTCTCTGAACTGACCTCTTAATGGTCAGAATTACCATGTTCAAACACCATCACCATACAGTCATCAAAGTAAAAGAAAGGAGTGATTTCAAACAATACAGAGTTTGTGATCTCTGCAGTTATTCCCAGATAATTCTATGCTGAAGCCCATCTCTGCTGTCTCTCTCTCACACACACACTATATTGCGGGCACGGCTTTTATTTTGAAGGTATAGGAATGAGTTCCTTGCTTCAGTAGCACAGGACAATTTGCCAAAGAAAATTTGTTAGGGCACTCAAAATTGTTCACAATGAATGGCAGTTGTTTATCTTGTTAACGTGTGAATAGTTTTGTTCTAGCCCTTCCTGTTTTTCTTCCCTCACTCTTGGACAATTTCTTTTGATACAGAGATACACTGCTTCAGATCATGAATAGATTCTTAAAAAAAAAAAAAAAAAAAAAAAAAAAAAAAAGAATTCCATGATTCCATGTATCAGGACTTCATTGCACATCCTCTGAATTTAGATTTGATTGAAAACAAAAACAAAACCTTCAGTACAAAATATAAACATCTTAATGAAATGTCGACTCAGTGGTAGAGACATCTAGAAACAAACTCTTGCTTGGAACACTATTTGTAAACACATGCTATGGATTGTCCCAGTTTGGAAAGTATTCTAGAGACTTCGTGCTTATGGTCCTTCCCTTGACTTTTCAATATATTTTTCCAAGTAGCTACCAGCACAAATATATTCATGTATTTCTCTGCTTTCTTCTTACAATGAATTTTAAAAATATGTGAAACTCCCTTTCTGGAATAATACTTATAATTCTAGACTGCCCTGCCTTCAATTAGAGAGCTATAAACACACGTGTGTAGACAAGAGACATATTCCTGCCTCTTGGGAATCATTTATTTCTTTACTTACACATGCACAAATATGTATTTACAAATGATAATGTCATTAAACAGACATAATAGCTCATCATAATAGCACCACCATTATCTGGAAAACTGATCTCCAGACAGCTTTAGAAGCCAGTCTTTGTTGTGCTTGCTTATACATTTGCTTATCTTTTCAGCTCCCATCATTCAGTTCTGCTATTATTGCTGAGCAGTTTAACTTTTATATCATTTTATTTTGTCTGACATTTCACTAGTGAAACATTAGGAAATACAGAGATCTCAAAGGAAAATTAACCATATGGTTGCCTAATGATCATGACCTCAGATTATATAAGGCTATATTTTCCTACAAAATCAGAAATCGTATATTCATATATTCCTATGAAACAGAAGTGTAATTAACTCTATTGTGTCTATTTTGAGAGGCAGAAGAATTACAAAGAGAATAAAAATGAGGCATTTAGTGTTTAAATACAGCTTAGAACTTTTTCTTCATTGTCTTTACTGTACCAAAATGGGATGTCTGACAATAAAAATCATATTTATATAGAATTATAGACCTTTGAAAATGTTATCTATAAGAAACTAAAACAAAAACAGTCAATGAAAAACAGAAAGTACAAGGTCATATTATTTTTATACTAGAAAGAAACTTTTTAAACTTCAAAACAGATCTTGGCTGATACAGAAAAAAGGACACTCCGTTTTCAGGCACATGGTATAATGGTGTTTGTTTGTTTGTTTGTTGTTAACCTTAATAAATTTAACATATATAAATATTTTTAGATGTCACCACCAAAATTTTTGTATAAAATTCTAATGAACAACTATACATTTTTCCAAAGACATAGGGCAGAAAAATCATGAAAGATGACACAGTAATTTCCTAATCCTGTTGTATGCATAGTTCACTTTCATTCAATCAGAAATCTCTGCTATCTAGGTAGTGTTAACTATGTCATTTCAGTTTTTACTGAAACAAAAAATACAGAAATTCTGAGAAGGCTATTATTCTATTTCTAGGCAAGAGACAAAAGCTTTTCTAACATTCACAAATTACAAAGACAAGATAGTTTGGGAGAATAAGGTATGGTAGGTTAACCTTTATCAGCAACAAGACCCTCCACCCAGATGCTCTTTCATTGACCCTTCTGAACAATACAAGGGAAGGAAATAAGATTAAAACAGGGAGAACACTTTCCAGTTACTTTCATGGGCAAAACAAACTTAACTTGGGAAAAACATATTTAATTTATTGCCAATTAAAAATGCAGAGGGATGGTGAGAAACAAGAGTAAAGTACCTTCCCCCTAGGCCCCTATTCTTCCCAGGCTCAACTTCACTCTTTCATCCCCAACTTTTCTACCTCTCCCACACACCAAGTAGCGCAGGTGATATACGGAATAGGAGATTGTGGTCAATTTATAATAGTTTATTTCTGACACTCCGTCCTCTTCACAGTTATCTTGAGCTCCAGCATGGATCATTCTGTGGACTGCAGTCATTCAGGGAAATGTTCACCTTCTCCATTGTGGGGTCCTCTACAGGTTGCAGCATGGATATGTGCTCCAGAAGAGTCCTCTCCATGGACTGCAAGGAATCTCTGCTCCATCACCTGGAGCAACTGTGAGTAAACACATTATGGCAACCAGGCTCTTCCTTAAGGTAAGGTGGGAAAGAAAATCAGGCTTATTCCTGGAAGATTGCACCTCTTTTATCTACAGCAGTTCAATTAGTCTGACCATTTTATGCATTATGCAATTTGTGAATTGCTGCCTAAATTGTTATTTATACATTTATGCCTCCTTTGAATTCACCACAGTCAAGTAAAGGACTTGTCAACGTACTTTCAATTAAGAATGAAGGTAATCCTATAACATAAGCACGGTCAAATAATGTTGAGGTTTAACCTCAGAAGGCAGCTCTGAGCATGACACCACAGCATCTCTTTCCCACACCATTCTCCTGGAGAAACTGGCTGTTCATGGCTTGAACAAACCTATCACAGAATCATAGAATATCCAATATATATCCAATATATAATTGGAAGGGACCCACAAGGATTATCAAGTCCAACTCCTGGCTCCACACAGCTTTACTCAAAAATTCAGACCATATGACTAAAAGCATAGTCCAAATGCATAAAAGAATCATATGTCCATCAAGGTGACCCATTTGTTTTTTATATATTAAAAAAAAATCTGCTATGTAGAATTATGTTTTTAATAAACTGCAGACTTCAAAGGACACAAAAATTTTCTATGTTCCTCAAAGGAGATCAAGAAATGAAATGTAAAATTTGATTATCTGAAGTGGTTCTTGAAGTGCTGTTATGAAGGATTAGGAGTAAGCAAAAGACTAATTCTACAGAATTAATTTGCATTTCAGAGATGTGGGCTTATTACTGTGTTAGTTGCTAAACTTTATCAGCTTTCAACTTTATCTTAGTGCCACTTTAACAGAATTCACTCTTTTCAATGTGATCTTCTATCTGTAGTGCAAGTGCTATTTACCAGAAGAACTGAGCTATAGGGAGGCAGTTACTGTTCCAATTGACGGCACAGAAAATACATTTTTCTGTACACTTCTTACAGTTTTAATGAAGAAGGTCTACTTCAGTTTAAAATACCACAAATTTTACTTAATGATCCCAATATTGAATCACATTTTTGTTTTAATCTTCTGAAAAGGTCTTTCCAGTATTAATATCTGATTAATAGCCATTACTCTAGATGGTTTCCCAACAATTTTTAATATATGTTGTTTTTAATATAAGTTGTTTTCTTTATAAACACTCATCCCAATTAAGATCCCAGAGACCATGTCCTTTTCATTCATGAAACATGGCAACAGAAACAAAAGCAGTGGTATTAGCAATATCCTTATACTGATAAATGCAGTGAATATTAACTACCCTGAAAAAGTGTTCTGTCTCTTTGAAAACAAGTTTCTTATCTATATTTCCTAATTTACCTTGTCATTTGTTCTTGCAAGTTCCCAAGTCAATGCTTCTCTGTCATCTTTATCCTCAAGCATCCTCTCCTGCTTATGGTTTCCTTCACCCTTGGGAATATTGTTTGGCCATCTGGCCCTTTGTGTCTACAGTACTTAGGCTTACTTAAGGCTACCTAGTTTTCTTCATCTTCTTTGGAATTACAAGTTCCATATTCACTGTCTGTTCCTCTTCATGAAGATGACTTTAAATTCCTTTTTTCCTTTTCCTAAATAATGGCAACTTTCACAGACTTTTGGTCTTGTATCTCAGGGTTGATATGACTTAAAACCAAAGAAAACACGTGTAGGAGTGGAAACTGAGCCATGGAACCTTAAAATTAGAGAATCAATCACCAAGGCTGAAAGGCATCTCTGAATATCCCCTAGTACAGCCTCCCATGTTCAGAGCAGTGTCAGCTAGATTGTCAAGTCAGATCTTGAAATATACACCAGGGACGGAGACATCACTAACACTGTGGGCAACCTATTTTGTTGTTCACACCCTCACAGTAAACAAGTTTATTTTATTATTATTTTTTTATTATTATTATTTTGTCATTAAGTGGAATTTTGTATATTTCAGAGAGTACTCAGTGAGCATCACTGAAAAAACTTTCTCAGTCTCCCTTTAGCCCTAAATCTTTGGAGCAGACTCTTTCTTATGTCTGGCAATCCTTGATCTGCTGTAAAGAGCTGAGAATATTCCTTAAACATGCTCCTCTTTAGTCTGTATGCCCACTGGACTCACCAGTAATGCTACCTAGAGTTCCTGCTCCCGCTTGAGATCCAATCATACGAGAACGACTAATCTACATTCACAATTTGAGGTGAAACTACCTGACTCTCTATTTCCTGTTTTCATTTGAAATGTTATCTTACAGTCCTCAAAGACACAAAGCTGACCCAGAAGTCAGTGACTGAGCCTGAAGCAAGATACACACACACATTCTCCCACAGACATGTTTTGAATCAGGAGAGGAAATATTTTAACACTGACAGCTGCAGATGGAAGCATTAGGTATTCCTTACATGCCTGAGAGCCTTTCCTCTCAAGCTGAACTAATCCTCCTGCTGTCTTTCCTTGGGACAGGTTCGTCTAGGAGTTGTCAGGTGACCTTATAAAGTGCTTTCTAAGCTGGGGAAATACTGGAACTGTTTGTAAGTCTAATCACCACACATTGCAAATGAATTTGGTTTCTTAAAGCAAAAAAACTCCCTGCATTTCTTTCCTAAGCTAGAAACCCTAAGCTTCTGTTAGGTCATTTGAATTTGCCAGGCACATCTATGTTAAACTTGGTGCCCTGTAAAGAAAAATAATTAAAGCCCATCAGTAGTGTCTGCTGTTTGAAATACCTTGCTATTAGACTTTTAATTTGAAATAAATGTGTATTCTTCATATTAATCAATAGTGATTAGTGATATAAGTGATATAAGAGAATAGTGATAATCAATAGAGATAAGGAGCCATTTAGTTACTATGTATATATATAATGTTTAGAATATAGATGCCATAAGTGCACATTAAATTTCCAACCTAACAAAAAGATCCAAAGAGCTTCAAACTATTTTGCAAAGTTACTGTGTTCAGACTGCTTGATTTTTTTTATGTTCAGTTGAACTGATGAAGGATCCAAAACTTTGAACCAAATTATTAGTATTCATTTGCAGACTGCTTTACAATATATGGTAAACAAAGACAGAAAAAAAATATATAATTCACACTTAAAAAAAAAAAAAAAAAAAAAAAAAAAAAAAAGTGCTGTTTGATTGTCAGTTACTGATATTATGTCCTATACAAAATTCGTTAATTGGCTCTTAGGTACCATATCCCTTACGGTTATATAGGACATCATTTATGAGTTAGTTTTACGAATTATTATTTAAGAATTATCACGATATTGTGAGATAGCCATACACGCTTAGAAAAAGATGTACAAAATCTACAAATATAAAATAAAATAAGGACATTGTGATTTTGTAGCCAAAAGGAGCCATCATAATGACTACTTTTACTATGAAATAAATTATGTTCATTTTTTTCTTTTAAAATGTTTTAATTAACATACATTTTATAAATTTTTGTTTAATTTTATAAATTTTATATATTTTTTTAATTTTATATATTTTTGTATAAATTTGTTTCCTTTTGTACAAAAAGAGATGTTTGACTATATGTATATATATTGCAAGTAGTGTTTGACCAAGTACAGCATACAGTTACAGTCAGTAAGAGCTAGAATAATGATTTATAATTGGTAATTAGCCAAAAAATAGGTTTTGAAAATGAGAAGATGAGGAGGGGAAGGGGGGATTAACTAAGAACAAGTTAAAACAATAAATTCACTGTGAATTATGAATGCTTCTTCTGTTATATTGAAAGTGTCTAATCAGTAACTCAAGAAAAGAAATCTTGATGTTTGTTGTTTTTTGGGTAAATACTTAAGCATCTTGTCCAGTGGCTGCTAATATAATGCATAACCATAGCATTTTAAAGTTAGAAGAGGGTGGATGGGTGCATCTTTGTTGTGCGTGTGTGTAAGAGAGAGAGAGAGAACTGTGGTGGAGTTTTGCTGCCCAGATGGGTAAAATCACCAAAGTACATTGTTGACCTTGGTTTTACAGAACCATTTTGCAGGTCAATATCACTGTCACATACTTCTGAATATCTAGCTTGTTTATCGTCCTTCATGAAAAGTATACACTGTATAGTATAAGTATCAAATTATACACTTCAAAGAAGACAAAGCAGCTGTGGCATTTTTCCTTGTGCATGGCAGGGGAGTTGGTATTAGATGATCTTTAAAGTCTCTTCCAACCTAAACCATTCTATGATTCTATGCAAATTTCAATATTAAGAGATAAAAGGAGAAAGGCTTACTTCATCTCATAAACTCAAATTCATAGCACATATGCACATTCACATCAATTTTCTTCATTTGAGAGTCTAGATGTTCTGTTAGCCGATACTCAAGATTTAACATCTCTTCAAGGTTTGGCTAGATGTATGTTATCATTTGTGTGGAGACTAATAAAACTGATTTCAAGATTTTTTGCTTCTGCTTATTGTCATAACATCTAAAACCTTACAGAGTCAGAGAATCATAGAACATCCTGAGTTGGAAGGGACCCACAAGGATCATCAAATCCATCTCCTGGGTCCCCAAAAGACCACACAAAAAAAGTCAGACCATGTGTCTGAGAGCATTGTCCAAACAATTCTTGAACTTTGGCAGGCTCAGTGCCATGACTACTTCTCTTGGAAATCTGTTCCAGTGCCCAAACACCCTTTCGGTGAAAAACCTTTTCCTGATATCAAACTGAACTGCCCGTCACAGCTTCAAGCCATTCTTCAGGTCCTAATTGTAATATACAATAATCTTGATACTAAATTTCATAACGCCTCCTATAAATTATTTGGGTGAGAATATTATAACACTAATGAGTAGCGAATCTTTGCAGCCTTCATGAACAATTACTGACACAGTCAAGGAGATGTTTAGTGTGAATTATTTATTTGTATTTTTCTGATGTTTTTATTTTTTTTCCATAGCAAAATTATGTGAGATTATGCTCTTGAACCCATCACTTGTGAAGAAAAAGGATTTCTTGACCTTCACCTGGGCAAAGGGAAACCTTTTGGGAAAACTTTTTGCAGTAGCTGGTTGCTATACATCATTCAAATTTACTTGAAAATTACTACATTTTAAAGTATATTTGAAATAGACTTTTTTTTTTTTTTTTTTTAATCCAACTGAGCTATTATTGAATTTTATTTTATTTTTTTTCCTGACTTCTGATAATTAACACTTACATCTCTAAATATGGGTACTTCAGCAAAACTTTAGGGACTGTATTTAAGATCATATGCTTACTGTTACCATTCATAATATGAATAACCCCTTTCACACACAAAGAAATATGAAAGCACTTGTGTACATGTCCTGGAATAAACAGTCACTCATCAATAATTAAACTCACTTTGCTCTAGGAGGACAGACAATTGGCCTACATCTGGTGACTTTAAAATGTTCCTTATTGCCCCCCTCACTCTCTTCTGCTGTTTCCGTTTATTCTTCCCCCTCCTGAGATACACCTGAAACAGAGAGAAATAAATAGATATATGCAAATATCTACTGCAGCAGGGCTCACTGATTATTACATCCAAGAACACATTTGCAAGGAAAAAAAACACTTGTTTATTGAAGGAGAAGTCCAGAATACCAGACAAGGCTGTAGTCTTGAATGCCGATATTTAGTTTTGTTCACATAAATCTACACAGTTTTTGCCTTTGTCTATAAGGAAAGTGCAGTTGTCTTTTAAAAAGTGTTTGCTTTGATTATCACCATGATATTCAAAATAGATAATGAATCAATAAATGAATAGAAACCAATATAATCTGGACTTAAGTGAAAGGAAGTGTAAGATACATGAGAGGGTGAGATAACATCCCTGGTCACTCAGCAAAACACCTAAGGTTATGCAGGGTTGCTCCATATGAAAAGGAGCACTTGTAGAAACAAAAGGGTAGTTAGAATTCATTGCTTAATCAATGATTACTGAAGCATATATGTTTGAATCCTTTCCTACTTTATGTATCCTTCAAGGTGTACGTAACCTTTATAAAAAAAGATCATTGTGAAGATATGAAATTGGCATGAGTAAAAATACAAGATTTATTTTGCTTAACCTAAACCTATTGTGTATATCAGACAGAGTATTCTGCATTTGGCTACATCGTGGGTTTACTTGGCAAGGTTTTGATAGCAGGGGGCCATAGGGGTGGCTTCTGTGAGAAGGATCTAGAAGCTGCCCCATGTTTGGTAAGGGCCCCACTGCTGACCAGAGCTGAGCCAATAAGTGATGTTGTTTTGCACCTCTGAGAGAGCATATTTAAGACAGGAAAAAAACGCTGCACCACTCAGCAGCTGGGAAAGTGAGAGGAGTGAGAAACAGCCTTGCAGGTGCCAAGGTCAGTGAAGAAGGAGGGGGAGAGGTGCTCCAGGCACCAGAGCAGAAGTCCCCTGCGGCCTGTGGTGAGGACCATGGTGAAGCAGGCTCTCCCCCAGTAGCCCATGGAGTACCATGGTGGAGCAGGGTTCCACACTGCATTCCGTGGAGGAGACCACAGTGGAGCAGGTGGACTTGCACCGATGGAGACTGCGGCCTGTGGAAGACCCCTGCTGGAGCAGATTCCAGGCCGGACCTGTAGGCCGTGGAAAGGAGCCCACGCAGGAGAAGGTGACCGGGCAGGAGCTCCTGCCCATGGGGGACCCAGGTTGGAGCAGTTTGCTCCTGAGGGATGGACCCTGTGGTACAGACCCATATCTGGAGTAGTTCTTGAAGAGCTGCTCCCTGTGGACAGCCCACACCGGATCAGTTCGGCAAGGACTGCATCCCGTGGGTGGGACCCCACAGCACAGGGGACGAGAGTGACCGAGAAAGAGCGGCAGAAAAGAAGTGCTATAGACTGACCATAACCCCTATTCCTCCATTCCCCTATGCCGCTTGGGGGGAGGAAGTGGAAGAGGGTGGTTGGGGGGGAAGGTACTTTCTGTTTCTTTCCTTTGTTTCTTACTTCTCTAGCTTGTTAGTAATAGGCAATAAATCTTACTCTCTCCCTATGCTGAGTCTGTTTTCCCATCACGATAATTACTGGGTGATCTCCTCATCCTTATCTCAACCCTTGAGCCCTTTTCATCGTATTTTCTCCCCGTTCCTCTTGAGGAGGGGGAGTGAGAGAGTGGTTGTGGTGAAGCTCGGCTGCCCACCCGAGTAAAACTATCACAGGCTATTATTTTATATCATTTTTCTAAGGTAATACCAATTTAATGGATGATGCAAAACCATGTAACACCTTGTAACAAGGACTGACAAGTTGTAGATAGATGGAAACAGTTATAAACTATATATCTATATCCCTGTTCTCCCAGGTGGGGTTTTGTTGTTGTTGTTGTTGTTTTTTTAATGTGCTTAGGACACTATATTATGCTAAAAGTGCTTTTCTCATAGCACATGTTTCAGAAAACTTAGTGAGATGAGTAGAGGAAGTTTGAGCAACAGCCTTCAGTGTCTTACTGAGGACAGACACTTTTCCTATAAATACAAATAGGAAAGGGAGAAAGAGAAAAGCTTTATTATCAACAAGTAGTGCCTCAGCTGGTCATCCTTTGTAGTTTAATAAATTCCTGGAACTGCACGTACCATTCTTCTGGCTGTGAGGCAGTGGCAGGGATCATCATGCATGGTGCCTGTACTGCCTCATTCATGTGTTGTGCTCTTACTTCAACATCCATCTATAACCACTGTTCAACAAGTAAAACGGTCTTTGTTTAAGGTGTATAGTCTCATGTCAGACGATATGCATGGATCATTTAAACAGGACTGAGCTGAAGCTTGGGGTTTGAAGACACTTGGTGATTTAGGTCTGTGGAGATGTTCTGTAGACATAATTGAAGATACAAACTCAGAGGTGTAGTGGCTGCCACAGTCAAACCAGACATGGTATTTCTTGACTTCTTCAAGTCAAACAATGGAATGCCTTGAAAAGGCAACATAATTGCCTTTCCCTCTCATTTTAAACAGCTCAAATAAAAAGCAGAGCTGTTTAAAATGAGAGGGAAAGGCAATTATGGTGCCTTTTTGTTTTAAGCACTTTATTGATAGATTAAAAAGATGTCCTTGGATGCGCATTGTGGTGATCTGTGGGGTCTGTGGATGAGGGCCACAGAACATTATCATATGGCATGCAAACCTTCAGATTCTCTTCATGGTGTAGACGTGGTTTAACCCCAGCAGGCTGCTGAGCACCACACAGCCACTTGCTCCCTCTCTCCAGGTGGGATGGGGGAGAGAATTTGAAAGATAAAAGTGTGAGAACTCATGGGCTGAGATAAAGACAGTTTACTAAATAAAGCAAAAGCCACATGTGCAAGGAAAGCAAAACATAACAAGGAATTCATTCACTGCTTCCCATTGGCAGGCAGGTTTTCAGCCTCTTCCAGGAAAGCAGAGCTCATCACATATAATGGTTTCTTGGGAAAACTAATGTCACCACTCTGAACGTGTACCGCCCCTTTCCCCACAAACCTTGGAGGGTGGTTATGTTAAGACAAGAAAAATAACATATGCAGAATTAATACTTATTTTGCAATGACTTCAGTTTCTCAGTAGTAGGCTGTAACTTCAGTAGAAGATACAATTATACCATCTTTAGAGATGAGAATATATCATTACTTCAAAGCAGGACAAACATGACTTTGAAAACTGGAGACTATGTCAACTCTGTAGAATACAGATGCAATAGTAGTGTGAATTGTGTGTGGTGGGAAAATGACAGGCAGTGGTCATAAAGCAAAGCAAGAGAGATAATAAAAAAGATAAAGTGTAAAGAATTTGAAAAGCTTTTGTTTGATTGTTTGTTTTGTTTGTTTGTTGTTTTTATTTTAAATCAAAGATTTTAAATCAACCTCTTTCTTTAGATGTTTTTAAGACTTTTAAGGGATAATATAAGAGATACCACCTCCAGCAGCTCTGGGCCCAGGAATTCCTCCTGACCCAACTGCTGAACCAAGCCTATTGCACCTAGAGGTCTCTGTCCCAGACTGATAGATGTGGCTAATGCTTTCCTGTAGGTCCTTCTCTGGGAATGGTGGAGACAGCAGGCTCCAGGTGCAGGTCCAACCCCCCACACCAGCTCATCAGCACACACACACACTCACAGATGCCTGTAGCACCAACATAATGCCTCTGCCAATGTAGACTCAAATTACAGGAAACGGGAAGAACAAAGGAAGTTTTAATCCCAAATTAAAGGAAATTAGAAGGAGGAAAGGAAGTATGAGGAAATGAACAGATGGGAACCATCCCACCATTACCTTTATACTCATAAAGGGTCATTAACTTATTAAAAACAAACAAACAAACAAACAAACACTCCCACCAATGTGGAAATTAGACAACAGCTACTCCTCCACAAATCTATAATCTTTTGATTCTGTAATTTGCATGACCGGAAGAAATAAATTAGGCTGGTCAGAACAACCAATCAGAAACCATAAAGAGAAATAGTTTTGCAAGCATTTATGTACACATACCCATGCTTTCAGTCAAGGGTGTGCTTGCCTTGCAGAACATCGCCAAGCACCTAATTCTGTGCAGAACTAAAGACCTTTGTGAGGACTCCAACTCTATGTGCCTGTTGGCTAGGCACACTGGGCACAAACCTATTCCCTGTTAGGGATAACAGCTGGGTCATGGCCCCTCTCACTCATGACACAGCTTCCCTACTCACTAGCTTGGAGTTTGCTAGAGAATGCACAGCACACCCTACACACATGCAGGTTGGGGAAAATACAGACAGCCCCCACCCAGCAGCCAGCACAAGGAACATGGGCTGTAACCCGCAGACCTGCTCCAGACACTCTGGTGAAGAGCCCATCACTTGTTTCACTCACCCTTGTCCCACCAGTAGCTGGGATACACAACCTTCTTGTCACAGTAGCTGGAGACAGAGGCCTAAGTGGCTCCAGTAGCTGACACCACAGATCATGGGCACCTTTGTCTGATTCCAGCCAGCCCCCAGTGTAGCTGCACTTAGTCTTTGCAGCACTGACAGGCGCACACGATAGAGAGTGAGATTAGACAGAAATAGTTAAGAAAGGATTTAATATCGAACTAGTCTGTGGTAATAAGTCACAAGTCTCAGTAAGACAAGTGCACTGTCTAGGCTCAGTTTATATGTGTCCCCTTTATACCCCTTTAACTTTGTTCCCCCATTTGTTCCTTCCCAATTTATTTCCCCTGCACATTCCTTCATTAGTTTGCATACACTCACCGATCCCTCTGCAATATCCTAGTTCATCATTTTCCTCTTGTTCCCCTTTCTTATCAGCTACAAAGTCCAGGTGGCCCTCTCCAGACCAGAGTCTTCTAATAGCCCATCAATTAGTGTGACTAACTAGGCTTGTTTCTTGTGATTGTCTCAATTGTTGTTTGCCCCTCAGGTCTGTGTCTATATTGTTTTGTTTATTACCTTCCCCTTTCCTTTATCATCCCATTTCACAAGGTCCTTATTCAGATCATCTTAAGTGAACAGATGTTCTCTCCCTCTATATAGCCTCACAAAGACCTAAAAGGATAAAGCCTGGAGCAACAGTCCCTCTCCTCAGTAACCTTGCATTGAATGGAAGGCTGATTTAGGAAGGCTGACTTTTTGAGTCCCTTCCAAGTAAAGTAAACAGACTTGACCCAGACTGAGTTCCCAAGGTCTGAGGCTGCAGAGGTGCCTGGGACTCCTTGCAGAGGGTAGGACAGCAAAAAGTAGGTTTCTGGTCTTCAGAGGGTAAGGGCTGGTAAACCGTCGGTGTCACGAAGTGATGGAACTGCAGGAGGACTTTAACAGCCAGTGCAGCATAAGAAATCACCAGAAAGTGATCAGCAGGATCTTTGAGACCCTGCAGCTACAGTAGAAGCTTCAGTCTCCACTGCTACTTAAGGAGGTAGTGTCAGTCATTGCATATTGTATTGGGAAATGGACAGTCCTGTGATGGTAAAGGCTGGAAGCTTGTGATTTATGGCACCAAAAAGTTCTCCACCTGCAGACTCATAAGTACAGAACAGGTTCAGTGTCCTAGTAGCAAGCAAAGAGTTGGAAGCTGTTTTCAATGAAACTTATGAAACAACTGAATTTAAGTCCCACAGCAGCACCAGGAGGAAGTATCATCATGTTCTCAGGTCCTGGTCTTAATGTAGGACTTGAACCAGCCCAATATCATCCAGAGGGAAAACACAGCACAGCACAAGCAGTCAAGGATAATTCTGGAGTGCACTGATGATAACTTCCTGGCACAGGTGAAGAGACAATGAGGGGAGGCCGCTTTGCTGGACGTTATACTTACAAACAAGGAAGAAGTGGTTGAAGATGTGAAGGCTGGGGGTAGGTTTGATTGAAGTGATCATGAAATGGTGCAGTTCAGGATCTTGAGGGGACCACAACGGGATCACAACCCTGGACTTCAGGAGAGCAGTCTTTGGATTCTTGTTCAGAGTCCCAGTGAAGCTGGTCCTGGAGAGACAGGTCCAGAAGAGCTAGTTGGTTTTCAAGGATCACTTGCTCTGAACTTAAGAACAGTCCATCCAAGTGAACAGGGAATGAAGCAAAGGCAGCAGGAAGCCTGTGTGGATGAATGCAGAGCTCCTGAAAACAAACAAACAAACAAACAAACAAAACCTCAGATCTATAAAAGGAATACAAGAGAGGGTAGCAGGTTGAGATCACCTGGGGGAATATAAAGACATTGTCTGAGTTCAAAGGGATGGGTTTAGGAAATCTGAAACCCAACTGACACTGAATCTGGCAAAGAATGTGAAGGGTAACAAGAAGGGTTTATACAAGTACATCAGAAGCAAACGCAAGACAAGGGAACATGTGGGACTGATGCTGAATGGGGCAGGGGATCTGATGACAAAGAACAAAGAAATGGCTAGAATATTGATGCCTTCTTAACTTTTGTCTTCACAGGGAAAGCTACCCTTCCAGAACTCCAAACCTCTGAGACCAGGGGGAAAGTCTGTTACAAGGAAGACTTCTCCTCACTGGGATAAGGTCAGTTTAAACAAACAAACAAACAAACAAACAAACAAAACACTTCTTGTAGAACAACAAGTAGAAATGTCCCCAGACAACCTGTTGTAGGTTGAGCAGGATTATTGGACTGGTTGATCTCCACAAGTCCACTCCAACCTCAACTATTCTGATTCTGTGATTTGTGATTATCCCACTAATAATGGTAACTTAAAAAGAATAATAATAAAAAATGGCAGATGTGCTATGTGCTATGCATCTTAGAATTTAAATTTTACTGTAGAAAATTCATGATAGCAATTTTCAATTTACTAAAAACAATGTACAAGATTCAATTGCCTAAACATCAGTATCATCTTAGGCAGTATGGGATATTTGTCTTCATTTATGCAGTTGTTGATCTATAGTCTGTGAAATTCTGTGTCATATATGCCAAACTGATGCAGATGTCTAGGATACACTAGCATATCTCAGAAGACTGTCATGTACTTATGTTTAGATACCTTAGTTCCTTTCAAATATATTTGTGCTCAGGAACTGCAGTTTTGTATAAAATGTGAATAGACAAGAAGATCTAGTATCCATAAAAATAGAGGAAAAACAAACTGAAGTAAAAGAGTAAAACTAAGTGTCCTTGAGCACTAAGTGTAAAGAGATAGGATAAACTGCAGTCCTTTCAAAAACTAATGACAATGAAAATGCAGAAGTGATTCATGAGCCTGAAGGCTTTGGAATACTTTTACCAAAGACTGAGAATGAAATATTTCATTAAGAAAAAAAAAAAAAAAAAAAAAAAAAGGCAAAACTGTGTACTTTTTACTGCTTTCATGATTGTCGGTAGGCAGGGAATTGTTCCTCTTAACTCTTACAAGATAAGAATTGGGTTCTTAAAATGTTAGTTGTTTTTATAATTTGAACTAAATGCTAATTACCTAGGTAAGAATAACTTTATAACTTTGGTTTAGCTGTAATTGTTTTTTGTTGTTGTTGTTTTTATCCAGCTGTAAAATACGTAATACCAAATATGATTGCTGTGAATGCTGGGAGCAAAGGACCTGCCACCTACATATTTTATTTTTATTTCAGTAACTCTTAAAACACATTGAAGGATTATAACAGATCCCACAGGAACTGAGAAGTTCTTCTACAGAATTTATGAAGCCTGTAGCAAAGCTAACCTTTTTTTCCTGCTTATATCATTCAGATGCCTAACTCCTTCACAACTTATCTTAGACTTGAAAAATTGAATTTATTCCAAATGTGGTTCTATACTTTATATATAGAAGATAAAATGAAGCTTAAAGTAAAAAAAAAAAAAAAAAAAAAAAAAAAAAAAAAAAAAAAAAAAAGTAAAAATCACTGTTGAAATGGTGACAAAAGCAGACCAATGAGAGGAAAATTACTTCCACTAAGATAGAATATTGACTAAAGAATAGATGAAGGAAAGAATAAATGTCAGAAATCTGTTGTGTCTAAGAGCACCTACTGCACTGATAAGCTTTAGAGAAAGCAGTTCCATTAAAAGTGGTTTTATATACTGCTTCAAAAAGCCTGGAGTTCTGAGGCTTGATTGAGGTTTAATGGAACAGAAACAGCATTGACACAAAAGGGATTATTATTAGCTTTGTAATTCTTTTTTAATATAGAAAACCTTTTTTTTTTTTTTTTTTTATCGCGATTGCAATGGCGGGCATCCCACATGCAGGAGTGCTCCTACTAGTTCCATAACACAGTTTATATGCTTTTTTTTTTTTTTTTTTTTGTCGTTGACTGGGACCCTTCCCTGTTTCCCCGTTGACTGGGTAATCCAGGTTCACAATCTATCCGGTGCTTCACAGACAATACATGGCTTTCAGTTGCCGGCCTGTTATAAGTCAAATTTCTTTTGACTTTTATACTCTTTGAGGTGGTAATGTTTCTTATGCAGTGATTTCCACCTAATTGCTCTAAGGATTCTGGTTGTCTGCATTTTACAAGGTTGTCTATTAAGCTTTCTTATCACTGCAAGCATTTCTCAATACCACATTCCTTTCCTCTAAACAATGTAACTGCAAAAACAACATTTTTATTCCCCACAGTAGTCTAGTTTAAAATACTTTTCTAATATTCATTTGGAATTAATGGACAGAAAAGTTTCACTAAAAACATTTTACCCTACTTGTCCTAACAACAAATAATAATAATAAAAGAAAAAATAGAAATAAAAAATAAAAATAAAAAATAAAACAAAATCAAAACAAACAAACAAACAAAAACCTATGTGAACATAGAATAAGGAATCCATTGAAAAGGAGCTGTATTCCACTTCTTAATATAAATGCCTATGTTATAGACTTAGTGCTGCATCACAGCATTAGGCTAACCTAATAACACGATTGAGGGACAAACAAATAAAGAGGATGTTGTGGCAGTGTGTTGTTGTGTCATGGGCTACCCATCTGGGATACAACACTGATGAAATATTCTTTAAGAAATTAGGAGATACCTCTAGATCAGCTGCCATCATCCTTACGGGTGACTTCAACTTACCAGATGTGAACTGGTAATACCACACATTTGATACAAACTGGTCAGGAGATTCCTAAAGTACCTTGGTCTTATGGATGAACTGGCAATTGGTGGCCATCTTGAGAATAGTGACCAAGAAGTAGTCAAGTTTAAAATCATTGGTGACAGGAGGAAAACTGCCACCAAAACTTCAACCCTGGACATGCAGTGTCCAGGCTTAAGACTGCCCATAGAACTAGTTAATAAGGTCCCTTGGAAAACTGCATTTGAAGACATCAGGGTCAATCAGTATTAGTCAGTTTTTAAGTACCACCTTAGAGCATAGGAACAGGCAATTCCAAAATGTTGGAAGTCAAGCAGGTGGGGCACAAGATTGGCTTGGCTGAGCAGGGATCTTCTTGAGGAGTTTAGACAGAAAAAGAAAATGTATGTCCACTGGATACGAGGTCAGGCAACATGGGAGGATAGAGATGCTGTTTGCCTTTGCAGGAAGAAAATTTGTGCAGTCAAAGCTCAGTTGGAGTTGAAGGTGGCCAGTACTGTGGGGGACACAAAAAAAGTTCCTTTTAAGAATATGTTAACATCAAAAGGAGGACCAGAGAAAACATGGCTGTCTATGTACTCAAAACTAAATGCTGACATGAATAAGCAATCCACTGCAGTTATAAATATATCCATTTTAATATTTTCAGCAATGAAACAAACTACTTACACAGCAGGGGAAGGCACTTTAGAACAAAAAGGTACTTTAAAGTGAGGAAGACTTGATTCATGTCACAGATGTGGAAGATGACTTATTTTTCAGTTACCTACTTCATAATATCTGTATCCTGATATGAAAAATCTAATTTAACCTTTAGAATTTCTGAATGCATACTTCCCTTGTCAAGCACTTACAGATGCATGACCAACAAAGAAAGCAGCATTTGAACATCACACATCAAAATGTTACCAAATATTACCAGCCTTCAATTACTTTCAGGAAAATATTTAAATTCCATATTTGAAGACATATTATGTATTAATTAATCCAGAAATTAAATGTGGGAACTCACAGATTGTTGGCAGAAAAAGAAATAGAAAACTAAATATATATTATGATGATTCAAATCAGGAAAAAAGATAGCATAATAAAACAAAAACAGTGACTAGAATTAATTACAAAGGATATCATCATGGCCTAAACTATTTTCTTAACTATGTGTGATACAATAGCCTACAATTTTTTATATTATTTTCATAATTAAAATCCAAAGAGAAATACCAGATTAATAAAGTGACATGAATATAATCTCCTACTTAAAGAACAAGTGCAATATAGAAGATGAGTCTAATGAGTGGTGTTCTTTAGATGAAGTAATTATCGCAATCTTGTTCTGGAGCATAACAGGGACATTTTATGAAAATGATTACTTCTTCCACCATGTTGCATCTGCTTCTAGCAAGAGCAAACTTTTTGTGCCTCAGTCATTTAATATAAATAAGTATCCATTTTTAAATGTAGATGGATGATCTAGAGACAAGTAGAAATGTTTAACCATAATTCTACAGGTTGGGGTGCGTCCCTACTCAGGGATGCCAGTGGGTGGCATCCCTGCCCAAGTGGGTGGCATCCGTGCACATGGCCGGGGGTTTGGAACTAGGTGATCTTTAAGATCCCTTCCAACACAAACCATTCTATGATTCACAGCTCCCATACAGGTCAGTGGAAGATGTGAAGCAAGGCACTAAAATCCCTGAGGGTTGAAACAAGCAGTAAAACATAGGGAAAAAAAATCAAATCTTAGAAATATTTATATGTAGCACAAGTACTTTATTTTATCATTCTTGTTTGAAAATATTACTAGCCTAGAGACAAAGGAAAGGAAATATTCTTTACACTATGTCATTGCCTGGAGTCTGCACTATCTTGGGTACAATCACTGTCAAATATGTTTAAAGACTAGTTAACATAAAAACCTTTATTTGCATAGTTCTGTGTTACAAACTCAATATTGCAAGGCAAAGACTGTTTAAATACTCTGAAAGACTATTAGACTTTTGTGGAAAGTTTTAACTAGACACAAACTTTCTTGCATATCTGAATTAATGATGATTTAATTATCCCTACTTAGTGTATTGAGTTTGTTAATTTTTTGATGCCCATTCACATATAAACATCACCTGAGACACACATAATTCTTTTGGCTGTCATTCCATCTCCTATGCTATTAATCATAGAATCACAGAATGGTTTGAATTGGAAGAGACCTTAAAGATCATGCTGAAAATATCAAAACCATTGCCCCTTGTCCTGTTGCTACAATCCCTGAAAAAGAGTCTCTCCCCATCTTTCTTCTAGGCCACCTTTAAATACTGGAAGGCTGCTGTAAGGTCTCTGTGGAGCCTTCTCTTCTCCAGGCTTAATAGCCCCAACTCTCTCAGCCAGACTTCATAGGAGAGGTGCTCCAGTCCTCTCATTATCTTCGTGGCCCTCCTCTGGACCTGTTTTAATAGGTCCATGTCCTTCTTGTGCTGGGAGCTCCAGAGCTGAACACAGTACCACAGGTGGGATCTCACAAGAGCAGAGCCAATGGGGAGAATCACCTCCCTTGACCTGCTTGCTACCCATGCTTATTTTGGATACAGTTCTTCAGGATACAATTGTCTTTCTGGGCTGCAAAGAAACATTGCTGGCTCATGTTGAGCATTTTATCCACCACTGCTCCCAGGTTCTTCTCCTCAGGGCTCCTTTTAATCCATTTTCCACCCATCATGTACTTGTTCTTGGGATTGCTCCAACCCAGTTTTATGACCTTGCACTTAGCCTTGTCAAACTTGATGATATTTGCACAGGACTATTTCTCAAGCCTGTCAAGGTCCCTCTGGATGGCATCCCTTCCCTCCAGCATGTCAGCCACACCACACAGCTTGGTGTCTTCCACGAGAATATTCACTGGCAGTTTGGAAGCACTATTAACATTACACTGTGGAAGGCTATAACTGTGGTGGTTTTTTTTTGTTTGTTTGTTTGTTTTTAGTTGGTTGGTTGTTTTTGGGGGGTGTGTGTGTGTATTTTGTTGTTGTTTCTTTTTTTTTTTTTTTTATAATGTTGACCAAAATAAAGGAGTAACATCATAAAACAGAATGCTCAGCCCCATCTAGAAGTTTGAACAATAAAACTTCTACAATAGTTTATGTAGCTTTTTTTCCTTCAAATCCAATATGTCCAGTATTACACATTCAGTATTATTTTATGGTCTATATTATTTCAATATATATACTGCACTTGGTATATATATTCAAGCACTTGATGTGTGATTATGATATTTGATGACACAGTGGCCTAAGAGAGTCAGAAAAGGCTCCAAATTTAATGCTTAACATTATAAATATCCCAGCTTGTGGATTTCCTGGCATCATGGCCAATTTTTAATGTAACCATCATGCTTTTAATGTGCACTAGACCTCAGTCCTTGTATCAATATACACCATATTTTTAATGTGTGGTATATCAGTCACAGTTGCATTAATGAGATCGCAAAACCTTTCTGTTCCAGAAAATAACTTTAACTGAGCATTTTAGACCTTGATGCAAAATCCAAGGCTTGACTACTTAAGTCTGTGGAAAAATTTCCCTCAGTCAATATTCTTGCCTCCAAAACAGTTTAGAATTTAAACAGAAATAATAGTTTAGTCTCACAAAATTCATGTGTAACTATTAGTTATAGTGGCTTAATATCTTAGGTCAAGATGAACATTATTGCTACAATATTTGTTCTACAGGGATCTCTCCTCCCTTCTGTTACCTATTTCTCAGTATGTGAATTAAGAAGAAAAATGTGATTTTTTCACTGATGTTTTGTCAAAATACTAGACCTACACTTCCTTTTCTTTTGAAGCAGATTGTGTGGAATGGTTTAATAAACTTACTCGTTGATTTTCAGTCCAAAGGAGGTCGAAATAATAATGTTCAGTGGAAAACAACATTCAGGGCAGGCATATCTGGTTTATCTTTGGCAAGGTAGACCTATTGCTTGTTGTCTATGAGTTTTAATATACTCACCTATAAGGCAGTTATAGCCATTCAGTTGTGTGACAGCATGAAAATAACGTACCTCCATTAACTTCTCTGAATTGTATATTTATCACTAACAATTTGCAATCAAATTGTGTAGACATAGACATTGCTGATTGCACCTACCTTACACTTAAATTATATAGTCTGAAAGACTCTCACAGCTTTTACATCTAGTCACTGACAGGCAGAATAAGTAAATGAGTTTCAGCTGTGAAATTCACTTTTGCTCTGTTAGCTAAAAGCAAAGTCCACTACAGACTTTAGGTACCTGTGAGCTCTGGGCTGCAATACCTAAGTTTTAGGTTTCAAGGCAGACACTAGAACTGAAAATTCTGAATAAAGTATTTTTTTTCTTACACATGAAGAAAAAGCATTTTAGAAATAAATAATAAGAAAAACTATGTGCCCAAAACATTTGTTTCTTGAGTTCAGAATTCTTGAATACTTAAAGCTGATGTGATAATGGTTTCAGTAGTTGTAAAATATAGTGAACAACACTGATTGTATCTAGTTTTAACCATTTATATCTAAAAGTAAAAAAGAATAAAACAAAGAACAAAATAAAAAAATCCATTCTCATAATACATATTTCTTTATATTTTCAAATAAAGAATAATTATTTTCCCTCTTAGGGAAAGCTGTTTTTCAGTGAAAAAAACTTTTAGTTCTGCCCTATTGAGACTCATGGACTATTCCTTTTTTCTATTCATTTTTAAAAATATTTAAATAGTTGGGTTTTGTTTGTTTGTTTGTTTTCCCTTGGATTTTCCTACTACTCACTACTCTGTACCATTGCACAACATAAAGCCATTTGCACTCTAATTCCAAGATGTTTCTAAAGCAACTGCATAATCTTCAGTAGTATTATGTATTCATGGTAGTTGTATTTGCTAGCAGTATTCTGTATCCAACTTGAACAAGCCTTGTAAAATCATTGCTCCGTGAACACAAAAGGCTTTCCAGCCCATTTGAGAGAGTCAAATCATCAGTAAACTAACTTGCTAAATGGTTTTCAAACATTTCTTTCCAGGTGCTAAAATATGTTTTCAGTTCACGTGAGCACAGGGATAAAGAAATTATAACTTAACTGATATAGCAACTGTCATTTGTACCATTATATTGAGTGGCTACAACACAACAGAAATATTAAGAATGCAAAAAGCATTATCCTTTTTCTTCCAATTACAGTATAACTAAAAGTGTCAAAATAATTTAAAAAAAAAAAAAAAAAAAGATTTTCTGTTGTTTCTTTAGTTCATCCACTACATTTAAAGCAACACTAATTTTAATATAGCTCTTAAGAACAGGAGTATTAAAGAAATCTTCATCTTAAGTTTGTATTATTTTAAAGTAGGTAGGTATGGATAAGAAGTAACAAGTCTACATTCAACTAGTAGATTGACTGTAAAGAAATAATCAACGTTGATGATAATCATCTGTTTTGAGAGCTACTCATGCATAACAATTCCTGAAGTCCATTCAACAAAAGATGTTAAGTGTACTCCAGCTAGCTGCTACCCTGATTGCTACCTAGGGCAGTCTTGAAACAGATTGAGGTCATTGGGCCTTTCTCACACAGGGGACTGTACCAGGCCAGGTGACAGAGATCTACCCAACCTCTGACAGTTGTACTTAAAAAAATGAATAGTGATAACTCTTTGAAAGAGCAGGTGTAACATTTATCTTCAGGAAATAATCTAAGTGGATGATGACTGTCTGTCTACTTGTGATCTTTCTAAATTCCCAACCACTTTTACTTCTTCATTGGTAACAAGACCAATGTTATCTCTGGTCTTCCTTTTACTTTTAACATATTTTGACATATTTAACATATTTATCGCACTCTACAGGTACCTGAAAGGAGGCTGTAGCGAGGTGGAGGTTGGTCTATTCTCCCATGTGCCTGGTGAAAGGACGAGGGGGAATGGGCTAAAGTTGCGCCAGGGGACGTTTAGATTGGATATTAGGAAAAACTTCTTTACAGAAAGGGTTGTTAGACACTGGAATAGGCTGCCCAGGGAAGTGGTTGAGTCACCATCCCTGGAGGTCTTTAAAAGATGTTTAGATGTAGAACTTAGGAATATGGTTTAGGGGATGATTTGTTAGTGTTAGGTCAGAGGTTGGACTCGGTGATCTTGTAGGTCTCTTCCAACCTAGATATTCTGTGATTCTGTGAAAAGCCCTTTATTTTGTCCCCTCCAGTACCGGCCAGCTTCAACTCTAAGTGACATTTGGGTGCAAAAATTTTTTAGGTGTCTAGTTGGATTTTGAATATCCCCAAAGTGGGAGACTCCACAACCTCTCTGGGAAACCCATGCCTGTGCTCAGTCACCTATGCAATAAAGAAATGTTTCCTGATGTTCAGACAGAACCTCCTATGTTCCAGTTTATGCTCATTGCCTCTTGTCTTGGCACTGGGCACCACTGAAAAGAGCCTGGCTGCATCTTATTTAGACCCTCTCTTCAGGTATTTGTAAACATTGATGAGATTTGCAAACACACACACACACGAGCCTCCTCTTTTCCAGGTTGAAGACTCCCAGCTCTCTCAGACGTTCCTCATAGGAGTCCAATCCCATCAACATCTTTGAAGCCCTCTGTTGGACTCTCTTCCATATGTCCATGTCTCCCTTGTACTGGGGAGTCTAGAACTGGACCAGTAGTCCAGGTGCAGCTTCATTGGTGCTGAAGGATCACCTCCTTTTACCTGTTCGCAATATTTTGCTGAATGCAGCCCAGGTTACCATTAGCCTTTTTAGCAGAAAGGGCATATTGCTGCCTGACCTTCAATTTGATGTCCACAGGGACTCTTTTTCTACCAAACTGCCTTCCAGTTGGGTTGCCCCCAGCATGTATTAGTACATGAGGTTGTTCTTCTTAGGGCTTTCCACTTCACCTTGTTGGACTGCATGAGGTGCCTATCAGACCATTTCCACAGCCTGTCGACATACCTCTAGATGGTCCTCTGGCTTATCATCCACTTCCCACATTTTTGTGTCATCTGCAAACTTGCTGAGGGTACACTCTACACTCTCATCCAGAGCATTAATGAAGATGTTAAACATGACTGAACCCAGTATTCACCCCTGGGTTACACCATTAGTTACTGGCCTCCAACTAGAATTTGCATCACTCATCACCACCCTCTGGGCTACTTTTCAATACACCTCACTGCCTCTTATCTGTCAGCAAGCTCCCTATAAGGATTTTTTGAGAGACAGTGTCAAAGGCCAGATAGACAACATCCACAGTTCTCTCATCTACCAAGCTAGTCATTTCATCATAGAAGTTGTTCAGGTTGCTCAAGCGTAGCTTCCCCTTGGTGAACCCATGCTGACTACTAATGATTTTCTTCTTCTTCACGTATCTGGAAATAGTTTCCAGGATTAGTTGTTGTATCACCTTCCTAGGGATTGAGGTGAAGCTGAGCAGTTTGTAGTCCCCTGGCTCTTCCTTCTTGCCCTTCTTGAAGATAATAATGACATTGGCCTTTGTCCAGTCTTTGTGCACTGCTCCTACTTGCTATGATCAATCAAGGATAATTAAGAGTCGCCTCAAAATGACATCTGCCAGCTCCCTCATCACTCATGGGTTCAATCCATGAGATTCCTGAGGGTTTGCCTTTCTAGTAAATACTGAGTCAAAGGCAGCAGTCACAACTTCATCCTTCTCCCTGTCCTCCATCTTATTCTGCAATTGACTCACATTTTCCCTAGTCTTCCTTTTGTCACCTATGTACTTACAAAAGCCCTTCTCGTTGTCTTTGACATCCCTGGCTAGATTCAATTTCATTAGGGCTTTGGCTCTCCTAACTTCATTCCTGGCTGCTTAGACAACATTTCTGGATAACTATCAGGTTATTCGCCCTTGCTTCCACTCTTTGTATTCTTTTTCTATGTTTGAGTTTGCTTAGGAGTTCTTTGTTCATCCATGTATGTTTCCTTGCATTCTGCCTGACACCCTTTTCACTGGGATGGACCTCTCTTGATCTGGCAGAAGGTGACCTCTGAGCATTAACCAGCATCTCATGCCCCTCTTTCCTCCAGGGCTTTATCTCATGAGGCTCCTCCAAAGGGATCTTTGAAGAAGTCAGACCTACTCTCCTGAAGTCCAGGGCTTTGAGTTTGTTTTTTGCCCTCCTTAATGCTCTCAAAATCCTGAACTTCACCATGTAGCAGCTGCTGCAGCCAAGGCTGTGGCCTTCACATTCCAACAAGCCCTTAGTTGTCGGTGAGCATGAGGTAAATCAGAGTGAGTTATGCTACCATTTCTCCATGATCCCAACAAGATCATAGCCCTGCAAGTGCACACAGAGCTCTAACCCATCATGTTTGTACACCATACTCTGTGCATTAGTGTGCATGCACTTCAGGGAGACAGCCTGGCATGCTGATTTCCAAGAAAGGGTTTGGGGGATTTCTCCATAATGGTGCCTTGTAAACACTTCATTGATTACATGCATATGATGCAGGTGACCCCACTTAAACCCCATTTCCTCTTCTGTCACATAACCCTTTTCCCTTTACTTGTCAATCATGTCTGTCACTCCCTCACATGGCTGGTGGTAACCCTCTTCCTCCTTCACTTTATCTAGTTTAAAGCCCTCCTCATCAGGTCACACATCCTACTTGCAAAATATCTTTGCCCTGCTTAGTGAGGTGGTTCCCACTTCTCCAAAGCATACACTGATTTCCAGTGAGAATGCTCAGAATCCCAAACCCTGTCACCAACACTAGTTCTGCAGTCAGTTATTGGCCTATGTTATCAGTGGCCCCCTCACAATCATTTTCTTTGTTAGGAGGAACACCAACTGGGCTCCCATGCTCTCTCCTACTACCACCAGAGCTCTGTTGCCATTTTTGATACCGTCCAGGTTTCCCCTGACAGTATTATTTCTGTCCATTTGACAGTATCATTTGTGGTGTCAGAGGAGCTTTGGCTGTCCCTTCACAATATTACAGGTCCAGGCCCCCTGCAGGCAGCAAAGCTCTTTTGATAATAGACCAGGTTAACAGACAGGTATTTTTTTTTCCCTGCAGTGAATCACCCATTATAATCACTCTTTTTTTTTTTTTTTTTAATTTTTTTCCTCTGGTGGTCTTGCATGGTTTAGAGTGAAGTGGACCGAATATTTTGCTTGAAGGCATCTATCTCCTCTTCAGCTTTGAGGGCAGAGAACCAGTTTTGTAGCTATAAGCCCCGAGGCAGAGCAGGAGACTTTCTCTTGGTGTCAGAATAGGAGTATGTTTTTTTTTTGTTTTTGTTTTTAGCTGAAATAAGAGGCCTGCCTAAAAAATAAATAAATGAATAAATAAATAAATATATAAAACATGCTCTGTCCTCAAGGAATACAGTATTTTATTTATTTCAGTGTGAGATTTTTTCCCCTTCTTAGATTTAATGAATGCACATTTTAGCTTATTTGTTACTCCTCAGTATCAGCTGAAAAGAACCAACAAGACATATAACTCCAGGCAGCCTCTTGTACTTCCCTGAATGCTCTCATTTCCCCACATTAAGACTAACTGCCACTGAATGAAATTGCTGTGAAGTGCTTTTCTGTCTTACACTTCTGCCACACTCCCTCACAAACTATATCAACTATTATGACTTTAGCTGTGGTAATTCTTGAAGGGGTACAGGATGTATATAATTGAATGTCATCTTATTTTGTTTGAGTCATCTAATTTTGAGCTCTTGGCAGTGACAATCATGACGTTTCTTAACCTGAAGGCCTCTAAGTAAAAAGTGAAATACAAAGACAGAACTACACAGAGAAGCTCACAGAGATCTACCTGTACTATAAAGGCAGATGTGCACACTTTTTCACAGTTTATTTTTTTTTAATAAAATTAATTCAAATACTTATATTTCAGAAGCATATTGAACATCCAAAATTAAATATATATATATATATATATATATAGTAAATAGTCAGGTACAATAACATGAAGAGGAAATGTAATTGTCACATTCTGTGTCTCAAAAACTGTTATATACACAGAGTTACACATCTACCATTCTTATTTACCCAGCTGACAGAGTAGCTCTACAGTTTGGAAGTGCTATGTAGGGAAATAAAAATAATAATAAAAACAAAACAAAACAAAACAAACAAACAACAAATAAATAAATAAAGGAGACATTTTCAATGTATACTAGATGAAATTTATTAAGGGTATAAAGTCTGGGAGCATAAAGAGCTGGGAGGGGACAACAATCTGTACTGATGCTTAGCTATATCAATTAATTTTCCCCTTAATGAGTTGTTTAAATCTTATTTTATGATATTATTTCTGATTTTGAGGTTATGATGTTATTTGTCTCTAAAGTTTTACGTGCACTTTTAGAAAGTAGGGAAGAGAGTTAAAGGACAAGAAATTCCCATATAAAACAGGTGAATGTGTTTTCTATATTAATTTTGATTTCTGTGAAACACAAATATTATTTATGGAAGTTTATATTTTTAAACAGCAAAACAGAATCACAGAATCACAGAATGTTAGGGATTTGAAGGGACCTTGAAAGATCACCTAGTCCAATCCCCCTGCCAGAGCAGGATCACGTCACAGAGGAATGCGTCCAGCCAGGTTTTGAATGAGAGAAGTAGACTCCACAACACCCCTGGGCAGCCTGTTCCAGTGTTCTATCACTCTCACCATGAAAAAGTTTCATCTCATATTTAAGCAGAACCTCCTATGTTCCAGTCTGCACCCATTGCCACTTGTCCTATCATTAGATGTCACTGAGAAGAGCCTGTCTCCATCCTCCTTACACTCACCCTTTACATATTTATAAACATTCATAAGGTCACCCCTCAGTCTCCTCTCCTCCAAACTAAAGAGAACCTGCTCCCTCAGCCTTTCTCATAAGGGAGATTCTCCACTCCCTTAATCATCCTCGTGGCTCTGCACTGGAATCTCTGAAGCAGTTCCCTGTCCTTCTTGAACTGAGGGTCCCAGAAGTCAGTGCAATATTCCAGATGTGGTTTCACCAGAGTGGAATAGAGGGGGAGGAGAACCTCTCTCAACCTACTAACCACACCCATTCTGATAAAACCCAGGATGCCATTGGCCTTCTTGGACACAGCACTGGCTCATGGTCATCCCTGTCCATCAGGACCCCCAGGTCCCTTTCCCCTGTGCTGCTCTCCAACAGGTCAGTTCCCAACTCATACTGGTGCCTGGAGTTGTTCTTTACCAGATGTAGGACTCTACATTTGTCCTTGTTAGATTTCATTAAATTTCTCCCCGCCCAACTCTCCAGCCTGTCTAGGTTCCCCCAGATGGCAGCTGGATGGCACTCCTCCCTGCTTTGTGTCATCAGAAAACTTGCTGACAGTGCACTCTGCTCCCTCATCCAAGCCATTGATGAATATATTGAATAGCACTGGTCCCAGTACCTACCCTTCGGGGACTCCAGTACATACAGGCCTCCAACTGGACTCTGTCCCATAAACCACAACCTTCTTTTCTTCAGCCAGTTCACAGTCCACCCCCCTACTTCATAATCCAGACCACACTTCTTCAGTTTAGCTGCAAGGATGCTGTGGGAGAGTGCCAAATGCTTTACTGAAATCAAGATAGACCATGTCCACTGCTTTAGCATCATCTAGCCACCTGGTTATTGTTATAAAATAACAAAGTTTGTTCATTGTAAAGGGAATTGTAAAGGGAACTTGTGCCTTGTTGCTGGGCAGGAACTGGGAGGGGGGTTTGCATACATGTTGTAATCAATGACCCACGATGGCTTTCTGATTGAGTTAGAGATTGCAATCTACTCCTCGCTTTAAGTTGCAAAACAGGTTTCCATATAAGGAAAAGGGGAGACTGAATCGTGGAGGAAGACTACGGCCTTCATCTTCACGACCACCAGAGGGCTGAAGACGACCCCCTAGCAACAGCACGCGCAGACGCAGAGTATACCAGGGTGTGGCCACGTGGCAGAACTGCCAGCCTATAAAAGGAAGGGACTGAAGGGGGTTGGTGCGCGCCATTGGTGGAGCGGAGACTCCCTGGCCGCCCAGCGCTGTTTTGCTTGTATCTGCTTACTTAATTATTAAACATATTTTTGAAAGACCAAACTGGCGTGGTCTAATTTATAACAGTTATGTATTCATAAAAGGCTATCAGGTTGTTTAAGTGTGGCTTAATGACCACATGGATGTTAGCATTCGCGAACACACATAATCCATAAAGTGATTATATGAAGGTGCTTTTATTAGGCACCAGAAGTTAGGGCATGTCTGCCCAAATCTAACTTTGTTCAATTCGTTTACACAACAAATATTTATAATATTCAGAAACATACATTTGCATAATATACTCGTAATCATCAGCTGTCTTCATATTCATTGGATAAATGTATATTCCATCTTCTATAATCACAGCCCCTTTATTAATTTGATTGGTCCCTTTACTCATCTCTATTTACCTTTTTCAGTTACTTAGATACTGACTACATTGGATTTCTATGGTATCTACCTTAGTTTTCAAACTATTCATTCACCTAGCAATAACCTCCCAGATACCCATAATACTTATCCTAACTCTCTTGTTTAGATCAAATGAGCATTTGTTGCTAGCAGCAATACTGGTTTCACTACCAATACACCTGCTGCTATGTGAATTTTTACAGACCTGGACATCAGGGTTCTTTTAGGATCAGTAACTGCTACTTCTTTATTGATGACATAACTTCAACTCTCTTACTGATAACATGACTTTTTCCTCTTATTGAGTACAGACTCCCTTCTTACACCATTTGCTCTACAGCAATACTTTTCCACTCACAATTCATTGGTCAAACAACTTTGCCCAGCAACCGCAAACACCCTGCAACTTCCATGTCTTAACAACTGGGGAACAAGCAGTCCAAGACAGCATGGCGTCTCCTGAATCACCCTTCTTTGTTCCTTCTAAACACTTTACATTTCTTCTGGCCTCATCCTTAAGAATCCGAAGTTATCACCAACCATGGGGCTTGTCGACACCCATGGCCACACTCCCACAATTAAGCATGACTTCCCCTTGGTGAAGCCATGTTGACTGCCCCTAATGACCCTCTTATCCTTGATATGCCTAGAGACAATGCCAAGGATAAATTGTTCCATCACCTTTCCAGGTGGTTTCTAAAACCAAGCAGTAAAACTACGAAAGATCTTTTCTGATGTTCTTAGAAATCAATATATATTTCAGATTTTCTGTTCATTTTACCAACTTGTAAGTAAATCTAAATAAATATATAAAATCATCATAATATAACATAATGTAGCATAATGTAAGATAACATAAAGTAGTGTAATGTAACATAACACGACGTATAACATGGAAATTCTAAATACATTTTGTTTATCCTTGTTCTAAATCCATTTATGGAAACATATTTTTAGTCTGGCCAAATAAATATATAGTCCACGTAGAAGATATATATACATATATACATGCATAGAAAATAAATTATTTCTGCAAGTGTTCAGTTTAGCAGATTCCAACTGTTTAGTTCATCTCTTATTTTACATTCTTACAACACTTTAAATTAACACTGATATTCCCAGCTCTTCACATTAACTGTAGTTCCCTGGAATAATTGAGAATAAGAGCTTTAAAGATGTGAAAAAGACCTAGCAAGCATTAAATCTCTATTGTGTTTGTCCAAAAAATAAGAAATTCCCAAAACAGGCATAGTGCCATTCACAACTTCATGTTCAATGTCTATAATCATTTAGAAACTGTTAACTGTTATTCTGGTGTTATATGAAGGTATGGAATCTGGATGCAAAATGCTACCAATTTTTCTGCAATTAAAAGAAAGTGTTTGTGCTTCTGAGATTGTTGGGCTCTTTTGCCGCTTATTTGGTTTTGTTTGTTTTTCTTTGTAAAATAGATATTAATTGTTTAAGCAGTCATTTAATATTTTAAAGGAATTTTCTGTCCTAACAGGAGGCAGAAATTTCCTACATAATAAAAAAAGAAGATACAAAGAAATATGGCCTTAAGTGACAATGTAAGATCTTATAGATTGATTAGAAATGATAAATTTAACAGGCCTAATATGTTTGAACCACCAAACAGTAAAAAGCAGAGCAATACAGTTTTGCACATATCATCAGCTTGCTCGGCTGAAATCTGACAATTATATTCCCTTTAGCAAACTAGCTATTTAAATAATGAAATTATAGCTGAATGCCATTATAATTAGTTTTTTTTTTTTCTGTTTTTCATAATTCTTTTTGAGAGTTTCATTAGATAATGAGAAATAAGCCTTCACAATCAAAATGTATGTGGAATTTTAGTGTCAATATGTAGTCATGTTTCACATGACCTGTTCTCCACACTTGGAGGCTTAAATAAGACCTAGAACATAAAAAATAAAAATAAAAATAAAAAATAAAATGTATTTTAGACCTCTGTATCAAATGATGCACATGGTTTTAATGCCACTGTTGCTAGTTTGTGGCATGCAATGTAATAAAAGCTAAAATGGGTCACAGCTGAAGACTGAACAGCAATCTAATTTTGTCATAGGTTTTCTATGTCACCTTGATTAAGTTGTTTATGCCAATCAAGGAAGATTGAGGAAGGAATTTGGCCACATGATGGCCACATTTTACACCAAAGTTTGGAGTTTATTTACTATTCATTATTCTTTGATTCTTCTGTTTGAAATGTTCCATTCATCCAAAAGAGGGTTGACAAACTGTTGTGACTTAGGTGATCAATCATACACAATGAATAGTAAAGAGTTACTATAAAGAATTCAAGGACAACTGTCAACAGTTAAAGAGTTGGCATCTCTTGGTTTCTTTTATTGACTAAACATGCCTCAGATGTTGCAGATTTTTGCCCACATATAATTAGATCTTGAACCTCATAATTCTTCTCATAGGGTGTCAGGATTTAGCATACCACATTGTCCCTTGGCCTTTCAGCAATGAAGTTAGTTTGAGCTTTCTGAAGTTGTTTTTAGGAATTTGTTCCTGTTGAGAACTGTTCGTTAGTAATAGGGGGCCAAGTTATTTTGTGCATTAAACAGCAGAGTCTCATAGTTCTTGCAATGTGTGACTAACTTCTTCATACTGAAGAAGTCATTCAGTGTGGAATTCAGTTCTCACATTACTGCCTTAAACTAAAAAAAAAAAACAAAAAAAAAAAAAAAAAAAAACACGAGAGGAGAGACAGTTGCTTACAAATTATATGGGGGGATGGGGGTGTGCGGACGGGTATGTTCATCCAAAAATACTTTGACCACTTAATAAGGTATGCCAAAAAGTAGATTTGATCTAGAATTCTCTATTTCATCTATACACATATACACACATGACCTAGAAGGCCAAGACTCTCCAAAGTCTCTTCCCAATCAGGGCTAACTGAGCTTCTTTACATGTAGAAAATACAGCAGAGAATGGTTTCTTTTACTTAAAACTATGTCTTTTTTTGCTCCATGTGATTTGAACGTATTTCTCTGATTTGATAGTGCTGTATTTAAAGGTAGCTGTTGAGTCTGAGTCAGTGCTTAGAAAAAGAATACCTAGAGAAAGCTGAGAAAGCTGGGAGAAGATAGCAGGATTGCAATTATAACTGTTGCCCAAGGAATCTGTAAAGGGACTTCTGGGTTCTTGCTTGTCTTCCAGAAACTGCATTGGACAGCTATGCTTCAAGCAGTTTCAGTTCCTGAAACCAGAATCCAGAATATAATATTTTTTTCTATATTGCCTAAAAAAACATTAATTCTGTCTATCAAGTTAGCATGTGTTAGACAAAAATATTTCTAAAAGCTCTTCTAATTTCCACTCTTATCGACATTTCCTCCTTTTTGCTTAACCCATTTCTGACAGTCCCTTATTAATTTTGTTAGAGATATTTCTGTATCACAATCTAACACATTGACATACTCCTAAAAAACAGCATCTCTATATGTCATAACTGTGGTTTTTTGTTTGTTTGTTTGTTTGTTTTTTGAGACTGGAACTATTATTTTTTTTTTCATCTTTTCAGCAAATTATTAAATGCTACTTAGTATGTGTTACTTACATTAAATAGTTAGACTGGCTCTAGGAATGCCCTTTTTGTTCTTCACATTTTATACTTCATGTTTTCTACGTATTATAGTTACTGCAATAATTCAGATTTCTATGGAAAGCAATAGAAAGCAATATATTTTAATCTTTAATGTATCTTTTACTTGAATAATATTGTATGAATTAAAGTTATACAAAATATTTTTATGTTTTTCCTGTTTTTCCTGTTTTTCTCATTTTCTGCATTCCTAAGGTTGATAGAACATCCGTGTCATAAAGAAACTATGGAAAATCCATATTTTATGAAGATAAAATATTTAGAAGTTTCAGATGTTTGAGCTATCCATCAAAATTGAGAGATATTTTTTTTGTACCGTTGATATATATATAAGAAATGCAAACATCTATGAGACAAGTGATTAAAAATGACTGAGATAAACATACCCAAAAGAATTGTTTCCTGAAGTCAACTGTGTAGAGCAGTTTATTCTAGCTTAATTACTTTTATCATTTTTATTATTATTATCATCTCTGTTTGGTAAGAGAGAGAAACACAGGAAAGTATAGCAGAAAAAGACTTGCTACAGAATACCTAGATAGTTGTATTGCTAGGATGGCTTTCTTTGCTTTATTTTTTGCTCAAAACAATAGAATAAATTAGAACTCTAAGAATTGGTCATTTCGAGTCAAGATACATCTCCAGGTCAGCTGAAGATGATTACTACAGTTGCTCATATATGAATGTGGCTATTTTTCAAAAGCCATACTCTTCTATTGTCATTACATTTCACACCTTTTTCAGAGGTAGCTAGTTGTTACATGAGTTTTCTGGAGACCTAATAGAAGACTGTGAACTACTTAAATTATTTTAAATCATGAATTACATTATTTTAATAATTATTAATATTCTTACATTAATATGTTGAAATGTACTTCATCTTCATAGTTTTTCAATCGTTATTTGAACTAAACTTTAGTTCAAATGTGGTTGAATATTTGCTGCAAGAAAAATATGACAATATTTAACATTTCAGAATTTTCACCATTTGTAATTTTTTAAAAACAAAGCTATCTTTCTTATAGATATCCAAGAAAAAATAAATAAATAAATAAATAAAAAGAAAGAAAGATTCCCCAAACAGGTTTTTCAATTTACAAATACTTTGATTCTTTAAGGAAAACTCAATTGACTCCAGTGATGTATGTGATTTCAGCTGGTTCCCACTACAACAGTTCTCAGATTTACTCCATGTCTGGCCTTTTGTTACCTTTTCAAGGATGTACCATATATGATCCAAGACTTGACCCTTAATTTTACTGAGAGAGGAGACACACAATCCTCCTTGAGAACAAATTGCTCTGGGGGTTGAAGTCGTCAAAGAATTTCCTGTTATTTTCCCAGCAGGACTTGAGCTTAGTGCAGTGTATACTCTGCATAGTGCAGTGTATACAGCTCTGCAAACTCTTCCTTCAGGGAAATACAAGCAGTGACTAGACAGCTTACAGGATACACACTTACTAGTTTAGCATTTGGGGCAGAGCAATACAGAAAAAATATATGAAGTGACTGACAGATTACAGGTATGTAAAACATACCAGGAATTACCTGGTGAGATCCTGGCAGGTTTAGTATAGAAACATATTATTTGTGTGAGTGTGATTCTTTATGCCTGCAATGGAGTAGACTGTCTCTTTATACTCTTTGAGACTTTTGTTGTGATTAATCTCTGCAACCTGCCCAAACTGGTAATGCCAGTTTCTACAAGTGAATAAAGCAAAGCAGTAATTTGCTTTTCCATCTATGAGAATTTCTATCACCTCCACAGATAAATCAAGTTTTCCAGGCTGTTTGCTCCCAGGATCTGGAACTTCATGACACATTCTATTGGTACAGTAGTGTAATAGTTTTCTGTCTGGCTGCCTTTTTATTTTTTTTATTATTTTTATTTTCATATTCCAGCACAGGAAACATTTACATGAGCAATTGCAGATGGTCCATCTAAACTGCTTTTGCCATCCAAGCACAATAATTATTTTAGTATTTAACTGGAATTTCACAAGAGAATCTTGCAAGCCTGAGTACTTTGACCAGAGAGGCCCATTTGATATTTGTTTAGCCACTTCTTGCCACGACAAGATAAATAGCTAGCTATAGTCAGTATCCATCGTTCTAGGACTACATTTGTCAGAGACCTTATAGAAAGAACATGTGGCAAGCGTAAAAGAGTGATTCTTTGTTCAGTGCAATCGTACAGCCCAACTCCACCCCCTGTAGTTGCTCAGTATGTTGTCTACTGGCTTCAACGGGAAAATTTTCACCTCACAAGTTAATGCATCACATAGGTAAATATGCATCACTACTTTTGCTACAGCTCTGAACAAAGCCACTCATCTCTCCCTCTCTCTCACTCTCTTTTTTTATTTTTTAATAAATATTTTATTTTAATATTTACTTTGGGGCTGAATTTGAAAATGCCAAGCAGCAAAATTGCTTTTTAATAACACATTTTCTCCCTTTCTTCATATTACACTCATTGCATACACACTGCATGATAGCATGTAGGTGTGTATGTGCATAGATAAACATAAAACACAGTCTGTAATGTATTATATATGTGCACATACATGTATATATTTATAAAACAGCCTCTTTAATACACCATATATACAAAATCCTTTGTATGTGCCTGATCTCTTCTCTTCTGAAAGACTTGCTTGAATCATTGCTTACTGCTGAGACAGAAAGAAGACTGGAAATGGATTTCTTGTCTGAAAAATGACCTGCCTCCAAGTAGTCTAAAAAGGAATAAAACCCTTAGTTTTGGATATAGCTTTTTTCATTTTTAAGCACCTCTCAAGAAATCATGTGAGGTGTACCGCCAAAGATGGCACAGCCATATAAATACATGCTCTTCAGTCCTCTATTCAAAATATATTTTATACCAGTTTACAACAAATAACTATTTGGGGAGGAGTGGCTGACATGCCAGATGGCTGTGCTGCCATTTAGCGAGACCTGGACAGGCGGCAGAGATGGGCAGAAAGAAACAAAATGAGGTTTAATAAGAGCAAGTGTAGAGTCCTGCACCTGGAAAGGAACAACCACACGTATCAGTACAGGCTGGGGGGCGACCTGCTGGAGAGAAGCTCTGAGGAGAAGGACATGAGGGTCCTGGGGGATGACAGGTTGACCATGAGCCACCACTGTGCCCTGGTGGCCAAGAGGGCCAATGGGATCCTGGTGTGCATTAAAAGGAGCAAAAGGTCAGGCCTCACCTGGAGGTGAGCCCAGTTCTGGGCTCCCCGGTACAAAAAAGACAGGAATCTCCTGGAAAGAGTGCAGCGGAGGGCCACAAAGATGATACGGGGCCTGGAGCATCTTTCCTATGAGGAAAGGCTGAGAGACCTGGGTCTGTTCAGCCTGGAGAAGAGAAGACTGAGGGGGGATCTTATCAATGTGTACAGATATTTGAGGGGTAGAAGACAGAAGGTTGTAGCTAACCTCTTAGTGGTTTGTGGCCACAGGACAAGGGGTAATGGCCACAAGTTGGATCACAGGAAGTTCCGCACCAACATGCAAAAGAACTTCACAGTGAGGGTGACGGAGCAGTGGAACAGGCTGCCCAGGGAGGTTGTGGAGTCCCTTCTCTGGAGATATTCAAGGCCTGTCTGGACACCTACCTGGGCAACCTGCTCTAAGGAACGTGCTTTGCAGGGGGGGTTGGGCCCAATTATCTTTCGAGGTCTCTTCCAACCCCTACAATTCTGTGATTCTGTGAACTGTCTTTTCCATCTTGTTTTTGTCTACAGAATGGAAGAGAATAAACTCTCTCCTTTTAACCTCTTTATATTGTCGATTCTTTCCATTAATAATCTAGAAGAAGTTCAAAAACGAAATAAACTGGAAAAAGAAAACATTTACTTTCACTTGTTCAGGTGGCTCATGTCCACAAGCTAATTTAGCATTTCATTAAATACAGATACATGGCTGGTTACCTTAGATGGTGAATATATTTGCTTTCTTTTAAAACTTGACCTACAAACATGACTCTTTTTTTTTTTTTTTCATGTTTTATTGAATTTCTGGATTTCATGATTTGTGATCTCAATCAATAATATCAACTTGAAGCTGAAAAGGTCATACCAAATATTTTATATATTTTCATATCTGAAAACACTCAGATAAAGCTCTTTCTAATCCACTGTAAGGTCAAGCTTTCCCTTTTCATAACAACAAATACTACACTTTGAAGGAAATGGGTTGTTTCATTTTTAATGCAACTTGACATTTGTGACAGGAAAAGTTAATGACAGTGTAAAATAGCTTTCAAGTTCAAAGACTAGAAAAGATAGATGCAAGTTACACAGCTTTGAACTGTTCCAGAAATGGAAAGACATTATTTATAGTGTTGTATGAATGCAAATAATATATATCTGGCATGAAAAGGGAGAGATTCTCAAATGCTAGTTACAGCTATAATAATCTGTTTTCATTGCTCAAACACATCTTTCTCATTTCTCAAAATCTTCGAGCTGACCATTTCAACACAAATTCTCTATGTTACTTTAACTTTCCCTACTCTATCTCAAGCATCCATTCTTAAAATTATAGGCATCAATAGAGTAATTCATGATGTTATTTTACACATCCAATATATAGAAGTGTAGGCTCTTTTTGTAACCTACGGTGAGAGATAGGTACCTCCACAGAGAAAAGTCTTTAGCATCTTTCTTTAGCATAGGATGAATTAGCCTCTAGAAGCACTTATTTCATATCGTAGATAGCTAAAGGTGGCTGAAGTTTTCTACCACATTTCTAAATACTAGAAGTCTGTGCTTAAGTGATATAACAGGAGGTCAGAGTGATTAGCTTACACTTAGGTATCTAATGTTAAATCAGATAAATCTCTTTCCCAATACAGATGCCTATGCAGTGGGTTAACTTTGTTAAGTTGCCAGGTACCCACCAAAATGTCCACTTACTCCCCCTTCTCAACAGGATGGGGAGGGTTGGGGGGAGGGGGAATATGAAAAAAAAAAAAAAAAAAAAATCATGGCTCTAAATATTGACAGGGAGATCACTTGCTAATTACCATCATGGGCAAAACAGACACAGACTGAGAAAGATTAATTTATTTTTTTTGCTAATTTGTAACAGTAAAGCAGTGAGAACTAAAAGTAAACTAAAAAGACCTTCTTCCCAGCCCCTCTTCTTCCCAGGCTCAACTTCACTCTCAGTTCATCTACTGCCTCCTGTCTTGAGCAGCATGGGGGAAATAGAGAATGGGTGTTGCAGTGAGTTCATAACACATTGTCACACTTCCTTCCTCCTCACACTTCTGCTCCAACACAGGGTCCCTCCCATGGGATCCAGTCTTTCATGAACTGCTCCAATGTGGTTCTTTCCCCTAGACTGCAGTTTAAGAACTTTGCCAGTATGGGTCCATAACACAAGATGAACTCCTTCAGGAACAAATTGCTAGAGTTCAGATCTCTCCCACTGGTCACAGTTCCTCACTGAAAACCTGCTCTACCATGGGCTCCTCTCCATGGGCTGCAGTTCTTGCAAGGAACCTGCTCCTGCATGGGCTCTCCAACAACTACAAATCCACTTTCAGGGCATATCCTCTTGCAGCGGTTTGGAATCATCCATGGGCTGCACTGTGGAAATCTGCTCTGATGTGGTCCTCCATCAGCTGCAGTGGGACAACCTGCTCTACCAAAGTCTTCTCCATGGGTTTCAAGGGAATCTCTGCTCTAGCACATAGAGCACCTCTTCCCCCCTCTTTCTACACTGACCTTGGTGTCTGCAGAGCTGTTTCTCTGACATTTTTCTCACTCATTCCTCTGTCACATCTCTTGCACAGATATTTTCCTCTTTCTTAAATATGTTATCACAGAGTCACAACAAGCATCATTCATTGGCTCATCTTTGATCTCCGTAGAAGGAGATCAGGTTCGTCAAGCAGGACCTGCCCTTCATAAACCCATGATGACTGGGCCTGATCGTCTGCTTGCCCCGCAAGTGCTGCGTGATGACTCTCAAGATAATCTGCTCCATGAGCTTCCCTGGCACTGAGGTCAAACTGACAGGCCTGTAGTTTCTCCTTCTATGACAAAGTGACGCGCTGGGTGGATGAGGGAAAGGCTGTGGATGTGGTCTACCTTGACTTCAGCAAGGCTTTTGACACCGTTTCCCACAGCATTCTCCTCAGGAAACTGGCTGCTCTTGGCTTGGACTGGTGCACGCTTCGTTGGGTTAGAAACTGGCTGGATAGCCGGGCCCAAAGAGTCGTGGTAAATGGAGTCAAATCCAGTTGGAGGCCGGTCACTAGTGGCGTTCCCCAGGGCTCGGTGCTGGGTCCGGTCCTCTTTAATATCTTCATCGATGACCTGGACGAGGGCATTGAGTGCACCCTCAGTAAGTTTGCAGATGACACCAAGTTAGGTGCGTGTGTTGATCTGCTCGAGGGTAGGAAGGCTCTGCAGGAGGATCTGGATAGGCTGCACCGATGGGCTGAGGTCAACTGCATGAAGTTCAACAAGGCCAAGTGCCGGGTCCTCCACCTGGGGCGCAATAACCCCAAGCAGAGCTACAGGCTGGGAGATGAGTGCTTGGAGAGCTGCCAGGCAGAGAAGGACCCGGGAGTGATGGTTGATAGTCAGCTGAATATGAGCCAGCAGTGTGCTCAGGTGGCCAAGAAGGCCAACAGCATCCTGGCCTGTATAAGAAACAGTGTGACCAGCAGGGCTAGGCAGGTGATTGTCTCCCTGTACTCGGCTCTGGTGAGGCCGCACCTCGAATACTGTGTTCAGTTTTGGGCCCCTCACTACAAGAAGGACATCGAGGTGCTTGAGCGAGTCCAGAGAAGGGCTGCGAAGCTGGTGAAGGGCCTGGAGAACAAGTCCTACGAGGAGCTGCTGAGGGAGCTGGGATTGTTCAGCCTGGAGAAAAGGAGGCTCAGGGGTGACCTTATCGCTCTCTACAGGTACCTGAAAGGAGGCTATAGCGAGGTGGGGGTTGGTCTGTTCTCCCACGTGCCTGGTGACAGGACGAGGGGGAATGGGCTTAAGTTGCACCAGGGGAGTTTTAGGTTGGATCTTAGGAAGAACTTCTTTACCGAAAGGGTTGGTAGACACTGGAACGGGCTGCCCAGGGAAGTGGTTGAGTCACCATCCCTGGAGGTCTTTAAAAGTCATTTAGATGTAGAGCTTAAGGATATGGTTTAGTGGGGACTGTTAGTGTTAGGTCAGAAGTTGGACTCGATGATCTAGAGGTCTCTTCCAACCTAGAAATTCTGTGATTCTGTGATTCTGTATTAGAATGGTTCATAATCAGTAGTGTCAATACCATCAGATGCTACAGGAACACTGTTTTTGCCAGAAGAAAACTATGTTCTTTTCACTGCAGAAATTAATTAGTTGTGGAATTACTGCTCCAATGTACTTTGAGTATTTGGCAACTCAGCTGCATGTATTTAGAGTTTTATATTAAAAAACATGTGTACACTGGGTCAAGTTATATAGCTGTCCCTAGTTAATGTTCTGTAACTTGCTTTGTCACTAGATATGAATATTGTTGTCTAAATCTCTTAATTGGAAATGTGTTGGCTGAAGTAGAAAATGCAGACATTCAGCACATGAAGGGAATAAGAAAAATAAGTTCCTCATTTAATTAGTTAAACAAACAAGCAATAGAAAAATATGTTGGCTGGAAAAGGATAAAAAAAGATGTATCAACTCTTTATTTGAAATTATATCTGTTTATTCTGATTCCAAAGGATGCAGTTCCTGGATGACACAGTTTTAAAGTTTTGTTTATCATACAGACACTTCTTAAACTATTTTCTTAAACCACTTTTTATTTTTATCTTCACTTTCACTGAATAGCTAGAGTAAATTAAATCTGTTTCAGGTAATCTATTTATTTATTTATTTATTTAAAGCTAAAACGCTAAACCTACCTTCTTGATGTTTTCTGCATATTATTATGGATGAACCTAAAACCGTTTTCAGTTGGGATAATTTTCTTCCTAATTGCTGGAAAGGTGCTGTGGTTTGGATTTAGGTGGAGAATAATATTGATAAGACACTGATGCATTAGTTGTTGCTGAGCAGTTCTTATGCTAAGTCAAAAACTTGTCAGTTTCTCATTCTGCCCTGCCAGTGAGGAAACGGGGTACACAAGAGGCTGTGAGGGGACAGCTGACCCAGACTGGCCAAAAGGATAGTCCATACCATATAGTAACATCATGTTGAAAAATAAAGCTCAGGGGAGAGTTGGGGAAAGGGGGGAGGAATGGGAACTAGCCAGGCAAAAAAGAGCAGGTGATGAGCAATTGCACTGTGCATGATTTGCTTTGTATATTATTGTTATTATTATTGTTTTATTGTTGTTGCTGTTGTTATTGTTCCCTTCCTTTTCTGTCTTATTATACTGTTTTTATCTCAACCCACAAATTTTACTTTTTCTTTTTTTTTTTTTTTTTTTTTTTTTTTCTGATTCTCTCTCTCATCCCACTGGGGAGGAGTGAGCAAACAGCTGTGTGGTGCTTAGCTGCCTGCCGGGTTAAACCACAACACCAAGCCATGCTTGAGAATTCTGAAGTGGCAACATATGGCTAGAAGCAATTTTCTCCCTGTATTTCTCTCTCAGCTTGAAACAAGTTATACTCTGTACCACAAGAGGAAGATGTTTTTACAAGACTTCCAGACTAAGAAGGGCTAAAATATCTAAACAAATAAGAAAATACAGACACATAATGATGGTGCCAATAAAAATTAATCAAACAAACAAAAAACATGAATAGCTGGTACCTGGTCCACTCCTGTAGTAAGATTAAAATAAAATAAAATAAAATAAAATAAAATAAAATAAAATAAAATATAAAATAAAGGTCTCTTCTGTGCCTCTCTGTGAGCTTCTAGACTTTTGAAAGAACTGAGCAGCATACAGTTCATTGTTCTGAGGTCTGATTTGTATCAATGATTAGAAAGCAGTTAAAACAGTCATACAAAATGAAATGTGAGTATACTTACCATCTCAGGGAGTCCAATAAACATCGCTTGTCATGCAGAAGAGTGCCCTAAATACTAGGCAGTAAAGTGTGAGGCTAGTTGAGGGGAATGACTTTATGCCAGTACTTGATGTTAGGACGAAAGATAATTCTAATACTGGTGAGCCTAATGATGATAACTGATCTTAATAATTAGTTAGATGCACTACTGATAAGCAATGATGTTTTTGTATGCAGATCTAGAAGTGTCTAGAGAATTTCAAAATCCAGTATATTTCTGCTGAGACATTTAAAATGCTTTTCAAGTTAAATAGCCTATATAGATAAGGTGTATTTATGTGCATGACAACGAAAAGAGGGTTACAACACAGGTTTGGACAATTAAATCTGAGCAAGTATATTTTTAAGAGTTTAAGCCCTGTTTGTGAGTTTGTGCCTGTTATGGAACAAATTCTCACAACTAGATGTCACAGTATTTACTGTGTAAGTACCATGTGAATTCACAGCATGCCAGCTGCCTGAATGATACATCATAAAACAAGATTATCTAAGGCACTTTAATGCTGGGGCTAGCTACCCAAGTTAATCAAGACAAGAACACAGGAGAAATAGAATGACTAGAATGGAGAACATCCTTTTTACATGGGATCTGAACCACTTTGCAGTTTCAAAGGGGGTGATTAAAGGTCTAACTCAAAACAGTAACAGATAGGCTTGTGGCTTGACAGTGACTTTTTGTTATGGAAATCCATGTTAAAAGCCAATAGCTTTCTGATGGGAGCAACCATGAAGGAGACTTGATTTTAATGTGAAAAATTCTGACAGAAAATGTATGCTAAAACACTGACAGAAGACATCAGCCAGCCTGGGAACTGCTAGCCTGGGAACCCAGCCTGAGATCTAGGCCTACAAACCACAAGCATATTTGAAAAGTACAACTGGCATCTTTAAAATGCAGCTGGGTATCTGAGAACCAGAGACATCCTCAATAACTTCAAAAACAAGACACTACTTACAATCTGCAGAGGGGACAAATAGTCAAAAAGGTGGAAAAACCTATCTGGGAAAGGGGGAATCGGTGACAGGCATCAGTTGTTTCAGCTGGAAAACTGGACTGGAAAAGTCTAGGAAAAGTAAAACTTGGTGTGAGAGAATAGAAAACAAAATAGTCTATTGACTGTCACATGTACAAAATAGAAATTAACAATATTTATTGTTGATTCCAGGTGTAGCCTCCTATACCCCTTATGTCTCTGCAATATAAAAATGCCCCTGCTGCTGCACAGAGCTGAGCCAATAAGCAATATTGTTTCTGCCTCTGTGAGAGCCTATTTAAGAAAGGAAAAACAAACAAATGAACAAACAAACACAATTCAAAACAAAACAAAACAAAACAAATGCTGTTCAGCAGCAGCTGGGAGAGCGAGGAGTGAGAAACAGCCCTGCAGATACCAAGGTCAGTGAAGAAGGAGGGGAAGGACATGCTCCAGGCAGCAGTGCTGAAGTTCCCCTGTGGCCTGTGGAGTGGCCCATGCTGCAGGCCATGGAGGAGACCATGCCACCATGTGGATCCACCCTGAAGGAGGCTGCCACCCATGAAGAACCCCTTCCAGAGCAGATTCCAAGCCAGGCTTGTAGCCCATGGAAAGGAGCCCACGTAAGAGCAGGTGACCTGGCAGGAGTTGCCACCCATGGGGAACCCCGGCTGGAGCAGTTTGCACCTGATGGATGGACCCCGTAGTACGAACCCGTATCTGGAGCAGTTTGCACCTGATGGATGGACCCCATAGTACGAACCCGTATCTGGAACAGTTTTGAAAAGCTGCTGCCTGTGGGAAGCCCATGCAGGATCGGTTTGGGAAGGGTGGCATCCTGTGGGAGGGATCCTATCTTAAGCAGGGGAAGAGAGTGTCTGAGAAAAAGCAGCAGAGAAGTTTTATAGGCTGACCATAACCCCCATTCCCTCATTCCCCTGCACTGCCTGGGGGTAAAGGTGGAAGAGGGTGGATGGGGGGAAGGTGTTTTTAGTTTATTTCCTTTATTTCTCTGGCTTGCTAGTAATAGGCAATAAATTTTTCTAATCTCCCTACACCGAATCTTTTTTGCCCGTCACAGTAATTGTTGAGTGAACTCCCTGTCCTTTTCTCAACCCTTGAGCCCTTTGTATTGTATTTTCTGCCCCTTTCCCTGTAGGGAGGGGGAGTGAGAGAATGGTTGTGGTGGAACTCAGCTGCCCATCTGAGTAAAAACACCACAATCCTGCATTAGATCTCCTAGGCAAAATTAGATCCTTATCAAGGAGAGATGGCTAACTCAAAACTCTGTGACGCTGATCACCTTAGAAATGTGACTTTGTCTGTTGTCAATTGGCCACAATTCTAGGGGTGATTTCAATGGATAACACTACTGCAATCATTTTTATATGCATTGTACCAGTAACACTTTAAATATATATAGGCCTGTGTATAAGTAATAATCACATTTGCTGCTTAATTAGTAGTAATTTTTTACTAACTTGTAATATTGAAATATACACTTGCTGCTAATACTGATTGTTGCTACTGTTGAAATCTTGTACTTTATTTTCTGGTAGAAACGTAGTAAGTTGATATGTGTTTGTTTTGGTAATCATAAATATACTTGATTTATTAATAGTAATTTATAATAATCTGTAATAAAGAACCTTTAAGAAAAAAAAAATCCTCTGTGTCCTTGTGTATTGCAGAATCCTGAGAGTACACCATCATGATCTTTACACATCCACAGGCAAGGTGTGTCATGACACTATCATGAAACTTACTGAAGTCCCATGTCCTTTTGAAAAAGAAAGAAGCTCAGGGAATATCCATGGCATCTCAAATGGCACAAAATGTTGTTAAGCAACTGAATCCTACGTCACATTTTTGTTGATAACTAGGAAACTCAGGTCAACCAAATGAAGTTTAGATATTTACAGCTAAATTTGACATCTAATGTTACAAAGAATTACGAACATCATGACTACCAGTGAAGTGGAGGGAGGCTTTATATGGGGCTGGTCAAGGCAATTAAAATCTCTTGCTACCTCAAAGGCACAGTCTAATAAGGTACTGGCTTTTTCACCTGAACATGCCTTCATACAGACTGCATTTATTTCATTGCAACGTGCTTGCCAGATACATGATAGAACACATGATAGATACTTGCTAGATACATGATAGAAAAGGTAGAAAAACCTGATAATTATTTTTGAATTTAGCTTATTCCAAGGCTCTAAACAATGTGTTAAGCTCAGCATTTTAGAGGTGTTGTGCATGCCCATAATTAGGGTTGTATACATATATGGGGCAAATATATATTGCTGTATAGGGCAGCACCAAAGCAGTTAATTTGAAGACCTCACTAATATACGAACGTTGGCCTGGTTGACAAAAGCATCAAATAGGTATCAGAAGTTTTAAAAGCATAAGTTCTTATTTAACTAAGATCCTATATTAAAATATTTATGCATGTATACATGTGTGTGTAGCTGTTGAAGTTTGTTCGTGTCCCAGAATTTTTGGAACAACTTGAGTTTTTTATTCATGAAATCTCAAAAATGTTAATAATATGTCAAGTTGTGAGCACAAGATAAATTGTAATTAAATGCTGGGTATTTTTAAAGTAAATGTTCCTAATTCATTTTATGCATAAAAAAAAACTATGCTTCATTATAGGAAAATCAGGCTGATCTTGGAAACCAGAAATATAATTAAGAGGCAGAGATTCTCGAGACTGACTTAAGCAAGGAATATCAATTATATGTAAGACAAGACCATGCAAGTGAAAAAGTAGTAAGACTTAGTAAGCTATTTTTTTTCTTTATTGATTAGAGGGATTTATAATTACTGATGAAAAAATATATAGCTTAAATAAATACCTATACTGTATTGTGAGGTAAACATACAATCTGGTATGTATTACAGACCAGGTCACTTGCATCTCTAGAGTGGGAGACTTATTATCATGTATCTGCTATGTATTGTTATGGCAACTTTCATTTGTTCCAGAAATTCATTTGGTTGGGAACTATGGACAGCTAGCATGAATGCCGTAGTATCACACACACACATTAAAAAAAAAAAAAAAAAAAAAAAAAAAGGAAATTTTAAGATTGCCTTTATGAAATGACAGATTGTTTTAAAAAACAATAAGATGGCACATGACAGTAAGTTTATTACACCTTTTCTTAATCTTTTTGCTTTAGGGAAAAGCACTTGTTGCTAATGGGGTGTAAAACCAGCTTACAATGGGAGGTAATCATCTAAGAATGGGTGCTCACCTAAAAACTGGATCTGAAAACCATTTCTGAAGTATATGATTCTAGCATATATATATATTAAGACATTATTGTCATGAATAATTTTTCTTTTTCTTATTAAACCAGAAGTCGCAAGAAGCAGTGAAATTTTATCATGGAAGGCGTGCTGCAAAACAGATACGAAAAAGACAGTTCATGCAGACAAAAGTGGCAAATTCATGAAAATTCAATTTTATGTTGTTATGTTAGGTCAAATCCATTTTTGAAGTTATATTACAGATAATTCTGTGGGATTTTTTAGAAGATGCTATTTTTTTTTTCTTCTGATATTTTAAAAGGCATAAGTTAGCATATTTTTTTGTGCAGCAGTATAAGTGGGCTTGTTATATCTTGAACAGATATGATTGTTCTCTGAAAACTCATGACAATGCATCACACTGTGGACTACTAAAGTATTCTATTATACGAATGTATAACATGTTCTACTAAGCATTAGTAGGGATGATAATTAGAGGGTTTTTTTGTTTGTTTGTTTGTTTGTTTGTTTTCCTTTGGACAGAGAATGGAGCAAATAAGTCAACAATGCCAGCCCCTGTGACTCAGTTCATCTCTGATTCTCCTTGAAATGGTTTGCTACAAAGCTGGTAACAATTCATGACAGCTACCACACTACTATGTGATTTAGATTTCAGGCTCTCATGTTCAAGATAGATTAAAATTACACATATTCACCTGTTCAAATCGAAGGAGTGTCATAGACGGCTATTATTCTCTATGCCTATACTATGCTTATAGTCCACATCACATTCTTACAGCCTTATTAAGCTTGTTGTGTACAATAATATCTGATTTGGGGCTTTTGAAATGGTATTGAAATAAGTTTTTTTTTTTTTTTTTAATGTCTAATTAAATTAATAAATATATCTGACAAAATGCAGGAGAAATTTTAAATATCTGGTTAATCTGTTTTAGTATTTCTCAAAACAATTAGAGTTTACCCTTTGTGGAATAATTGCTGGAGGTTACTTATTGAGGCTATAATGCCAAAACACGCCTCCATCCAAAGGTTACCTGTCTCCGAGGTGCAACCACTCCTCACTGAGCACGTGCTCTGAATTGCTATGAGCCTATATCTTTAAACAAAAGCGAGAAAAATTTATACCAATCATAACGAATACACATATGAATGCAGTCACTCAAGCTCCACCGAAAAGAAAATAAGAATGTCTTGAGAGAAGGAGAGTGTAGAGGAAGTCACCATCACAGACAAGTTGGAAGGACAATGCTGACTTCTGGGATCAGCTGACAGGTTGAACCTCTCTTCCACCCCCATAGGGACACCTATTGGATGAGATTCAAACTCTTAGTTATACTGAGTGCTTCCCCAGCAAACCTAACTTTCTCTAGAGTTGTTTTATAAGTTAGTACGTGTGTAGTTGTGTTTGTCATATTCTTGGTATTTGCAGGTGCTTTTCAAACAGTGCATTTATCACTGGTGAGCCATAAGAACCTGTACTCCTGTTGCTTCTATAAAATACACCAGTCATTTACTAGACTGAAAGTGTATTGCGCTATTTATGCATCCATGATCGTGATAATTTAATATAACTTAATATATTAAATGTGACTGGACTTATAGTGCCAAATTGTACCTCACTCAGAATCTAAGCCCAGCTATCCCCGTCCCCTCTGATATCTGAGGACAAGATGGAATGCAAGTGGGTTAAGGTCTTGCCAAACTTCCTTACCCTTTAACGCAACACCATCCTATCTCAGTGCCTTCTCTTTAGCAGTGGTGGACAACAGATGATTTTGGAAAAGGTTACAGATACCTAGAATCTGCCATTGGCATATATGCAATGATATGCATTTTAAAGGATATAGACTAATCCATATTTATTTTAGTCAGTTTTCCTCTACATTGCTTTGAATGATTCTTACTTCAAGAAGTATGAAGGAAAGAAGTAGAGTATTTCTGACTAGCTTTCTCAATAATATTATTTAGTATGTGTTTTTCATATCTCATTTGATTAGTCACTTCTTTGAATAAAACTTGTTCAGTCCATTGTTCTGTACAGAACTTACACACAACCATTTACTCAGCATATTCTATCACTTATTAACTGGCAGGAAAAACAAACAAACAAACAACAAAAAAAAATGTTTGTTAGAAAGACATGCTACTATCGGGAACAAACATTAAGCAAGTTATTTGCCCAAGAAAAACCTATACCTAGATATAGAAAAGCTGTTCATTTTTTTTATGGTTATTTATCAGTGGCTAGTACACTGTTGAGGGTAAAACTAGCTGTATTTTAATTAGACATCAGTGAATATTTTAATAAGGACTGGTTTATTATTAATGTTGTCTAAAACTGGTAAGATTAAAAAAAATATACTAAGATGCATATCTGATGTTGAAATGTGTATTTTTATTATTATTAATAATAACAATAAAAAAATCTTGTAGTCCTAATTTTCCAGTGTGCTATGCAAAGATACTGGAAAATGTATATGAAACCGTGATGTACAAGTAGTGCCATGTACATATATGATAACAGCATTGTAGACTGCACAAGGATTTTAATGTTTTACACTACAGTAATGAAGTTAAGAATTTCAGGGCAAGGTTCAGTTGATCTCGAGTAAGTCTCTATTGTCATATGAGATGTCTTGGGGTATCAAGGATATTCATGTAAGTTTGACAGATATGAAACTGACCTTTTATTCTAGTATGGTCAGGTGAAATAGTGGAGGGCATAAGGTATTCAGCCAGATGAATCTTACCCTTGGGAAGCATTTTGTTGAATTCTTGCAAGGAAAAGAAGTTGGAGAGGAGAAACTGTTCTTTAAAAGGCTGTCTTTTCTAATGCCTGATGGTATTTGAAATAGACCTATGGGCAGGCATGTTCAAGGTTTACAGGTTATTCAAATTTAAGACAGGTGGGTAAGTTGGTGTCCAACAACACTTTAGGAACAGTAGAGGTCTAGTCAATACAGTGAATAAAACCTAGACATTTCAGCCCATTCAAAGTGAGACATTTATCATTTAACTATACACTACATGAAGACATCTAGTCATTTCTAGGCACTGTGAAGTCTATTTCCTAGCTTCCACCTTGCTGTAGGAGGAGACAGATCTTTTAAAATTTCTGTGCCATTGTTAACAGTGTTGTGCAGGTATCTTTTAAATTTTTGTCAGTCTCATATGCAATTATCCACTTAAATTTAGACAACTAAATCCCACCCAAGTACTAGGTCATATAAACGGCTCTCTAGAATCTATTTGCTGTACTGATGAAATCTAAATGACCTACAGTGGGAACAAATTACCTATATTATTGACATGTATACAGATCTATCACCTACACATTGAGGTTGAGTCTACAACTCAACAATTTCCTATAACTTGTAGCTACTGGTCCAGAGAAGAACTGATCTCCCAGACATCTTTCTGTTAATATCTGTCATCCTTGTGACATACATGGAATAGCACTGAGACATTTTGTTTAGCTAACTGAAACTAATTGCCTGCATTTTAGATGTTAAAATTTATGTAAATTGAATTATATATAAAATACTTTTCAGAGGTTGCAAATTTACCAATGGTGTAAAAATAGCTATCATGACAAAGTTTCATGTGTACACACACACTGATTACATTAGATTGTAGTGTAGTTAAAATTCCTACATATCGTGTTCATATTGAAGAAAATTCATGAAACGTAAGAAGTTTACTTCATGTATGTGCCAGAGTTTCAACAGAGCCTTTGATGAATAAGTCATTTTCAGATCCAAATAGGAAGTTAAAAACACAGATTCAAATGTGGATTTTCATAAAATTTCATAAATTTATTGGATGCTGCCAAGTCTTAGAAATGCCTTGTGGCCTTAATCTTGCTATTATGGCATTAATAAATAAAAGGGATTGGAAGCACTAGAAATATGAATCTTTCTGAACTGTAAAAATGTCTTACGATAGATTACATAACTATTTACAATACATATAACTGAAAAAAAACAATACTGTTAGTGTTGGAATGCTAATTTGTGGCTTCTGTATTGAAGGCATTTCTGTTATATTTACAAAATACAACTCTGTGGAGAGTCACATTCCAGTGCAATTAAGATATTATTGTAAGACATTGAGCCAAATGTAACAAGTTAATTTGTTAACTTTTTTTTTTTTTTTTTTTTTTTTAATGGGACTTAATTATTCTTACATAGTAGATGTTGACAAGTTCATTAACTACCTTTGGAGTAGTTATTTATTCAGCAATAAGTATGAGATCCTGAAAACCCTGAAAACAGGGTTGACCACATCTCTAAAGATTCAGTCTATGCTGCTTGTTTATTTTCTTCAAGTGCAATACTTAAAACTTTTAAAATATATTCATAGAAGTTTGGTCTGTAATCATGAGATTAGCTTCTAGCTTCTAACTTAAATTACCCATTCTCAATAAATATATCTTTCTAAGACAATACCATATTATTCTAATATCACAAAGAATCATTGCAGAGCCTCTTATTAACCTTTTTTCCCCCCTTTTTAATGGAATATGTATTTTTATCTGTAGTGTGACATAACTGACTTCTTCTCACCTTGTAATCTTCTGAGACTTCCTCAATTCCGTGTTTTTATGAAGTTGTTTTACACAAAGAAATGTTTTTGTTTGTTTGTTTGTTTGTTTGTTTGTTTTTCTGGATTTCAACAAGAAAGACACAACATCCCTTAGAACTAATAATGATTTTATTAACATCCTAGAACTAGAATCCTGCCTAACTTTCACATAAGTAGGATGCTTAAGGTTGCTGATGTGATTCTGTTGTGTTTTAACACTACCTACCAGGGTTAAAATGCACAGCCACTTGTTCCCTCCCCCCAGGGTAGGATGTAGAAGAAAATCAGAAAGTTAAAGTGTGTGGACTTATGTGGACTCATTGAGAAAAAGTTTAATAGGTAAAACAAAAGCTGTGCATGCAAACAAAGCAAAATAAGGAATTTATTTGCTGCTTCCCAGTCAGCAGGCAAATGCTCAGCTACTTCCAGGAAAACAGGGCCCATCATCCTTAACATTTTCTTGGGAAGACAAACTCCATCACTTCAAATATCCCCCTCCTTCTCCCTTTTTTCACTCAGCTTTTATTGCTGAGCATGGTGTCACATGATATGGACTATCCCTTCAGTCACTGAGGATCAGCTGTGTCCCTTCCCAAATAATTGACCATCCCCAGCCTGCTCACAGGCTGGGCATCTTGAGAAGCAGAAAAGTACTTGACTTTGTGTAAGCACTGCTCAGCAAACACCAAAACATCACTGTGTTATCACCACTGTTTTCAACACAAATCCAAAACGCAACACCATACACCTCTACAAATAAAATTAACTTTATCCCAGCCAAAATCAGGACAGATTTTTTAACAATGCATGAATAATATATAGGATAAATGTTTATCTCTTCACATGAGACTGTTATTGTTTAGCAGTTGTCTATCATAATTCAAGTTTTGGTGACCTTTAATGTTTTTCTCAGAAGAAACTTTCAATTTTTGCTTCCTTTAAATCTTTAGATCAAGTAGAAAACATTCCAGATTGCAGAATAAAGGGTTTCTTACAGTACAAATGTATAAATAATATTTGATATAAAATTAAAATCTTTATTTTTGATGTATGTACGTAAAGATAATGCAAACAAGATTCTATTTACACATCTCATTCTTTATCTTATTTTCTCTTATACTATTTTATTAACATTAACTTGTTATTGAATTTCGCTATGCATTTAAGTAAGTATTCTTTGAAAATGGTGATTGAATGTCTAGAAAGTTATTTTCAATAATTTGACTAAAACACTTTTCAGTTCATCACTGATTTGTACAGTGGACACAGAACTCTGGCCGTCTAAGCAGGTAATGTAGCTACAAGAGAGAATGCTCTGGGCTTTCCATTTTTACCATGTCTTTGCATTTCGTAGGAAATACAGGTAACTCTACTTTCCAATATGTCCTTACATAGTTTTTCAGGATATTATTATAATCTAAAAATAAATAATAAAAATTTCAATTTTTATTGTGTACTTAGAACAACAGATTTTACAGTAATCCAACACAGCCATTGGAAAAATTAAATGCAACATATAAAACTAAGGAACAAACATTTAGGAATATTACTGTCAACCAGAGTAACACAGCTCATATGTTGCAAGTAGATGTAGAAATTAAAAGATTAGAGCCTAATTTTTAGAAAATAATTTTAATGCACTACTATTACATAAAAATACAGTGTTGATCTTCATTTATACACATTTTTTCTTCATTTTGTGTTGATTTCTCATGTTGCTCTGTAGCTATTGCATCAGCTTAACTACTGAAACCGGACTTTTGGATAATCATGTCTTATATTGTTTACAAATTCTTTTGCATATCATTAACACAGGAGGCATCTATTTCTAAGAGATGAAAGCTTAGCCTTGTAGATGTGGTATTGGAAGAGTTGTAAATCTGCAATTTGTACTGTTTATAGAACCCAGAACACCAAGAATTTGAATTTAATTGCCTGAAAAATGTTCCTATATCAGCTACGACATATAAAAAATGGATAAAAAAATGAAAATCATTTTCAGCCCTTCCATTTGACCTTGAAGAGCCCTTTCCCCTCCATGTTTCGAGACATGTAAAGTAGGACTGAACATAGCTGAGAAAGCAGAATGGAGGGAAGATAACGTCATGAATAAAGGCTGATGATGAGGAGAACCAAGAAACATGAGCATACAAAGATTTAATCATAACCTTTAACATCCCAAGATGGTTTCCACTGATAATAGCAGCATAACTGGCTTTTTTTTTCTTTTTTTTTTTCTTTTCCCTATCCTTTATTTTCTGATTTCATGTCTGCATTCAAATTATCATGCGTATATCTGTTCCTTTTTTTTTTTTTTTTTTTTTTTTTTTACTAATTGGTAATTTTATAGTTGTGTTTGCTAAAGATAAGAAAAGGTGAAAACTTGTGTTTATGAGGTCATGTTCTGGAAGAAAATAGACAAGTTTCCGTGTGCAGTTCTTCATGTCTGAAAAAGAATCTTTGAAAGACTGGCAGAGTAGGAAGATCTGACTTCAATTTAATTATTGGTGTGTTTCACAGTTCAGAAGAAGATGACTGGTTCTCTTTGTTTTATTTTTTTTCTGAAGTCCTTGCTGGAGCCTCGCCTTACCCTCCCTTAACAGAATATCTCAGGATGACCAAAAAAAAACTTCAGTACTTCATTCAAAGTTCATCTTATGTTGCCAATATGTTGCCAATGTCAATTTTAAGGCAGCTTCTAGGATGTTCTGCTGGCTAAAAGCCAAAAGTGCTGCAGTAATGCCAACAGCAGAAGGTGCTAATATCAACTTTACTTCTAGGGTATCTAGTCTAAGTATAATCAATTAATTTTTGAAAAGAAGGAAGTAAAACTGGTCTTTGTGAATGCATCTGAAAGACTCTAAAATGTTCATTAGATCCAAGATCATAGAATCATAGAATAGCTTGGGTTGGAAAGGACCTTAAACATCATCTTGTTCCAACCAAAAGGGAGGTGCCAACCACTAGACCAGATTGCTCAAAGCCCCACCCAACCCGGCCTTCAACACTTCCACAGATGGGGCATCCACAAGTTCTTTGGGCAACGTGTTCCAGAGCTTCACCCCCTTCTGCGCAAAGAATTTTCTCCTAACATCTAATCTAAATCTCCCCTCTTTTAATTTAAAACCATTACCCCTTGTCCTATCTGCCTGTGTAAAAAGTCACTCTCTATCTTTATTAGAAGACCCCTTTAGGTGCTGAAAGACTGCAACAAAGTTTCCCCAGAGCCTCCTCTTCTCCAGGCTGAGCATCCCCAGCTCTCTCAGCCTTTCTTCACAGTATAGTAGTATTGGCAGCCAATTATCCTTTTTACAACCTTTTATTTTTACAAAGAAACACAGCTTCCTCCATTTAAGCAGTCAATCCTGTCTCCATGGAACTTCTTAAGAGCAGATGGTGAATAGAGTTTAATAAGGTGAGTGATAAGTGGTATAATCACTAGCAACAAACTAGAGTTGGATCTGATCAGTATCCCGAAATATTTAAAGGACTGTGCCATTCAGAAGAAGAAGGAGAAAAAAAAAATCAACAGCAAAAGCTCAAAACAATATTAAAATAAATTATTAAACGTTTTACAGTATTTAGCCTCCAGGATTCACTATCACTAATCAAAATCAAATACAGTCAACATTCATTAAACCATTAGTATTTGAAAACAGATCCAGTAGCACTGGTCAGAAGTCGTTTGTTTCCAATCAAAATATTCTGTACAAAGCTGGGATATTTAAAGGGTCACTGGCAATTCCTTTTAATACTCTTTTATCTGTAGAACCATAAGGCCCCAAATGGTATGATGTTCATATTAACGTCAGTTGTCTGCTGGAAGAGCAGCAAGTTTGTAATGACAAAAGACAACAACAAAGAGATTTTAAAATGTGCAGATGAAAAGAAAAACAACAAAGGAAAGACCAGTTGTGATAAGGAGAGTAAAGAAAAACAGCTTTGATAAAATACACAGTCTAAGCTAAACAGTACTAGGTGACCCTATTTTTTTTTTCAGTTTATTTCTATTTTTACATTCCTTGCAGCATCAATTCTAAGTGTTTTGGGTAGTTCTGTTTGAAGATTTTAAACAGACAACAAAGCTGGCAAATTTAGCCTTTACACTGTGTTTACTATGATATAGTGTAAAGCCAGTAAAAAGTAGTATTCTGCCCCTTTTTTGGCCATTAGCTTGAAATATTTTTTTCAGTAGTATGGTCTTTTTGTTTCAGTGGTATCTTATCAAGACAAAATGATTAAAAGATATATTCCATGTGCAGATATCCACAGATAAACCTTATATAAATAGCTGAATAAAATATATTAAAAAATGGTTGTGGGGTTAATTCTTAACAACAGTGTAATTGTCTTCCTGGCTTCCAGGTGCAGGACATTGTATGGATGGTGTACTGGGTCTGGCTGGGATGTTAACTTTCCCTGCAGCAGCCCATACAGTGCCACGCTCTGCACTTGTAGCTAGAACAGCAGTGTTATCATACCAGTGTTGTGTCTGCTGCTGAGAAGTGCTGGCACAGCATCAGGACTTTCTCTAACCCTCCTAGGGTGTGGGCAAAAATGTGAGAAAGAAACATCACCAGGGCAGCTGACCTAAACCAACCAAAGAGATATTCCATACCATATGATGTCACACTCAGCAATAAAAGGTGGAAAAAGGAGGAAGAGGGGAGGGGTGGGCTTTCATTGCGAAAACGTCTGTCCTCCTCGCAAACACCGGCTATGTGCATTGAGGTCCTGCTTCAAGGATGTGGTCAGGCATCGCTCATTTGCGGGAAGTAGAGAATCATTTATTTCCTCTGCACTTCCACATAGCCTTTACTTGTTTTGCTGTTCCCTTTCCCCCTCCCTTTGCCCTTTCCCTTTTTCCCTTTAGCTGAATTGTTAATTAATAATATTTATTTAATATATATATATTTCCCTTTAATTAAATTATCCTTATCTCAACCCATGAGTTGTTCTTTCCTTTACTTCTTCCCCTCCTCATCTGGGGAGGGGGAGTGAGAGAGCGGTTGTGGTGTTCAGCTGCCCAGCACGGTAAAACCACCACAGATGGACATCACTGCTGTCCTGAGCTGAGTTCTCATGTTTCCAAGGAAGACACCATCTGGCTGTGAATCTCTGGATCTGTTCCAGGGCACCTCATTTCTGAAGGTGAATTCTACCAATGTAGCCCATGGAGAAATAGGCAGTCTGTACTGCCTGCATGTTGATGGATAAATTAGGGCACACATGACTATACTAGTAAACTAAATGGTGTCCAGACATAGGTTAGAACACTGAGAACAAGTTGTTTATGATGATAGTTTATTGTCATTCTGCTTCGTAGCACACTTCTGGATGGTGTCAGCAAGTTTTCTTTCAAACCACATGACCCAGAATGCAGTGTAGTATGGATAAGTTTCTTTTTCTTTGAGACAGGATGATTAGACAATCTGTTCTGGTTTTAAATAAAATAGAACAAAACAAAACATCTGAGGATGCTATTAGGAACACTAAGGTTAAACCAAAGGATGGTATGGCACTGTCTGAGGGTGGCAAGACTAATGGGAACATCTATACTGATTTAGGGAATGCTGCAGATTCAGGACCACATCTGAAATATTTGTATACAAATGTATGCAGTATGAGGAACAAGGGGAAAGCTTTGGTCCTTTCCTGGAGCTATGATTTTACTCACATTATTTAGACTTGGTGGGACAACACTGATAGAGTTACAAGATGGAGGGCTATCAGCTGTTCCAGAGGGACAGGCAGGGCAGGTGAGGTAGAAGTGTTGCACTGTATGTAAGGGTTTATACTGTGCAGCCCTTGGCATTAGAGATGATATGGTAGAGAGCCTCTGTGTGAAGATTATGGGGACAAGGCAGCAAAGTAGTTGTCATGGGTGTCTACTATTGACTGTCCACCCAGAACGATGGCACAAATGAACTATTCTGTAGGCAGTTTGGGGAGATCTTTAGATCAGTTGCCCTCATACTTATGGGAAACTTCAGCCTTCCAGACATAAACTGGGAATATCGTAGTGTCTTGACAAATGAGTCTGGTAAATTCCTAAAGCATGTTGAAAATAAGTTCCTGTCACAAGTACTGAGTGAACCAACAAGGAAAGGTGCCCTCATGTATCTGTTTGAAAATAGGGAAGGCCTTCGGGGAGAGGTGACAGTAGGTGCTTTTTGTTTAGGCCACAGTAACCATGAATTAGTTGAGTTCAAAAATGTTTGTGTTGAAAAGACAAAAAAAGGTCAGCAGAGTTGAAGCTTCCTATGGAGCTAGTTAGCAGTGTCCCCTGGGAATCTGCTCTAGAGAGTCTAGGATTGATCCCTGCTGGCTGGAAGCCAGCCAATGTTATGCCCATCAACAAAAAGGGAATGAGATAGTTTGTAGTTTCCTCAGTCTGAAGACTTGTCCCTGTGTAAGCTTTTAAAAATTTCTTAATGCTGAGAGTTATCTGATATTGTATAACAAAAATACGAGAAACTAGTTTTCATATTCAGAGATAAACATTTTTTTCTTCTTATGTACAAAAGGCTATTTCATATTTGTCTTTTACCAGTATAGGATTCAAATTAAGTTAGCAATTGCCTCTTTGGTAAAAAGAAAGAAGGTTTGTCAACAGTAATGGTAGGGTGTTATTTGCTTTGACCAGATGTTTTTTGTTGTTAAAAATACCACCAGGACATTTGCCAGAAAATTCCTCGAAAATCACTATCTTTAATAGAGAAAATACATGCTGAGGAATAAATTGGGTAAAATATTGCACTACAGTGAATGGGGGCTGGTATGTCATAACTTAACCAGTATGCATTAATGAATCCTATCACATAGATTGCCTAGATGAATGCAGAAACATTTGGTAAGAAAAACATACATACATAGCATACATACTTTCAGCATACATACTTTTCAGTAATCATTTAATCTTCAACTCATAGAATAATTTAGGTTGAAAAAGGCCCTTAAGATCACCATTCCAACCATCAACCTAAAACTACCAGGTCTTCCACTAAATAATGTCTCTAAGCACCACAACCATATGTCTTAAATACCTCCAGGGATGGCAACTCCACCACTGCTATGGGCAGCATGTTCCATTGCCTAACATTTCTTTAATTAATGATAAACTTAGTCTCTCCCTGGTTCACTGAAGGCAAGTCTGTGAAGTACATTTTCCACAGTGTCAGTGCCAATGTAATTGGGGACCAATATATAAAAGGAGTTATCTGTTAGTTCTGTAAAACACTGGGAAACCTTTAGAAGGGCAGAAGCTTGGAAGAGTTCAACGATTAGATTTGGTAATGCCAGCCCTTCATTTGATTTCTGGGAAAAAAAGTAGGAGAGAGGGAAATCTTCCCTTTGTGCTTTTCCTGGTTTCACAGAAATGGTGATCCCAAATTATATAGATCCAGATGTATTAAAGGTAGTATAGTTATATTATGCCCTGCCACCAGTCTAGTAGTTTAATGTTTATTTCACTGCTTTGTGTAGCAGCAAAGGCAAATCCTTCTTATGTGAAATAACTCTGAAGAGGAAAGTGATCTCTCTTATGTGAGGGATTTGTGTACTCAGGATACAGAGATCAAAGTAATGAGAATTAATGTATGTGAAAGGCAAAGTTCATGAAAAATCTGTGAAGAGAAAGGAGGTCCATGACCCTCTCTGCTGAGGAGCTGAGGGACTAACTGTTGGGAGAATGTTTTTTAAGGTCAAAAAGTAGTCATGAAGACTTGTCTACGAAAGGACTGCAAGATCTGTTTTTTTTTGTTTGTTTGTTTGTTTGTTTTGTTTTGTTTTGTTTTGTTGTTTTTTTTCATGAGGGCTCTGAAAACTTAATTTCAAAGAGATTGTTCCTGTAGGGGTTGTATATAACTTACTGCACTTCTGTGTAACATGTGAAAGTCACATATATTTGATGCAGAATAAAATAAACCAAGCCATTCTAGCTGAGGGAAAAGCTGAATGCCTAAGTATGGTATGAGAAATGGTGGCATGCATTTCTCAGAAAGAACATGATAACAGCTTTCCCTGTAGGATGCATGTACTGGACATAGAAAATACACACAATAACACATCAGGCTTATATTCATTTTTCTGTAACTTACTTTTGTTGTTGTTGTTGAGGAGTTAAGTAACTAAGGTTTAGGGTGACTCACAACATTTCTAGTACTTCCTTCTGCAAGTAAGGTCAGACTGACCCAGCAGGCGACTCATTTTCTATCACACCACAGACAAGAGAGTTGGAGACCAAAAAAGTTCTATGTCAGTTTGGGGTCTAGGATTTCCTTCACTAAATGAAGAAAAAGAATCTATAATCTAGGATATGCAGGCCCAATTAAAGAACAGGCAAAAGAAAACCTGTCTCTAATGCTACGTGGTCTGGGCTCATAGTTTCAAGGAGGTAGGTCTATTTTACTCTAAGTCACATAGCTTCTCTCGCACTGGATTCTCTTCCTAACTGTGAGCCTCTACTTTTCTTTCCTGACATGATATTGCTGAATTATATCCTCTGTACACATGGTTCCAACTATTTTTATGTAAATGACTCAGTTGTCACTTTCCACTTCTGAACACTCTCCTCTGTTTAATCCATCATCTCCATTTTATCATGTTATCATAATGATTTTCCTATTTTCTTTTAAAAATCCTTGGGGAACTGTTGAAAATAGGATTATTTATATGAATACAGTAATTGGATTTTGGTTTTGATCTTTTCTATCTGTTTTGAATCTGAGAAGTACAAAGTATAAGACTTCCAATCAATAACTTTTAAAATTAGTGTGTAGCTATTGCAGCTCTGTGCATTTCCTTTCTTGTAAAATATCTAAAGAAAATATGCAAGGTACTAGTGTGTATAAATTGCAGAGGGTCTTATACTCATTCAGTACACACTACACACTTTTGCTATTGCAGGAATCCAGGGAATTAATTGCACATTTCTCTCTCCACCCCCCCACCCCCCAAGCTATTTCTGTTCTTTGATTGGTTTTGTTGTTAGTTTTCCCTAATAGTGAATGAGAAAAATATACTGAATGTCATTTCTCTGACTAAAGTTAAGTTTAGTACATGATCTAAACTTATTCACAGCCACCCTCTACCTATGTATTTTCTTTCAGGGAAGCCTAATTGTCTTCCCTGTGCTAACATTTAAGTCAACGTCCTTCTACAAACTCCCCAAGGCTCTATTAGCAGCAGAGAACTAGCAGCAGGACATGCATTACCTGAGTTAAATGCACAGAAGTGAAGCATTCATCTCCATACCATAAAAACAGCCCTAAGTAGTGCACAGGACCACATATGCATATTCCCCAGAAGTAAATGGATGGTAACTAGCAGTTAAATCTAAATATTGTTAATGATTCTGAACCCTCAAGACAAATAGCACAGAGGGATTTGTAATTGCTACCTTTACAGCAAGTTGCCATACCCACATTATCTAATGCTTACATATAAGGGGCACCTGTGAGTCAAATGTGGCCCACCCTGTGGGCCCTATATGATGGCCCAACTATTTTTGGTTATAATTATTATTATTTTTATTATTATTATTTTTAGCAGTTGAAGCTGTCTAGAACATTGTGATGTATGTGTTGTGATGCATTAATGTGATATTTTAAGGTATTTTTAAACCATAATATTGAAGATACGTGACACTTATTGGATGGTCTAACATAAGAGCATGTGACAGTGTTCACAGCTTGCTAAGATAATGTTAAAAGATTACACAGAGCATGGTGTATCCGAGACACATACTGAATGTTGGAAGCAGTCATTACACTTAATTGTTACCAGAACGACACCTGGATTTTATTCCAAAACAGTCTAAAGGTTTGCTCCAAAAGAAATCCTGCAAGTCTAACAGCACTTCTGCAGTGTGATTCATTGAGTGCCCAGCACTGAGGTGTTACCTGTGCTAATTAAAATTGTAGAATCACCCAGACAGTCTACCATATTTCTCAAAGTTTCATGTTAATAGGCAAAATCACTTCTGTAAAGGGGAGTAAAAAAAGTAGAGTTTGTATGAACAGTGTATAGCAATTCACAAAATAAGGTCCTAAGCCATAGTACTCTGTCCACACCATCAGTTTTTTTTATTTTTATTTATTTTTATTCTTTGTATTGAGAACCTGAATGAAGAACAGCAGTGTTCTGCATAATTGCAAAAATTGCTGACCTTGGGAGACTATTGTTATAAGATTGTAATGAGAGAATCTGAATCTCAAACAAAATAAAACTTAATTGCCGAAAGGCTAATGAGCATACTGATGATACAGTGTGCTGAATTTATGGTGGTTGTTATTAGAGGATCTGATTTACCCCATCTGAAGCAAAATTATGTCACTTCACCTCCCTACTTTTATTTTCTTAGACTTTTTATTAATTACTTTTTCAGATGTAGTACATTTTCAGATGGTTTTCATATGTATCAATGACTGTTGTATATATCCACATATATGACACAATCACTTTTTCATTTTTTTTTCTATTTTTCTAGCCATGATTTAGTCTCACACACTAGAGACAGTTCATACATTTGCAACACTTTTCAGAAATCTTGATTTTTAAACATCGATGACCAGCTTTAGCTGGTCTCATGATTAGAATTCATTGTCTTATCTACAGACCTTGCTAATACACATCTGTAACTAGTTCCAAAAAAATGATGTATTTTTACTGGTTTCCTTTTGGAATTATTTTATGGATGCCTCTTCTAGAGATCTTTCACTACCTGAAAAGTTTAGAACTTGTATCAGATGGTTTCTCCCTGCAATGACTTCTTTATTTAAAGACGAAATTGGAAGGAGACAAAAAACACAGCCACCAGCAGCAACAACCAACTACTTAATAAATGAATAACTTAAATAATCATTTATTTTTAAAAGATGGTTGTTAAAAAAATAAAACAATTTTTTTCTAATCAAGGGAAAACATAAAAGAAACATAACAGTGAAAGGATTAATTGACTGGGTAGAGAAAACACCTCTGCTTTCATTTAATGATGGAAAAGCCAGTGTGTGTGTGTGTGAATTACCATACTTATTTTGGAATCTGGAAGAACTCCAGTCAGAAATGAACAATGTGCTTCACTTCATAGTAAATAAGTAAAAGTCAAACAATGGATTTTCCTTTCAAACAAAGGAAATTCCTTTCTAATAAGTACACTTCAACATCGCTTTGTTTAAAAGCTTTAATGAAAGAGGGAGATATTGTTGCCAGTATGAAAAAAATAATGGCTGTGGGATGTGTACTTTCTCATTTAAAATTATGAAGGAAAAACAGTATGAAATTATTTTTATTCAAGAAAAATGAAAATCTAGTTCAACTAAACCACTATTTTTTTTAATATTGACTACCTTAATCCATGAATTATTAAATCCTAGCTTGTTAAACGTTTAAAATGTACAGTTTAATTTTGAAATTTGAATCACTAGAGAACTATATGAGAATGGTCTAACATCCTCAGATCTTGCCTTAGTAGTTGTCTGTGACATAGCTTGTACCAAGTAATACAGAATCATAGAATCATTAAGGTTGGAATAGGCCTCCAAGATTATCTCCCTAACCATCACCCTACTACCAGTGTCATCCACTAAACTATGTCCCAAGCACCACATACAAACTTTTCTTAAACACCCCCAGGGACGGTGACTCCAGCACTCACCTGGGCAACCCATTCCAATGACTAACTACTATTTTTGAGAAGAAATGTCTCCTAACTTCCAACTTGAACCTCCCCTGGCACACCCCTCTCCTTTGAGGCCATTCCCTCTAGTTCTATTGCTAGTTATATCAGAGAATAGACCAATCCCCAACTTACTACAGCCTCCTTTTAGGTACCTGTAAATAACGATAAGGTCGCCCCTGAGCTTCCTCTTCTCCAGACTAAACAACCCCAGTTCCCTCAGCTGCTCTTCATAGGACTTGTGTTCCAGGCCCTTCACCAGCTTTGTAGCCCTTCTCTGGACATGCTCCAGGGCCTTGATATCCTTCTTGTAGTGAGGGGCACAAAACTGAACACAGTACTCAAGGTGGGGCCTCACCAGAGCTGGGTACAGGGGGACGATTACCTCCCTGGTCCTGATGCCTACACTATTCCTGATGCAAGCCAGGATGCCATTGGCCTTCTATGCCACTATGCCTGGGCATACTTCTATGCCTTCTATGCCTGGGCATACTTCCAGCTCATGTTCAGGTGAGCTTCGGTCAGCACACCCAGATCCTTTTCTTCTGCACAGCATTCCAGACACTGTCCTCCAAGCCAGTTTTTAACCCTGCAGAGTGTACCTGTCCAAGCCATGGGCTGTCAGCTTCTCCAGGAGAACACTGTGGGAGACCGTGTCAAAGACCTTGCTGAAGTTTGGTGGACTACATTAGCAGGCTTTCCCAGTAGTAGAAGGAGATGAGGTTGGTCAGGCAGGACTTGCCCTTCGTGAACCCATGCTGACTGGGCCTGATCCCCTGGTTGTCCTGCACATGCTGCATGATTGCATTCAAAATGACCTGTTCCATCACCTTTCCTGGCACCAAGGTCAGGCTGACAGGCCTGTAATTCCCCCGGTCCTTCTTATGACTCTTCTTATCACATAAGCAAGTCCCCAGTCAGCCGGGCACACTCCAAATGACCACGACCACTGACAGATGATAGAAAGTGGTTTGGCAATCACATCTGCTAACTCTCTCAGCACCCTCAGGTGGATCCCATCTGGCCTCATGGACTTGTGACAGTCTAGGTGGAGCAGCATGTCTTTAACTGTTTCCACCTGAACTATGTGTCAGGGAAGGGGGTGGGGGGGGAATGGGCATTCTTCTGCTCCCCATCTCAGACTGCTAGGTCAGAAGGCTGAGTACTCTGAGTATAAGTGGTCTAGCTAGTAAAGACAGATGCAAAGAAGGCATCAAGAACCTTAGCCTTTTCCTTAACCTCAGTAGTCATGTTCCCCCCTGCGTCCAGTAAAGAGAGATTCTCCTTGGCCCTCCTCTTCCTGAGATGGCACCAGCCTCTCAGACATGTATTGATCAGCTGGGCCTTCCAGGTCTGCTCAGTATCCCTCCCCCCAGTGAAGGCATAGAGGAAAACACCAACTGTGCACCCACTCCAGCCAGTGACCACTGGAAGTAACTTGAGTGATACTAAGTTTAACCATTTTGTTAAAGTCTTTGACTTGGTCATATAAGCAATCTGTATATACTGTAATACTGTAAATCAAGCAAAACTATGAACAAAAGATTTTCAGAGCTCCCTAATAACCCCAACTTCTAAAAATAAATAATTATACTGGGTCTGACCGAGATGGAGTTAACTTTACCTGCAGCAGCCCATATAGTACTGTGCTCTGCACGTGTAGCTAGAACAGCATGGGTATCACTCCAGTGTTTTGTCTGTTGCTGAGCAGCGCTGGCACAACATCAAGACTTCCTCCAACCCATGCCCTTCAAGAGCCAGCAGGCTGGGGGTGGGCAAGTGATGGGGAGCGAACATCACCAGGGTAGCTGACCTAAACCAACCAAAGGGATATTCCATACCATATGATGTCACACTCAGCAGTAAAAGGGGGAGAGGGTGGGGACTCTCTTTATGAAAATGTCTGTCCTCCCATACAACCACTATGTGTATTGAGGCCCTGCTTCCCTGGGTGTAGCTGAATATTGAGCTTAGGGATATATTAGGCATTATATAGAGATATATTGAGCTAAGCGTAGAGCTTAGGGATATGGTTTAGTGGGGACTGTTAGTGTTAGGTCAGAGGTTGGACTCGATGATCTTGAGGTCTCTTCCAACCTAGAAATTCTGTGATTCTGGGATTCTGTGATTGTTCATTGATAGGAAGTAGATAATATTTTTTTCCCTGCTCTCTGTGCTTCCACACAGCCTTTGCTTGTTTTGTTTGTTTGTTTGTTTGTTTGTTTTGTCTGTTTTTCCCTCTTCCTTTTCTCTTTAATTACGTTATCCTTATCTCAACCTGTGAGCAATATATGGGTCGCAGCAGGGAAAGTTAAGTCCATCCCAGCCAGACCCAGTATAATAATAAATTAGAAATCAAGATAGTTTGCATTTGAATGTATTTTATCTCATTTTATTTATATTATTTTCAGGTAAGCCAAGAATGACAACTCATTTTTGTTTTCAACGTAGTTTTATGCATACTTTAAATAAATTTAAAAAATGGGTGATTCAGTGACACCATGTACTGAAAAAGAGATTGCTTATACATTTAGGTGTAGGCATGTATCAGAATAAATATTTGTCTAAAGGCTATAATGTAGCTACCCCCCATAGCTGGGGTACAGTAGACAAACCTCTTAACTCAGAAGAGAAAACCAGGGTTTGGGGAGTTGACATTTTATTTTATTTATTTATTTTTTCCATTTTATTTTGCTGCTTTATAAGTTGCCCAGGAGTATCTTGGAGATCTCAATTCTAGGCCTGCATCAGACCAAAATATTATAATTTGTCGCTTTTAATTTTTCTCATGTGGCCTCATTTTCTGCCTCTTTCTGAAATTGGTCTGCATGGATGCAATACTGCCTGGGCTTTCACTGCTTAGCTTAAACACAACAAAGCCAACTGCCTATGCCTACCTTCAGTGGAATATTTGTGACACCTTTTGGTGTTGTACATGCTTTTTAACAGCTCTTTAGCACTATACATGCTCAATTCTCTGTTAAGGGAAACCTCAAACTCCTTGAGGACCTTTGCATTTGCATTTAAAAGTTACTGAATAAAAATCATAAGGAAAATTGGAAGAACATACCAGACACAAGCATTTCTCCCTCCCAAGACAGTCTTTGGCACTAAACTACAAAATCAGACTTCCTCTTGCTTAGTTTCTCTCCTACCCAATAAATGTTACATTCTTTTCTGCATAATGGGAGAGCTACAACAGAGAGCATTTCCTAATAGCTGTCTAATTTGGCTTCCAAAATTGTTAAAAAGCCTATGAATTCCCTCATATCATTATATGCTGATTGCACAGCAGTGCTAATGATAAAGTGGATTTTTTTTCCCCACACATGCCCATGTGAGTAATAAATAAAGCTTTTCACTACTCATTGCTTTATGCTGAGATGCAACTCCCCACAATCAGGTGAAAGCACATTCAAAAATCTATAAAGAGAAAAGCAATGAAGAAAGGTATAGCAGAAAATAAAGAATCACAGAATGGCTGAGGTTGGAAGGGACCTCTGAAGATCATCTAGTCCAACCCTCCAGGATCATGTAGAGCACATTGTGCAGAATGGCATCTAGGCAGGTTTTGAAGATCTCCAGAGAAGGAAACTCCACACACACTGGGCAATCTGTTCCAGAGCTCTGTCACCCACACAGTACAGAAGTACCCTCTCATATTCAGCCAGAACTTCCTGTGCTTCAGTTTGTACCTGTTGCCTCTTGTCCTCTCACTGGTCACAACTGAAAAGAGTCTGGCTCCGTCCTCTTGACACCCTCCCCTCAGATATTTAGACACATTGATGGGGTCTCCCCTCAGTCTCCTCTTTTGCAGGATAAATAGGCCCAGTTCTTTCAGCCTGTCCTCATACGACAGGTGCTCCAGTTCTCTAATAATTTTAGTAGCCCTCCTCTGGACTCACTCCAGTATGTACCTCTTGTACTGGGGATCCCAGAACTGGACACAATACTCCAGGTTTGGGCTCACCAGGGCTGAGTAGAGGGGGAGGATCACCTCCCTTGACCTGCTGGCAACACTCTTCCAAATGCACCTCAGGATACCGTTGGCCATCTTGGCCACAAGGGCACATTGCTGACTCATGGTCAGCCTGCTGTCCACCAGGACTACCAAGTCCTTCTCTGTTAAGCTGCACTCCAGCAGGTCAGCCCCCAGCCTGTACTGGTGCTTGGGCTGTTCCTCCCTAGGTGCAGGACCCTGCACTTACCCTTGTTGACCTTCATGAGGTTCCTCTTGGCCCAACCCTCCAACCTGTAAAGGTCACTCTGAATGGCAGCACAGCCTTCTAGGGTTTCAGCCACTCCTCCAAGCTTTGTGTCATCAGCAAACTTGCTGAGAGTGCACTCCCTTCCATCATCCAGGTCGTTAATGAATGTGGTGTTTTTACTCAGGTGGGCAGTTGAACTCCACCACAACCACTCTCTCACTCCCCCTCCTCAAGAAAGGGGGAGAAAATACAATGCAAAGGGCTCAAGGGTTGAGATAAGGACAGGGAGATTGTTCAGCAATTTTCGTGACAGGCAAAACATACACAGAATAGGGACACTAGAAAAATACATACACATATATATATATATAGCCTATTATTAGCAAGCCAGAAAAATGAGAAACAAAGGAAATAAACTAAAAACACCTTGCCCCCATCCACCCTCTTCTACCTCCTCCCCCTGAGCAGTGCAGGAGAATGGGGTTTGTCGTCAGTCCATAACATTGTGCCACTCCTTCAAGGTCACTCTCTTCCCCTGCTCCAACATGGGGTTCCTCCCATGGTATGCCACCCTTCCCAAACTGATCCTGAGTGGGCTTCCCACAGGCAGCAGCTCTTCAAGAACTGCTCCAGATATGGGTCCGTACCGTGCGGTCCACCCACTAGGAGCACACTGCTCTAACCTGGGTCCCCCATGGGCAGCAGCTCCTGCCAAGTCATTGGCTCCTGCGTGGGCTACTCTCCATGGGCTACAGGTCCAGCCCAGAATCTACTCCAAGGGGGTTGGCCACAGGCCACAGGCTCCTTTGGGTCAGATCCACCTGCTCCACTGTGGTCTCCTCCACAGGCTGCAGCATGGAAATATGCTCCACTGTGGTACACCATGGGCTGCAGGTGGATAGCCTGCTCCATCAGCAGCCTCTCCACAGGCCGCAGGGGAACTTCTTCTCCAGCACCTGGAATACCCCCTCCCTCTCCTTCTGCACTGGCCTTGGTGTCTGAAGGGCTGTTTCTTACTCTTCACTGCCTCAGCTGCTGTTGTGCAGCAGTTTATTTATTTATTTATTTTTTTTTTTTTTTTTTCTCCTCCCCTTTTCTAAATGTGCTCTTACAAAGGCACAAACATCACTTTTTGGCTCAACTTTGGCCACTGGCAGATCCCTTATCTAACATGGGGCAGCTTCTGGATTCTTCTCACAGAAGCCAACCCTATGATTCCCCTTGCTACCAAGACTTTGCCATATAAACCCACTACAATGAATAAGTTGAACACTGGACCCAGTACTAAACCCTGGAGGACACCACTAGTTGCCAGCCTCCAACTAGACTCCGTACCACTTAGCATAACCCTCAGAACACTGACATCCAGCCAGTTATCAATCCACCTCACTGTCCAGTCATCTAGGCTGCAATTCCTGAGCGCTAGTGTGTTGTAATTAATTTAGGACATCTGTTTATCAGTAAATGTTATGATTCAGTGCTGTTTCTTCAGCTTTTAAAAAGACCAGAAGTGGAATACATACTATTAAATGTTGGATTCACCTTCACAGTAGACACAAAGCTTCAGCCTGTGCGTTTCGTTCGTAGAAGCAGAACAACTTCTCTATAATATAGATACTTCAGAATAAAAAAGAGAGGAAAAGACTATGTAACCTAATGAGATACATGTGGCTGTCCGTAATTCTGTTAAAACATAAAAAAGAACACACTTTGTGGAAAAGTTCTGACTACAGAATTAGTGAAAACTCATGGATAGGCTGATATACATTGGATAGTCTATAGCCTGTATAGAGTTAAATGAAGATTTTGAGTCAGGAAAAAGTAGATACTGTAAAAGCAGATAATTAATAATAATAATAAATAAATAAGTAAGTAAATGATTTTGACAGAAATGGTAGTATTCATGAGGATTTGCATTAGAATAAATGAGATCATAATCTGGCCAGTACATTGAAGCTCCATGTATTCAATGTGCTTTCTAGTTACAACACACACCAGACTTGCATAGAGCTGTCAATTAAATTGGTGAGTAGATTTCTATTCAGAATTATATTCTGAATTAAACTGGCCACTGTAAAAGCATTATCTTCAGCATTCCTGAACATCTCATTCCTTCTGTTATTTCTTTTAGAAAATTTTCAGACTGAATCTTATAAAAATAGAGACAAATTCAGTTGTGTTTAGCTTATTAGGAAGGAATGAAATTGCTATGTCACTAACTCAGTAAATAAATAAATCAGCAACCAAACAGAAATGTGTAGCATCATGTGCTTTATTATGCCTATTTCAATGTCGCAGAAAGCCACTTAGTCTTTTGCATCAGAAACACATGCAATGATTATAGGAAATATAATGATTCTAGAATTATATTTCTTTCAATTTTTCTTTACATTTTGATTCTTTGGATCTCTAAAACTGTATCTTATTGGAACAGCAACTAAAACAAGATTACTCTAAAAAGTGGATCTGCTGTGGAAAATGGATTAAAAATAAATAAATAAATAAATGATTTTTTAAGCAACTGTCCTTGCTATTTTTGCAAAACTGGATCTTTCCTCGATTAATAAATCTGATCTTTTATTCCCAACCATGGAATAAATGCCTTTGGGATTTCAGTAACTTCAGCTTCTTTTCACTGTCTTTGAGATATGACTATGAGTTATTTCCTGAATCTTCTCCAGTTTCCTCTTCTACCTCAGTCTTAATTCAGCTTCATTGATCCTAGTACCATCCTCTCTCCACTTCTCCCCCATTCCATGCTGCAGAAACTTCTTTCATTCTCTTTTATTTCAGGGATGTTAATTTCTCTTAACTTCTTCCTTTCACAAGTTTTCACATGACCCAAAGAGGAAAGACTTAAAAGACTGTAAAGCAGAAATTTTCTTTGTACTGCTCAATTACACTTATTTAATGCAATATTCATTTACAATAAATTCTGAGCAAATATATATATTTTGATACAACATGAGAAGAATATTCATACCCCATACTAATGCATAAGCAGGAAATAAGATTAATAACTTTGTATTCATTATTAGCTACTAGTTGAGATTAGACATGAATATAGGATAGGCATAGGATAAGAAGGAAGAGCTGGGGAAATGGTTTACAAGGAACCCAGAGATGCCTTAATTTAGTATCTTTCATGATAGGATAGGACAGGACAAGACAAGATGTGACAAGACAAGACAAAATAAGATTACAATTTAATTTACTTTTATGACAATATAGATAATGAATGTTAAAATTCTTTATTTGAATCAGGATAAACTTTGAAAGTTTCATAATAGGTGGATGCTGCAACATAGGATTTAAAACTGATCTATCGAAATCAACATTAATGAAACTAACAATTTTTGTAGAATAAAAAAAGAGAAAGGAAAAAAGATTGCAAAAAAATCTATACATAAATATAACCACTTAAACTTTTTAACTTAAGAAGTTAATGTGTGTGTGTGCAAAAGATGAAACCAATGGACAATTGATATGGACTGAGGATTGATGGGCATTTGTTTAAGAATACTGACTAATAAACTGGATAAAATAAAAAAGGAAATATGCTTTAGATCCCTAATATCACCAGAAACTCCTACAGAATAAGATATTTTGGGCAACTGAAGTAATTTCTAATTTGTCTTATGTAGATAGCACTGAAAAAGAGTAAGGGCTTCCTTACTGTACTGAGACAGACAAACATAGATACATAATCAAGAGATGACTTATATCCAGTATGCAGATATACATTAATGGAAAAAATATATATAATTTGTTATTAAGAAGTTGAACAGACAATTGTAAAAACACATACTGAAGATAGTAAAACAAATAGAATGTGAATTTCTACATTGCATATAACAAATGAGGAGTCATCTTTTTAGTCAGAGCATTATTCTGCAGCCTTCTGAGGTTAATTCTGTGAATCAAAATTCCTTAAACACTCTTCCTTAAGTTATTTAAAGTTCACCTTAAGTCCTTAAATGATAAATACTGTAAACAGTTTATGAGATGCTTACAAATAAAATAGGGTTTATGACACCTTTCTTCTTAAGTTATCTCACAACACTACAGATAATACAACCATTTGTGCAATTCTGATCAGAATACTGGTAAAAAAAAAAAAAAAAAAAAAAACATACACTAGAGACAAACAATGATAATTTAATGCTCCAAGATGAAGCACTTGAACTGCTTAATAGCATGCAGCAACTCTAATTGAGGTATCTAGAGTGCAATTGCTTAAACTGGAATTTGGCTGGGATACAGACAGATTCTCAACTCTCTTCTATGGTTTCATTAACTTTTTAATTACTACAAGTACATAGAACCTCAGTTTCTCACTTCTTCAAAGCACTAATGACTTCAAAAACATAAATTAATAAATAAATAAGAGGATCTAAGATCTTCAAAAATGAAATGTGATACATTGGATATAGTTACATCATCTGAACTTCTTTGTATAGTTCAAATTAAATCTTTCTAATCTTCTATGTCTATTTCCTTTTTTCTTGTCCACAAACTCTAAACAAAGTAATGCTTTTCAATGAAGATGAAAATAATACATTTACATTTATTTCAGTTTTCATTACATGAGAAATGCAAATGTATCTGTTCATATGTAGGCCACTTATTCTCTTAATTTTTAAATATAAATTATTTGAGTGTAAAATGTAGAACTGACCTCATACATAGGGAAAGAAATTAAACAGAGTTCCTTGCATATTTTCTAAAATATTCTGTAGTTAATCTCTCAGGAAATTCCATATTCCAGACAGTGATACCTGAGTTGGGCAAATGTCTAAGAGCTGTACTCAAAAAAGTAAAACTAAAAAAAAGAAAAAAGTAGGCAGCTGAAACTGGAATACTTTAAAGACAGAAATTTTTAATCTCTCTATTTAGTAACATTTAAACTATTCAGATTAAAACTTTTTTTTTTTTTTTAACATTTATGACTATATATTTTATCATGACATACCTAGATTTATAATTTATATTTATATATTTAGTATTATTATAGTTTATATTTAGTATTTATATTTTCATCGAATTTCAACATCTTTATTTCTATCATCCTCAAAGATTCTACACATTTTTCTTCAGAGGCTAAAGGATAAAAGGACAAGAAAAACAGTATGCTCCATTTTAATCTAAACATTACTTATTTAAAACTTACAGAAAAAAAAAAAAACAAAAACATAAAATTTAAAAAGTAAAAATATCAAAATTAGACCCATGTTAAGAAGAACACATTCAACTAATGCTCATGTTACTGATTCTATTATTATTATTATTATTATTATTATTATTATGCAAATAAATGCTTTAGAAAAGTGTTATTTACTTTATTATGTATAGACTACTCTCTCTTCTCTTATTCTGCCTCTCATTATGTTTAGGTGACTAAGATTGTGTGAAGGGCATTTTCACCTTTTCCTTTGTACGTTATCACCTCTGATCCTGTGACTGTTACTTGTCTAAAAATAAGAGTCTCACCGACATAATTTTCCCATGTAAGGGAAAATATAAGACAGTTCTTGTTAACTTCAACTATGTAACAATATTTTGATTCCATTTTAACACTAGGAAGAACCTTAGAAAATATAAATAATCATTGAAGGAAGTGGCTATTTTGAGAAACAACAAATAAACATTTAGATTTCATGTTTTCTGATATTAACTAGGTACTAATGATTTGGGAATTTCAGTGATATTTTAATTAAAACTTTATCAATTTCAAAACAAAATCAAGACTAAATGAATAGACAGCAGGAGAATAACAATGAAGGAATATTCCAGAAGCTAGATAACTGCTTTATATCATCCTGAGACACTGCTGTAGCAAAGCACAGTTGCACAGAATGTTAGGAAACAGAAATGAATGTAAACAGCACATCATCTTGATAAACAATCTGTCTGGCTTCTGCCTAAATTAAACACCTGTAATCCAGTAGAGTGAAGCCACACACTGAAACTATATCCACCATTTCTTCATTTCCCACCGGGTAAATTATGGGCTTAAAAGCTGCTAGCCTATATGCATAGACTGGCTCTGCCACTACAGATATTTCCAAAGATTATTGCTGAGGTAAAATAAAAGGTTGGACCTGGTGTTTCCCTTGAACAATGAATTCTGCCATCTGAATGCATTTGAATAATTTTTTTTAAAGGAAGCACTAAGAACTATACAAAACCTATATGGGACAATGACATGGCATGATCTGAATAGCCCATATTATTATTATTGTTATTATTATTATTATTATTAATATTATTAATGAAGCTACCCTAAATCCTTCTAAAAATCCTTGGATATACTTTTGCTATTTTTTCATGTTTTCTAAAAATATCACCACTGTAGGGGCTATTCAATGTAACCTGTGATTCTTTAGGTTCAAGCCATCCATGATTTCACACAAGACTAAAAGAATATAAACAAAGGTCTGTTTTAAAAAATAGTATTTTCTGGCTAGAAGTGTAAAAAGAAAAGAACAATGAATTATATTCAATTACAGCGTAATTTCCATTCTAATAGGACTTCCTTCTCACTTCCTAGAATGATCCAGATAATTTAAAGGTTGTTTTAAATATGTTGGATATTTTTGACATGCTTCCAATTAGGAAAGTTTGGCAGGTAGACCCCCAAGGGAAAAAAAAAAAAAAAAAAAAAAAAAAAAAAAAAAAAAAAAAGTTATAATAAAGTAATAATAATTTACAAATAAACGACAAATTGAATCATAGTAATAGGAAGTAATCTCTACACCCACAAAATCACATCTGAAGTTTTTATGAAGACTAAGCATTTGGTTTCCCCTGTATGTCTACTGTCACAGAAAGTTATGCAGAGACATTTCACAGAGGAAACAAAATTCTATTAATTTGTATTTCTGCCTAGAAATTCTGTAAGAATTACAACGACGCTAACTAAAAGGCAAAAGTGGCACTAGCTAACTTTTCACAATAATTAAATTTCATTATTACATAATTAAGCTAGGAACCTAGTTTATCAGTGTGATAAATACATAATGGTAATTTTATTCAAAAACAAACAAACAAAAAAACAAAACAACAACAACAACAAAACAATTATCAGGAAATAAATTAAGAGATTGTCTTTCTCATTTTGTTAGTTAATAAGCCAAACATTAGGCGCAATAAATACACCTGCAATATATAACCATGATTTGTTCTTTACTGAGGATTAAAACAGATTCTTAACTTTAAAAACTAAGAAAACTGGGAATGACAAGGGCAAGAATCCGAATGATATGAAATAATCAAAACTAACTAACAAACAAAAATACCACCAAGGCAAAATGTACTACAAGAATTTAATAAACAGTAAATGTAGGTGCAAGTACTTGTTCTGACTGAGACTTCTGAGCCCTTTGATTTCATTCAAACTTTAATTTTCTTGTACCCCATAGGAGAACTATGCCTCATAGTGTGTACAACCAAGAAAAAGGACTACAGTGTGAACAGTGACAGCTTAATGTATCTCATATACCTAGTGAGAAGTCCAGGTAACAAATGATAAAGAAGATTTGGATGAAAAGTAGAAGAAACGCATTGGAATTTATCCTACTACAGCAAAACTTCTGTACAGAAATCTACGTAGGACAAAAAATGTGTAGATCATTGAAGTGGAAAAGGTAATTTTTTTATGTTTTGAAGCTGTTAAAGTTTCCAGTGCTATTCATGGCACTCAAGATATGAAAATAAATATGCTTATAACATTGAATGACCAATAAATTAGATGTTTCACTGCAGCTAAAGCACATTCTCTTTCCTATTTCTGAGCTTTATAATGTGAGTGGATTGAGCTGTTTGAGAATAATGAAAGAAGAGAGTGAGGTTATTTCTTTTTAATTAATTATGTTATCCAGTTTGCTTTACAACTTAAAATCATCAGTTGCTTTGGATTGGCTATCTATAGCAGTTCAGTTAATAATGGTGTTTTATTGAATAGTAATTAGATAAATACTATTCTTGAGACATAACACATATTAATGTTTTCTTAAATCTCAATAAACCATCTGTGAGTAGGTGTTAAATATGTGCATAGTGTACAGCGTAGCTAAGAAAAGCTGTTTTGTCATGGGTTGAACTTTAATGAAAATGTCCCTAAAGGCTCTTATAAAATATGTAGAATATGTATCTCAGGTCATCTTTGGTAATTAAAGGTGATTTGTTACCAAACTTTCCCTTACTGCCTCTGGATGGTCAAAATGTCACAGTGTACCAGAAGTGCCCTATTGTTTTGTAGAAGAAAAATCAAACTGTGTGTATCTATTACCAGCCTGCTGAGAATTTGCTAAGTAAGACTCCTTAACAGTCTAAAATAAAATAAAAAAAAAAAAGTAAAACAACAACAACAACAACAACAATAATAATAATAGTAATAATAGTAATAATAGTAATAATAATAATAATAATAATAATAATAATAATAATAATAATAATAATAATAATAATAAACCTTCTGAAATGAGCCAGAAATTTTCCTATATTGTCAGAAATGCTGGAATTGCAAAAATAATCCCCATAGAGAACTATTGATCCTTGGATCTTGAATCAGGAGTGTATTTATGACTGGGATACGGAATAATTTCATTTCTTAAAAGCTGAAAAGTGATCATACAAGATTTACATATCTATTATTTTAAAATAATGTAAAAAAAAATATATTTTGTTCATTTTCCTCCATGAATTGCCCACTTTTTCTCTTTGATTCTTCCCTGAAAGTAAGACAAATACTTTAAGCCCCATTTTAAGACAAGTATAGATATATATAGTTAATTAGAATTTTGGATTACAGAAATTACATTAAAATCTGTTGTTAAAGATGAACATAAATTCCTATTCTATATGTGTCTGTTTACAGATGCCACATAAAGAAGAAAGATATTATGATTGTCATGTATGCATGTTATTGCTTATGGAATTTTATGGGAGTCATATTTGAAGTGAGACTAAATATCTAAAGCTATTCCCATCTACAGTAAATTGAAATGGTAGTGATGAGTGATGTAGCAAGAAAATGGATACATTTATGTATTGTAGATTATGAAATGTGTTCATATGATTCGTGTCAATGTGGAGCAATGCTAGGGCAGCATGATAAAGCGTGACTTTCAGTTTTACACATCCTTGTATAACCGAGAGACTAAGAAAGATGATTAACGTATGTATATAGTTTTTGTGTTTGGTGGTTAATGTATGTATGTAGTTCTTGTGTTCTGCAATGGACATCTGACTGGACCGGCCTCCACCAGTTTTGTTGCTAGGTTTGTTGCTGGACCATTAGCACTTTTAAACATTCTGTGGTGGGAGCCTGTGTGGGGGCTTGTGAGAGTAGAATTGGGAGGGATGGTGGTTGTAGCATAGGGTCACGGGGATCCGGGGTGGTTGCGTGTACGGGTATAAGAAACTCTGCTATGTAGCAATAAATCGGCACTTGAGCTAGACACTGCACCGTCTCTGGTGCCCCTGCTTGGGGAGCAGACATCTAGGCCATCAATTGATGTTGCCTCTCGGGCCGGGGTGGCGTGGAGAGTGGCGACAGGGGCTGGGGTTGAGAAGACCAGTTTTGTTGCTGACCGTTCAGTGTTAAGCAGAAGTCTGTGGGGGGAGCCTGCATTGGGGCTGGGGTCGAGAAGACTCAAGAAGATGCCAGAAGATGAAGAAGACCTGCTCGGAGGAGGACATGTCCATTATTAATATGCATTAGTAGAAGAGATATAAACCAGGGATGGGAACTGTAAGGTGGGCATCTTGGTGGAGCGGAGACTCCTGGCGCACCCAGCACACCCAGCACTATTTGCTTGCCTCTATTCAAATAAATTAATTAGAATAACTCAATCGGTTATTATCACATAGATTGTCTCAAATCACTGATTTATTGTTAATTATTGTCTCTAAGCTGTCCCAGCTGTAACTGTCTCATAGCCACAGGGTAGTGAGTCATTACTTCCTATTTCATTTGCTTTTCCACTTCTCCAAGGGCCCGAGGAGAACTGGAAGGGATTAGGAAATAGGAATTAGGAAATATCTCTCATCTATTTTGGTGTGGGTTTGTTTGTTTGTTTGTTTGTTTTCCCTCTATCTGTGAGATGCCTCCAGATAAATATAACCTATTTTTTGAGGGTTCTCACAGTTCTCCATGAGTTATATATGTAAAAGTAAAAGTGAAAGTGTTCTCCCCTTTTCTCCCCTATTTACTAGGTATGAACTAAAGGAATTAATTTCCAGTGAGGAAAAAAAAAAAAAGGCAATTATTTCTACTTCATTAATTTGTAATACACACTTTTCTTCACCCAGCATACAGCCCCTTGGTCCACATTTCAAGAGACCTTGATTCCTGTTTAAGCAGTAAAATTAGAAAGCACATCTTTGAAGAAAGCCATCACAGATCTCTAAATCCCTTCAGTGTCCACATTAGCCCTGGGGTGTAATTAGCACTGATGTTAATAGTCCACTGCCACCTTTTTAAGAGGTCATATTTAGCATCAGAAAAAACTTTGTACTAGAGAAAACAAACAAACAAACAAACAAACAAAAACTTATGAAACATCCTCAGTTTGAAAGGAACATATATTCCCAAGGGAACATATATTCCCTTGTCTTTACCAGAGCCTTTACCATAAACAAAGAACCACACAGGAAGATCAGAAAGAAGATCACTATGTTTTCCAACCCTATCTCCTCCTCAGCTCTTGCCTGATGCCTGATTTAAAAACAAAACAGAACAACAACAACAACAAAGAACTATTGTCTGACTACCCCACTACCCCCATTTGTGATCTAACAGCAGGTTGTTCTGCATCTAAAATCATATTTACCCAATGAATGACAGCATATATCTCCACACGGCAAGGACCGTATTCATCTGCTAGCACTTGTCTGTAGTTAATGTCTGCTTGACCTCTTGCCTCCCTTCCTTCTATGAACATGGAACAAAAGCTGGCTGATGGGGTTTTACAGGAGTAGGAGCCCTCTCTCAGCCAGCATGTCAGAACACAAAGGCCGAGTGTCTAAGAAATCCCTTAAGAGCAGTGTTTATTCAAATGCAAAATATTTCCTGTGTGTGGCAAATTGCATCACTTTCTCTTTAAATACAATGTTCCAGAAAATCCACTGATACCCACTGTAGGCTTTCCAGTATTGCATCCATGTTTCTCTTGTATTCCTCAGTCTTTGCAAAATTCGTGTTCGATTTATAGAATCATGTAACCAAGAGTCACTTGCCAAGGCCATCAGATCCAGTGCAGACGTTGCAGAGCAGAGCGGGGAATGGCAACATACAGGGATACTTCCTGAGCTGGAGAAGCCCAGGGGAATATGGAGACCTGCCAGGGGTGGCAACTTGCGAGAGAATGGCTGACGAAGTGTAGGCAGGTCCAGCAGTAATGATGGCCACTTCCTGTTATAAGTTACTTTCTCATAGAATCAAACTATCTCAAGATTTTTTTAATAAAGTGAGAAAGCTTTATTAATTGAGTAATTAAGTAAGCAGACACAAGCAAAACAGCGCTGGGCGGCCGGGGAGTCTCAGCTCCACCCACGGCGCGCGCTGGAGTGACAAACTATTTCATATTTGTACAGCAGAACACTGAATATTCAATTAATGCCTATACATATTCATTACCCAATCCCGCCTTCTCTCGCTTCGTATGCTGATTAGCTTATCAGTCCTTTGCGCTTGCGCAGATTCTTCCAAGAATTGTGGGCAGGGGTCTTTGGGATGTGGGCAGTGGTCTTTGGGAGGAAGGCCGTAGGTCTTCCTCACAGTGTATTTTTCATCTTTGGCCTGGAATGTAGTGATTTGACAGGCTTGCAGTTTCTTTATCGGCCTGAGCTAGTTTATGTTCTTGTTGTCCATTTGTTTTTCTTTCTGCCTGGGACGTGATGGTCTGGCAAGCCTCTGCAACCAGTCTCCACACATCCTTC